>JAWDEX010000015.1:461881-509226 GCA_035221805.1 Trichilia hirta | reverse complement strand
GCTCTTCCGATCTAACTCTAATATTGAAATAACAAATATTTTTAATTTTTATTGTATTTTATATTGAGTATTTTTTTTAAAATATATTAATTTTAAATGAATTAAATTATATTTAATCAAATTAAATTAGATAGTTTTGTAAATAAATAATCATATTTAATTGAATTATACAAAAAATTATGTCTGATTACGATTAATCATGTAACAAAAATGTCATTTATTTAATATGGAAATAGTAAATAATCTTATTATGTATTTATTATTATAAAACGATAAAGAAACGAATTACATTTACATTTATAAAAAATTTTATTATATATACCCAATTTAACACAGGAGAGTCTTCATGTACATAACTTATCACTTTATCCATGTATTATATATTTCAGTACAAACCTAAATCATCACAAATAAGTTAAAATATTCTGCTATAAATTAATGTTAATATCATGTGTTATCACCAATCTTAATTATTTTAAAGAAGAAAATAATAATAACCATCTAAAGTATTTTCTACCATTGCAGTTTCATAGCAATCCACCGTAGTATCTAAACTTCTTACAACAAGAAAAAAAAAATGAATAGACAAAAAAATTATGAAAATACATTTTTATGAATTCATTATAAAAAAAATATATTAATGAAGTAGGCTAATTCAAATATAAATACCATTTCCATAAAATAAAAAAATAAAAAAAAAAAATCTAACATAATACAACCATACAAATTTTTTTCTAAGTAAAAAATAATGCTTTGCTTTAAATGGTCACCGACATCTCTGCACATATGACGGCTAACTGTGCCGGCTGTTTCTGGATTCGGTCACGAACTCTCTCGATCTCCACCACCAGGATCTCGACACGTTTCTGTTCCAACTAATAGCTGCTCATGCCCGCTACCACCTGACGTCGCTTTTATATGATTTCAACGTCACATTCAGGGCCACGATGGGTCCCATACTCTCGAAAGTTCCACATTCGCCTATGCATATGAGTCGAGTGTCCGTACACAACAATGAGTTGGGTCCCGCGGAGGATATGGCAAGAGATGGTGGCCATATGATCTGGGAATCTGAAGATCTTAGCGGCTCGAACTCGTGTACTATCATGCATCGCTATAGCACTGGGTCCCCCCACATGTAGAGGTGCCGGCGAAAGGAGTCTCGCCTCACAAGGATTGGAAGATCGCGAAATGACAGAAAGTGCCCCAGAGATATTTTTGTTTGCACTTTCATTCCATAACTCTCTGAGTTCGTTAATCAATAATTCTACTTGGACTCGATACCTTTCTGTTATTAATGATGTCTGTAAATCCATTTAATACTCTAATTTTTTAAATAACCCTTAAATTTCGTTGTCCCCTTTTTTTTTTTTTTTTTTTTTTTTTCAAATTTTTATTGTCAATATCAAATTAGCTAAATTCCAATCTTCAATTTCTTAAAAATTTATTCATTCATTATTTTCAACCTCACATTCAATAGGATTGACTATTGAGAAAATTTGGATATGACTTCATCCTTAACATTTAAATTTATTTTAAGTTGTTGATTTTTTATTTTATTATTTTTTTTAGAATAAAGTTGTTGATTTATATTATTATTTTTTTTTTATATGCTCCTTGTCTTTTAGATACTTGGCCAAATATATTCCCATAAACGTCTCGTTGGACCTTTGATATTTTTCCAGGGCAAAAGAAATTTGCTTATAATCACAAAAGTTTCATCCTGAAGAGTATTATTAATGTATTGATGAATAACATAGCATGCTTTTATACAATTATTTTTTTAATTTTTTTAATCAAATTACATAATATTCAAATTGAGTATCAATTAAGTTTTGATAATAAAAAATAAATTAAAATTTGATGTGGATGATCGTTAATTTCTCGGAGCACTTTGAAAATTTTATTAATTTAAATCAATTAATACTCGTAAATTATTATTGTATATATAATTAAAAAAATGACTTACATAATTAATTAATACTTATTCTATAAACAGTTGTCTGACCTCACCATCCTGTTGCATTTAAGAATCCATCTTATTACATACAGATGCCAATGAGAGACAAACATTATTCTAATTAAAGCAAGCATATTGTAACAATTTATACAATTAATTTCACGAATATATACCCTGCAACTTCATTTTCATTGCTGTTAGGCAAGAATAATTATATATTTAGGTAACGGAATATTTTCACTTTAATTTTCTGAAAGTGAAATGAAG
Organism: Trichilia hirta; assembly: GCA_035221805.1. Taxonomy (NCBI): domain Eukaryota; kingdom Viridiplantae; phylum Streptophyta; class Magnoliopsida; order Sapindales; family Meliaceae; genus Trichilia; species Trichilia hirta. The sequence continues at coordinate 506,999 of JAWDEX010000015.1, read as the reverse complement.
TTGGCACATATATAGCTAGAATCATCCGTGACCTCTTGTGTTGTGATTACATTTCATACACGGTGGTCATTTTTTTCCCTCTTATTTTTAAATTAAGCTACTATTTTGTTGTTATCAGTTAGGTTTGATATTCCATTTGGGTTCTTATATATTTCAGATTTCGGTATATTTATAAAATCAGGATGCAAACCTTGTTAACAATATTATTTGTGTACAAGTTGGCCGTTATACTTTATAGAAATATAATAGAGGAAATTAAAATTAGCACGTACATTTAGGAAAATTAGTTGATATAACACATGATCATCACAAATTATATGAATGTGCTTGTTGTTTGATATAGCTTTCTTCGATTATTAAAAAGGATTTTAAATATATAAGGACAATTTAATTTTATAGAAGACGCTTAAATTTGGAATTTTGAAGGTAAAAATTTTTAAGTATTGAGTTATTTTTAAATACACTTATTTTGGGATAAATGGCATATAAGTCTCTAATATTTGGCTTAATAAATTGATGAATTTCAATAGTTTGAAAAATACCTATTAAAATCTCAATTTATTAGTACAATAAGTTTTATGACCAATAATTAGTTAGAGAAATAATATAGGATTATAAAAGTTATTGCATTAATAAATTACAATTTTAATATTTATTTTTAATACTATTAGGATTAATCAATCCAATAGACCAAACATTACGGATTTACACAGTCTTTTTATTTTAAAACACTACTTCATTTCTCTCATACTATAATTTTAAAAAATTAGTCTATTAAGATGCTTGCATGATTTTTACGATAACTGAATAATTAATATTCATTCATTTATTTAAAATCTTTAATTATAAAATTTTATCAATATAAGTATACGTATAACACCTACTCAAAAAAAAAAAAAAAAATTGCTTCAAAAATTAAACCAAATAAAATTAAAGAAAAGTTATTTCAATAAAAGAATAAATTTTATTCATAACAACTGTGAATTAAAAGATAAAAACAATTCAATTTTAAATAAATTTTTAATGAATTTAATTCTCTATAACATGTTGAATCCATTGCGACACTAATTTGAAAAAATAAGGGTGAAAAATGCGAATTTATACTTTTTTCGATATCATCTCTATTAAATATATATGAAGGTGTAACATTATTTTCATAAAACAAGTAGATTATGAAAACTAGACAAAAATATCTTTTATTTATTTACTTACTTATTTTGTGGGTGTTAAAAAGAAAATGCAATTTAAACCTTATGGGAAAACATTAATTTGGACATGGGAAAAATTCAAGTGTTTTTAATATATATGAGTAAGGGTAAAATCAAAGTTTCTTAACTTTATATTTTTTTATACTTTCTATTAATTATTAGATCTAATAATTGAGATCAAAAGTTACACATGTATTAATTATAGTATATTAATTATACATTAATTATATATGTGGGATTAAATTTTAACTATTGAAAGTATTTAAATTTAATGGTTAATAAAAAAATTATATAATTTTAAGGACCATCGATCTTGTTCATATGAATATATGCATATATTCAACAATGCAAATGAAGTCTGAACATTAACATTGGCATTAATTTGGTCGCAAATGAAAATAATGACATTGGTCCAAAATTGAATTATTTTCTAAATTTGGCACGATCAAAATATGCATGAGATGATGTGGAAAATAATTAGATTAGTCGGAAATATTTTTATTGATATTTCAACGCGAAATTAAGCTATTGTTAGGTTTATATTATTGAAAATTTTACCACAATTATTCTTAACTACCTATTATTTTCAGAGTAAAAATTCTAAATTTCTTAATCAAATATAAATCTCATATAATAATAACAAGTGCTATACTAACTAATTAAATATAATAGTAATTTAAATTAAAAATAGCACAAAGAAATAAAAATAGAGAACATAGAATTTAATGAAACTCTGTATAAATACTTATATTCTCGAGTGCTGAAAAAATTCTACTATCTTCAATTTTGCAACTACTATAAATTCTTAAAATTTTGACAAAATTCTGCAGCACTTTTAATTGCGCCAAATGGCAGAATCAAACTTTCAAAATATTTATCAAGTTCAAATAATGGTTAAACTTGATAGTTGTCACAACTTTAGTCAACAAATCTGTGTAATTCTCAGCAGTCTCAATCTTTTGAAGTAATATTTTTTCTTCTTCAATAATTTTTCGCACAAAATGATATCTGACATCTATATGCTTAGTGCGAACATAGAATACTGAATTTTTTACTAAGTAAATAGTATTTTGACTGTCAGAATAAATACTCAGCTTATTTTGACCAACCCTTATTTTTTTAGCAATCCTTGTAGCTAAATACCTTCTTTTACAGCCTTTATAATCGCCATGTACTATGTTTTTATAGTAGACCAAGTAATTATAGACTGCAAAGTAGATATCCAACTTACTGGAGCTCTTGTAAGAGTGAATACATAATTAGTAGTTGATTTTTTTTATCCAAATTATTAGCATAATTAGAATCCATATAACCCATAGCATAATGATTAAGTGAATTATTCTGCTCAAATATCAATCCAATATCTGTAGTCTTTAATAAGTATTGTAGAATCTATTTCACATCTTGCCAATGCCTTTTTCTTGAATCGTGCATATAACTACTTACAACTCTAACTGTTTGTGAAATCTCAGGTCGTACATATCATAAGATATATCAATTACCAATCAAATTAGAATACGATACTCATGATATATATTCATGATCTTCATTAGTACTCAGAGATAAGGATGCACTAAGTTTTAAATGATAAGCAAGTAGAGTACTTACAAGTTTTAACTTCTTTGTCATGTTAAAATATTATAATACCTTCTTTAAATACTGCTTCTGAGCTAAACAAATCTTGCATTTTTCTTTGTCTTTACTGATCTTCAAACCGAGAATCTTCTTAACTTCATCCAAATCTTTCATTTCAAACTCTCGAATTAACTGAGATTTTAATTTTTCAATCTCAGTAACATTCTTTGAAGCTATCAACATGTCATTAACATATAAGAGTAGATAAATAAAAAAACCATCTTATAGTCTTTGAAAATAAACAAAATAATCATATTTCTTTCTTATGTACTTCTGACCTATCATAAACTGATCAAATCGCTTATACCATTGCCTCGAAAATTGCTTTAAACCATAAAGCTACTTTGTCAATTTACAAACTAAATTCTCTTTGCCAACAATCTTAAATCCCTCTGGCTAAGTCATACATAGATTTCCTCTTCTAAATTGTCGTGCAAAAATGATGTTTTTACATCTAATCGAACTAGTTTCAAATTCAACTAAACTACCAAGGCTAACAAAATTTTAATAAAAGTATGCTTCACAACTGGAGAAAATACCTCATTGTAGTCAATACCTTCCTTTTAAGCATAACCTTTTACCACTACCAATCTTGCCTTATAGCGAACATCATCTTTTATAAGAAATCCTTCTTTCTTTGCATACACCTATTTGCATTCAATTGCCTTTTTTCTTTCGGTAGTTGAGCAAGCTCCCATGTTTCATTCTTTTTAAGAGACTGTATTTCTTTTGCCATAGATTTTCTTCATTGATAATAAGCTTTTAAACATTTGACTACCTTTTTATAAGTGAAAGAAACATCATCATCTACGACTAGAAGTGCATAGGCCACTATACATCAAACTGAGCAAGTCTTTGAATCTCACATCATAGTCTATTAATTACAATTAATTTTGGTTGTTGAAATTATTGAGTAGAATTTTTTCTCCATCTTCAAAATTCTCTTTAATCACCGAAAAATGAACAACTTTTGCTGGGTCAAGTTTTGTTGTTTGAAACTTCACCTGTTGCTAAACACGCTCTACCTGCTGTAAGTATCATTAACCTCCGTATGGCTTTCTGCTTTCTTCTTTAACATAGAAAACTCATTAAATGTTATATCTCTACTAAACAGTATTTTTTTCAAATTTGAACACCAAAAATGATATCATTTTACACTTGAGATAACTCCTATAAATACTGCTTTTTTAGCTCTGGGATCTAACTCGAATTCTTTTACATGATAATAAGCTGTACAACCAAAAACATGTAAAAAATCATAATCATTAACAAGTTTTTCAAACCATACTTCTAATAGAGTTTTGCCTCCAATTTCAACTGATGGTAGACGATTAATGAGGTGAACTACATAAGTAACTGCCTCAACCTAAAACTCTTTGTCTAACCTAGTATTAGACAACATACATTGAACCTTCTTTAGTAATGTTCGATTCATGTATTCTGCCATCTTATTTTGCTATTATGTATTTTTGACTGTGAAGTGACTTACAATACCTTTATCTTAGCAAACTTTGATAAATAAATCACTGCGATACTCTCTATCATTATCTGTTCAAAAGTGCTTAATCTTTTTGCCAGTTTGTGTTTTGATCATTTTTTTTTTATTTAAGAAATGCTTCAAGTACATCGTTGTTACTCTTCATAACATACACCCAAACTCTTTTAAAAAAATTATCAATAAAAGTAACAAAATAGTGCTTGCCTCCTAAAGTTGCTATCTTGGTAGGTCTTCACACATCAGAGTGAACATAATCCAAAATATCCTCAGTATTATGAATTATTGTACCAAATTTTGCCCTTGTCTATTTTCCTATAATGCAATGCTCACAAAAGCCTAATTTACAAGTTTTTACACCTTTCAATAAGCCTTGATTTGTAAGGTTAGATAAGACTTTATCACCTATATGTCCTAATCATATATGCCATAACTTGATCAAATTTGAATCTTCATTCTTCTCTAAAACTGTAGCTATTGATTCAATGACTGTAATACTATTATAATAATACAACTTATTTCTTTTTGTACCTTTCATTACCACAATAGCGCCTAAAGCAACTTTAAGAATTCTATCTCGCATAGTCATAGTGTAACCTTTAGATTCTAAGGTTCTCAAAGAGATACGATTCTCTTTTAATTTGGCACATACTGAACATCTATCAAAACTCTAGTAGTTCTATTATAATCCTTCAATCGGACTGAACCTATCCCTATTGTCTTACAAGCATCATTATTGCCCATATAAACAACTTCACAATTTAACTCTTTAAAATCAAAGAACTAGTCTTTATAGGGATATATATGATAAGTGCAACCCAAATCTAATATCCGCTCATCTAACCTAAAAATAGCCAATAGATTAACTAGAGATAAATCTGACTATTGATCTTCAAGCTTTAACACACATGCACCAAAAATAGCTTTGCCCTTTTCTTTCTTCTGTAATTTCGGACAATTTTTTTTTCAATGCCTCTTTTCATGACAAAAAGCATATTCATCTTTACTAAGTCTTTCTCTTGAGAGTGATCTTCCTCTTCTCTCCTTTTTAAGATTTTGACTTCTCCCTCTTATTGCAAAGGTCTCAGCTGAATTATCTATATTTTCTTTTTTATCTTTCTTTCAAATCTTATAATTAGATAAAATAGCACAAACTTCTGTAAAAGATAACTTTTCTTTTATATAAAAAAGAGTAATACAAAGATGATATAATTCATCGAGAAGAGAACCAATTAACAACATAACCTTATGCTCATTTTTTAAAGTTTTATCTAAATTTATTAAATCAGCAATCAATCAATTAAATATATTAATATGACTATGATACTCATACTTGGTCTCAGCTGTAGACAAAAGAATCTCTTTATTAAGTAGAGTCAATTCTCATTATTTTTTTTCATGCATTTATTTTCCAGTGCCTTCTATAATTTGCTTGCAAATATTTTTCTTATGAATGGATATTTTTGCTCTCTATATAGACATAAATAAATCGGCCTACAAGCTTTAACATTCATCCTTGTCTAGTCTTTCTCATTAATATATTTTAGTTTTACCTCATCCAGAGCCATATCCAAATCTTGCTGATACAAACTATCTATTACCTTGCTTTGTCACAAGCCAAAATTATTTTTTTTATCAAATTTTTCAACATCTATTTTTGTATTTGTCATAGTTATTATTTTTGTCAATGATGATGATGCTATTTATACAATTAGTTTAGCGCACACAATCAATATCCAAGCTCTAATCTATTATATTTAATAGTTAGTAAATTAATAATCAAAACCTTCGGCTCTAATACCACTTATTGAAAATTTCACTACAACTATTCTTAACTACTTATTGTTCTCATAGTGAAAATTCTAAATTTCTTAATCAAATATAATCTCATATAATAACAAGTACTATACTAGCTAATTAAATATAATAGTAATTTAAATTAAAAAAATGGCACAAGAAAACTAAAATAGAAAACATAGAATTTAATGAGATTCGATATAAATACCTACGTTCTCCAGTATCGCAGAAATTTCACTATCTTCAATTTTGCAACTATTACAAATTCTTTCGGGGCTATAATACAAACACCCAAAAGATACAATGCAAAAAGAAGAATTTTAAATGATAAAATTTTTTATGAAAAAATTCTTGAACCTTTATAATAAAAGTCAAATTAAGAAGACTTTTAACCCACTTTTCTTAAAATTTATCTCTAAATCTCACTTTGACTTTTTTTCTTTTATAAGCCAAACAAATAATATAATAAAGTTATTTAACTAACGTGGAATATTGGCTAAAAAGCCAATATTCACATATTACTCGTTACTTCAAAAGAAAAAGAACAAGATCACTATAGATCAGCAATATCTGTGTTATATCATGCAATCATCCGGTAAAATTTGGGAAAGAGTAATCAAATAAAACATGTTTTGCAATTAAAATTTTATTTATGTTATCGATGCTTAATTGTATGAACAGCTAATCAATTTGAATTTTATGTGAATTAGATTAGGATTCTACATTCATCCGATATCTAATTTTTGAAGAATTACTTTTTTTGTATATTTTCATTTAAAATAGTGTTATAGGTATAAATTTTTTACATAAATTTTTTGTACAAATTATTTAATAATATTGTATAATTATTACATATTTTATATAATTATTTTTTTCTTCAAATAAATTTTTACTTATTGCCTTGAAATTTGTATATCAAGACTACTCTTTTTTATATATAATAAAAAAATATACAATAAATACATTATTTATGTTATAATTAGTGATTTATAAAGAGAGCGACTTCTTCTATTAAAATATTTTTAATAATAAAGATAATTTATTTTTATTTGTTCGTGTAAAAATTTAAATAAGGAGGCAATTTTTATGTCTTGACAAAAGCCACAAAAAAAAAATAAATAAATAGATAGATAGAAAAAGAATGAAGAGAAAATGCAATTACTCATCGATATCTCATGTATAAATGTAATTACGCTTCTTCATTCGCGTTGGGATGCCGACGAACGTCACACTGATGGTTCAATGCAATCGTTTCATTCCAAATGGCAAAATCTCCTAGCAAAATCACATTATAACTTGTCTCTATCCGCTTCTATTCTCTTCTTGACATCTATATATATAAATTATACGAACCCTTCTTACTCCCTCACATTCATTAAGTTCATCAACAAAACTTAGCTATCTAAGAATCATTTTCCCAAGTATTCTTTTTCCAATTCTCCCAAAGATTTCTTAGTGAGAAAGAAAGAAAAACATAATTTCGCAGAGAGGGGAGAGAAGGAGGGTGAGAGAGAAGTGCTAGCTGCATTTGAATGGAGGCTTGCTTTGCTATCTTAACGTGCATATTCCTCCTTCTCTCCAGTATTTTCTCATATGTATTTCTTGTAAGAAAGAGAAAGATAGAAGTCATAGAATGTGTTAAGCTTCCACCTGGTTCAATGGGTTGGCCTTGTATTGGAGAAACTCTTCAGATATACTCTCAGGATCCAAATGTCTTCTTTACCTCAAAGCAAAAGAGGTATAATATCACTGTATTTTCTTTCGTTTCTTTTTCCTAGTTCACGCTTGAATACTTTGTTTCAGGTATGGAGAGATATTCAAAACCCATATCCTTGGCTGCCCATGTGTTATGTTGGCTAGTCCTGAGGCTGCAAAGTTTGTCCTGGTAACTCATGCTAACTTGTTCAAGCCAACGTATCCCAAAAGCAAAGAGAAAATGATTGGCCCATCTGCTCTATTCTTTCACCAAGGTGACTACCATACTCAACTGAGAAAGCTGGTCCAAAGTTCTTTATCCCCAGAGAGAATCAAGAAACTGATTCCTGATATCGAAGGCATGGCTATTTCCGCCTTGGAATCTTGGGCCAGTGGACAAGTCATTAACACCTTTAAAGAGATGAAGAAGGTTAAATAAATTAATATTGTATTTGTTTAATTAAACATGTTTCTAATGTGAAGCTGATGTTGTTTGTAAATTACAGCATTTTTTTGGCTTTTCTACATATTTTACTTAGGGGTTATGATTCAATATTCTTGCAGCGGGATTCATTGGAATTTTATTTTGTTTTTATTGATGGGATTCTTTAAAGATAATAGGATTTCTTCTCTCCTTCCTTTTTTTTTAATTTTTTTTTTATTCCTGCAATATGGGTCCTCTAGTCCTTCTAATTTATTGTTTGGTTTATGAGTTTTGCTAACATGAGGGTTTCCTTGATCCTCTACAGTTCGCTTTTGATATTGGCATTCTGTCCATTTTTGGTCACTTGGATGCTTCCTATGGAGAGAAGTTGAGGGAAAATTATCTCATAGTAGACAAAGGCTACAATTCGTTTCCGACAAACATTCCAGGGACTGCGTATCACAAAGCCCTATTGGTAATTATTAACCCTTTAACTTCATTCTCAGGTTCCGATTCTTGATTTACTTCAATTATTTCTGATGGAAATTCTCCACTAAAAGGCAAGGAAAAGGCTCAGGCAGATTATGTGTGAAATAATCCGTGATAGGAAGGAAAAAATGCTGTTGGAGAAAGACTTTTTGGGTAATCTTCTAAACTACAAAGATCGGAAGGGGCAGATTCTAACTGAGGAGCAAATTGCTGATAACATAATTGGAGTACTCTTTGCTGCTCAGGACACAACCGCTAGTGTTCTAACATGGATTCTCAAGTACCTCCATGACAACCAAAATCTTCTAGAAGCAGTAAAAGTAAGAGATAATCCCATGAAACAATTCAAAGTAAGTTTTTTCCTCAGATGACTGAGATTATGATAATTTATGTCGACTGTGTACCGTTATACAGGCAGAGCAAAAGGCAGTGCATCAATCAAACAATGAAGGCAAAAAGCCCTTGACATGGGCACAGACCAAGCACATGCTACACACAAATAGGGTAAGTTGTACTGTTTGCCAATAATTAATGTGATGAAAATTGATAAACACAGCCTGAAAAAGGGAAGTGACATCTCAGCTGTATAACCTTTCAGTTCATATTGGAAAGCTTGAGGATGGCAAGCATCATATCCTTCACATTCAGAGAAGCTGTGGTTGATGTAGAATACAAAGGTAAGGACTTAAAAGAACTGGAAGATTCTATACCTTTCTAATTTCCTATAGCTCATTGACAGCATTTATGAAATCTTTAGTATTCGGATAGGTTAACTCTTCTTAATGGGCAGGATTCCTTATCCCTAAGGGTTGGAAAGTGATGCCATTGTTCAGGAACATCCATCACAATCCGGAAGTTTTCCCTGACCCTGAAATTTTTGACCCTTGTAGATTTGAGGTAAGTAATACTGTAAACAGATAAATCTGCCTAAATTTAATAGTGAAGTTAAAGATATTATTGGATGATTGTCCGTCGTCATATTTTGAATATAATTTAAAGTGTATTAGATCTTTCTTTCCTCTCTTTCTTTTTGCCCACAAAGGCACGTGTGCATGCGCAATAGTTCAGTAAGGTTACAAAACTTTAATTTTTCTGTCGTTGTGGGCGAATACAGGCAGCCCCCAAATCCAATACATTCATGCCTTTTGGCTATGGAGTGCACGCTTGCCCGGGAAACGAGCTTGCTAAGCTGGAGATGATCATTTTCATCCACCATCTAGTCACCAAATTCAGGTATAATTTTTAACTGACTAGTTCTTTGGAATGAAATATCAAACACTCGATGTGCTAAATTATTTTTGACAACTCAGCTTTTATAGTCTTGTTTTGTGGGGTAAATGCTAAATAATTGCTAGTTTGCAGGTGGAAAGTTGTAGGTACTCAAAATGGGATTCAGTATGGCCCATTTCCTGTCCCTCAACAAGGACTCCCAACCAGATTTTGCAAAGAATCAACCTCTGCCAAATCAGATGTCTGCTATTATTGAAATTGCAATTAATTTTGTATCTTCTAACAAAAAAAACCCTCCTGTATAATTTTTCTCTTTTTCATGGAGAATGGGTATGCTTTCATTTTCCATCTTATTATCTAAGTTATTTAAGCATGTATGTACTATGTAATAAACAATATTATTGGTGAGAAATTTTTTAAGAATTGAAGTTTAATATTAACTTTAATTCAGTTACACAAGTTGTACTTGTATCTTTGATTTTGACTTATTGATAATTATTATATTACAAGCTAAAAAAATATTTTAACTTGTATAAATAAATTTATCCTTATATTATATTTTTCTAAGCATAAAAAAAATTTAGGAAAGTGAAAAAAATTATGTGAAAAGAATACAAAAATTTTACATTGACTATCATCTTAATTTTGTATAAATAGATTTATCTTTATATTATCAAAACAAAATTTTAAAAAATATTTTAATTTGCATTCAATTTTTTGAAAACCCTCATTTCCGTAAAGATTGATAATATTTGTTTTTGTAATGGTAACGTAGTATGATCCAAACAACAAATTGTCCAAGCAATGCGCTCATCAAGTGAATGGAAGCCAAGGAATGAAGGTGCATATAGGGTCAAGTGGGTTTGAGCCACTGGTGGTCTGAAGAATACCACGTGTCCATCATCTGATTGGCTGATTCCAATCGAGAGTGCCCTTCATTGGAAGGCATAATGTTTTGTATATTTTTTGTGACGAAGGACCGATAACCAATTAAATTGAGTACACCACAAATTAATGCTAAATCCACCCATCTCCGTCAACAGTACATTCTCGAAATTGTTTCCAGTTGGCGATGACCCCATATTTTGAATTTTCTTTTTCTCGATGGGCAAATGATATATCACCTTAGAATCAATAATCGAAGGCATCCTAAATTCATAATGGGTGACCGGGTGAGGAGGGTGACCTAGGATTGTAGGGCATGGCACATTACCCATCGGCCTAAACCCAAAGAGCCGAAGGACTCTTCAGTCTCGAGTATTCCAACCAATAGACCCTTCATAGATTTTTAATTTATCCACCAATGGGACCAATAAATTCATGTCCATTTAATATTATATTATTTTATAATGATTTTTAATTGAGAATTGTTATGACATAAAATCTCTAAACCACAACAAAATTATTATAGTACCAAATGCGTTCTTAGAGAATTTCAACAAAATATTACTATTTTAAAAAATTGAAGGGTAAATAGTCTATGAATACAAAGATGAGAGATAAAGAATTATTAAAAATATTACAAGAGTCATTAAATTAAAAAAATATTTATAATTATTTAAATAATTATAAGTATCACCATAGTCGATATATTATTGTATTTAAGAAAATAATTAAGATAGATGGATGGTATAAAATTCTATCATTACATTAATGAATTGCGTCTTTGTTTACTTGCTAATGGTATTTAATAATTGAACATTAATCATTTCTCTGAATACATATAAAATCGACAAAATTAAGAAGAGTAGTTTAAACGATAATGATCACTGTAAACATGAATTGGTGGTGAGAAATCAATCTAAATTCTGATTTTCTCCTTCTTGAATTTAGACCACAAATTACAACTATGAATCTATCATAATCCTCATTCGAAAAATACTACTAAGATTAGACTTGGGGACTATAGTTTAAAACATAACACGTACACGTAATTTCTTAAAATGTGTATGTCTAATCTATCTTAGTGAATTGGATGACGACCCTTGAATCATTTTGAGCAAACAAGGGCAAAATCATCAACTTAAATTACAGCACGATTTCCACATTTCGATTTTGCATGGGTTATGTATGGATTTTTTTCAGTCTTTTAAAAGAATCTTAATTACTCTTAGATTCACAAACGTGTGTTCATAAAATTAGTGATGAAAAGAGATCACAATATATATTTCTTTTTTCTAACGAAGAATTGAAAGAGAAATATTGATTGGGTATATCCAAAATTAAGAGGTTAAATTTTAATTCATAACTACTGTCGTATCAGTAATTGATGTCTTAAAGCTCGTGCTGATATTGTTTAGTATATGAAAATTTCTAATTCCAAAATGTACCGACTACCACTGTCAATCCAGATTTTCGTTTTCTGACAACGCTGGCAGCCCCTCATTTCGGTTATGAAATGAAATGATCCAACATAATCCTGGGCTTTTTTGTATGGATCTTTATGTTTGGTCTGAATTGTGCAAACCCAACTAATTGCCACTTCTGCTTAGCATAATGTTTCTGAAAATTATGTGTAAATTAAAATTATACCCTTGTTCGAATGTAATGTGAATGAAATATTAAAATGTCAATGTCATGATAAAAGTGGTGATGGCCCTGTGATTAGCACTACGGCAGGGTAATTTTATTTTCTTAATGAATTTTTTACGGATGAATATTTGCGATATGTTTATGTTGTATTTGCTGCAAAGGTAAAATCATCACATGAGGCTCCAGTTGCAATACTGAATATGCAAGCCAAGACAACTCATTGCTTGATAAAAATGTCCTTCAATATTGGAATGCAAGCAACAATTGTCTTCTCATTGAAGAACAAAGAAATTGATAATCAAACCAACTAATATCCATTCATGAATCATGCTTTAAAGCGGTGGCACTGAAACAATTGAGTATAAAAGCAGATATCCGATGATTTGAGAACAAGGTTCTGTTGCTGACTCAACGGAGAAGCAAAGCAATCGTGTAGGACGCATAATGATCCAAGGCTAAAAGAGTATTGATCTTGTCTTTTTTTCATTTTTCTTTTTGTCTTTTCTTTTTGATTTATCATAAAAATATTATACACCACATTGGTATAATTGTAAATTTTAATTCAAAATTATGTTATAAAATAAACTAATAACTATCATACGTTAATAGCGGATGATTTATAAATATAATTGTTAAATAAAAGTGAAAGGCTACTAAGCATTCTAAGTTTTATACTTTAAAGTAATTAAATAGAAGTGTAACAACTATAAATTATTGAATTTGTGGGTTAAATTCAATTCAAAATTAATACATTGATGAATATGTCTAATTCAATTTGTAATTGGGTCAAATTGGAGTCATAAAATTGAATTAGAATTTAACTCAAGTTAATATTGTAAGTTGTTTAATTTTATTGTAATTCTACAAAAATTATATAATTTTATTAGAATTTCGAAAATTACTCTGTAAAAGAATGTCTCTCTTTTATATTTGAAAAATTATCAGATTAACTAAGTGTGTGAGAATGGCTTTTTGACTATTTCGTGCATTAGATTTTACCATTACTCTTAGGGTTAATAAGAGCTAATTTACCTTGAATGAAATACTTCTAAATAAAAAAGAATTTAGAATTATCTAAACCTTTAGCTGTAAAGATGCAAACAAGATGAAAATATTTTCTGACATTATTTTGGAATTGAAAGAAAAAATGAAAAACTAGAAAATGAATTATTATAACGAATAAAAAATAGAGTTGGTAAAAATTTCCCAAGTTTGGGACTTACTAGACCTTTTACTAGGACGCAAGACTATTAAGAACAAAATAGACAAAATGGGTTCATAAAGTCAAATATAAAGCAAAAGTAAGTAGTGCTATTATAAATAGTTCTATTGAAGGATCGCCTAACAATAAGAGGTTATACTCGTATAGAAATTATAGACCAAAGGAACATTAAATCTCTTATAGTAAAAATTTACTTCAGATATCCTCACACTAGTTATTTTCTTACAACTGAAATATTGAAACTATATAATTGTCAAGACTACATTTCTCAATGAAAAATTAGATAAAATGATCTAATATAAATAAATTTGAAGGGATAATAGGTTTAAGAATGCAAAGTCTACAATCCCTAAATGATTTATGGGACAAAGCAGTCATCGAAAAAATAATACTTGAAATTTTATAGGGTATTATTTTTAATGGACTTACAATGATTAATAAAAATTATTGTGTGTAAGCTAGACGAAGGATAGTTTTACTGTGGATGTTGACAAATATATTGTTAAGCTATTGTAGAGTACAAATTGCAAAATTTTAAAAAATAAAAAATAAAAAAATCATAAAAAGAATTCGGTGAAGTTATCATAAATCAGTTATATGGAGTAATGTCAATTTTATTGTAGGTCTTGAATTTACAGCCGCTATGATTCTATGAATCTATTTTTCTGGGATCAACTACCTACGGGTCACGTTACAACGGACCCACTTTTTTTGGGGGCGCTAAGCCTCGCACTCCGTCGCACAAGAAATAAATAAATATGGTTTTGTTTGTTAGTAATGGCAAAGAGCACGCGACACAAACCAAGATCTTAACCTCCACACCACAACCATCAGCAACAACAGAGTGGTGATCCCTCAGTTAATTGATTCTCTCGAGCTTTATTTTTCTTTTTCTTTTTTTTCTTTTTACATAAATTAGCTCAAAATTAGAATGCAATCAGTTCTATTCCAGCGACGATTCATTTGATTTTTTCCAGTCGATTGATGCTTCTCGGTGAAATTGTCACTCCGAATCGCGCATGGACTCGATCTGGAGTCTCAGTGGACCGCCAGACGCCTGGCATTTCCTTCTTGTTGTAGCCTTCGCTCCTGGTTTCGTCGTCGCGAGGTTCTTCTTAGATAAATACATCTTTCGAGTAAGATTTTTTGAAGTTTTTCACTCAGTTTAAACTGGTTATAGGATTTTTGCTCGTGTCTGTTGGTTTTACGAATTTGGAATCCGAGCTTGTTCTCATTTGTTTATTGATAAAAAGACAAGTAAATGAAATTTTGTGTACTAGGTCATTTAGTTGTATATGGTTTGGTGGAGTGTATTTCTTGCTATTTAGCAGTTCTCTGTTATTAATGGTTTCTCGATAGCTTGATATTGATTTGGCTTGCGCGTTTCGTTTACTGCTTTATTTTATGTTGTTCTATTTGTTTTGCCAGAAACCGAGGGAAAACGAAGGAAACTTTATGTGGTTTTAGCTGAAAATTAAGAACACTGACGGAGATTTTGTTATGTAGTTGTGTCAGGTTATTTCTTTTGTACTGTGGGTGATTATTTTCTTGGCTTCTATGAAATAAAAGGAGAAGACAGTGAATGATTAGATTTGAAGTCATAATTATTGTTTGTTTGTCTGACTGGCAAGGATCGTTTATAGGGATTTATATTGGAAATTGAACCCTTTTTTATGTTTTGATGTGCAATATGAATCTGAGTGACTTGGCTTGGGGATTTTAGTTGATTTCTGGGAATGTTTGCAAAGAATTTGTGAAAAAGGAGAGGGAGGGAAAGAAAAAGGAAAAATGAGAAAAATAAAGGAGTGGTAAAGAGTTGTAAAGCTTAGACGTATCTGACGACAAAGTTGATCTTGGCTTTTCAATGGTAAATTGGCACAAAACCTTTTTTCTTTCTTGGGCACAACTTAAACTTGATCATTACTTAATTGTTCCGGGCATCCAAGGAATTTATCATTTGTGGTGAAAACCCCGCTGTAAGGGCTTTCAGTTATTGTATTTTGTATGAGGTCACGTGGATTTGATACATGAAATTCATTGTGTTAATTAATTGGCAGTCTGCATTGACTTTTCACCTAATCTAAACTGATGTGGTGCCTCAAGCAAAACTTTCTTTTACAAAGAACATAAATTTATTTTTCTGCCTACAATGAAAGGAAGCAATGATTCTGTGCACCCATTGTTTTTAATAATTTAAACCATTAATCACTTTTATTAACACTTTTGTTTTCTGAAAGTGTTTCAGTATTTAGGATATAAAAAATGTTATTTTCTTAATAGTTAATTATTCTTCACTGCTTTGTAGAGGCTAGCTATCTGGTTGTTGAGTAAAGGAGCTCTCCCATTAAAGATAAATGAAACTACAAGGGCAAAAATTAGCAAATGTTCAGAGTCTATGTGGAAGCTGACATACTATGCCACCGTTGAGTCCTGTATTCTCAAAATTGGCTACCATGAGCTATGGTTCAAAGATACAAAATTGTACTTTGCAGGCTGGCCAAATCAAGAGATGAAGTGAGTATATCATGTGCTTGGACTGTTAATCTAATTACTTGATAAATGAACACTATTTATTGACAGCAACAGTTGCTTGTGTGGTTGTGCATAATAGGATTGAATGCAGTTTTTGTCATTCCATATCATTTTTAAACCATATCGTTTTTAACTCAGGATGGTCCCTTGCATATTTATGTGTTCAACATGAGTTGATTGCATTTTTTTTATTGTGTAAAGTGACTTTTTTGTTTTCTAATTTCAGGCTTCCTTTAAAGCTTTTTTACATGTGCCAATGTGGATTTTACATCTACAGCGTTGCTGCCCTTCTTACATGGGAGACTCGAAGGAAGGATTTCTCTGTGATGATGTCCCATCATGTAATTACTGTTATCCTGATTGGGTATTCATTCCTTACTAGGTAATAAATTGGATATGTCTAAATACACTGAATTACAAGCCGATGTGTAGCCGAAAGTCACATGCCTTTTTTAACTGATGGTTGTTTCTTTTACATCAGATTCTCATCCTCTTTATATATCTGGTTATTGGCCTGTACCTGTCACCAGATCTCTTGGTTTTTGGTGTAGCATAAGTCCTAGCACAAATCTAACCTGAGCCAGGGTTGTGCAGCTATTCTTTAGCATTCACCTTGTATTTGTTTGAGTTGGGATGTTATTTTTCTCATAATAATCCAATAGATTATCTTTTATATTGATGTTTTAAATGATAAAATTATATAAGCAATGAAGTTTGGTTATGTGATAAGTTTATTGACATCTTCTTGCATTTGGTTATGTGGTTATGCATTGCCTGCACCTGTTTCCTTGAGTTTTGGGGGTTATTTGTTGATTGAACCTAAAGTGGTCTAGAGACTTCTGGACAATAAACTATATTGAACCTGAAGTGATCTAGAGAGATCTGGACAATAAACTGTCTTTCGGCACTGTAATATATAGACACGATGAAAAGATAAATTACGTCAGTCTCTCTGCCTGGGATTTGGGGATTTTATCTCTTATAATAAAATGTTGAATTTTAGGACATATTTGGTGCGCTATGTGTGGGTGTTTACCCAAGGTCATAACCTTGTTGCTTATAACTTTTTTGAATTTATAAGTTCTCATGCATAAATTTGTACATTTTAAGTGTTGAGTTTTGATGAACATTTGTGGAATGGTGCAACTCTTATTATTATATACTTATAGATGCCTATACATCTTTTTGCAGATGCTGATACTATGCAGACTATTTTCTGTATTTCACTAGTCTTCACTGTGCCTTTTGGATACTCTTTTCTATCTTGTGATATTAAATATGCTGGTCACTTGCAATCATTTAAATTCATAGTAGGTTCAGAGTTATATTATGCGACATATCAAGAACATGTGTAATTTTTAAAGCTTTTTGGAATATTTCAGTTGTTACTGTTTAACTAATAGTAGAAAGATGTTTACCTTCACCATTTTGTTATTAGTGTCTTGTTTTTCTTCCTCGTTAAGTGATACCCGTATGCATGTACTTCTTATTTTGTTTTAAAACTGCAAATGACTGATGCTTGGTGACATGTTAAATGAAATATTCTTATAAATTAATTTCACTGTGAGGAAGGATTTCAAGGACTATCTGTCAGACTTCCTTTCTAATCAACTCAGTGTAAGCAGGGAAATTTTGTTATTGAATATATAGCCATTGAAAGTTTTACAGACCTCTGATCCTTATTAGTGCTTATATCATAGTAAGATAATCTGAGACAAGCTAAAATGAATGACCTTTTATGCTGAGTTATCTAGTGATTGTTATTTTTTTTATTTTTTTTCATTTTACAGGTTTTTCCAGATTGGCTCAATTATTCTTGCGCTGCATGATGCAAGTGATGTGCTCATGGAAGCTGCCAAAGTTTTTAAGTATTCTGAGAATGAACTTGGAGCGAGTGTGTTCTTTGGATTGTTTGCAATTTCATGGCTCATACTACGATTAATATTCTTCCCATTTTGGGTCATTAAAACTTCAAGGTTTGCCTGCATGCTAAATGATTTGATTTCATTTCATTTTGCCCTACAGACGTTCCTTGGGCTTATTTGCTTTTATGATTGGCATTGAACAGCTATGATATTCAGGACTATTTGGATCTATCAAAGAGTTATGATACTGCGCTTTATTATATATTCAATACAATGTTGCTGATGCTATTGGTATTCCATGTATACTGGTGGGTTCTCATATGCTCAATGATTTGGAGACAGCTGAAAAATAGGGGTCAAGTCGGTGAAGATATAAGATCTGGTAAACCATTTTATAAATACAATTTTAATTTGATTATATTTGTCTCATGAATTATGCCCAGTAGTCTTTCTCTGTCTGGACTAATCCATGGTTTTGCTTTGCTAATGTGCTGAATGCTTTATCATAGTATATGTCTAGAAAACTCCGGTCACTGTCATTTTTATGTTGCAATTGCCATGTGCATAAATGTAAAATTGTTCGAATCAGACCAATTTCCCCCTTACTGATGAAAGAGTTCATCTTTTGTACTCCCATTGATCCAGCATATAGTTTGTTTATGTTTCACCCATAAACAACAAACTTTCTGAAATTGGGAAGAAACCACCTGCTCTCCCAGTTCACAATCAGACACACTTTATAGTCAGAAAAGTAAATTATTTAACCTCTTCTATTCATGATGAGTAGAGTTAGTGTTGTACCTTTGTTTGTATGTCTGTGGTTGCCCCCCATGGCACATTTTCCTTCAACACTATGCATACTCCTGGTGATAACAAATGTTATAGATTCTTGCAACCATTTCTAGCATGTCATTTTTTATAAAGTGCTAGATCATTTTTTACCTCGTTTAATATCATGCAGCTGGCTTTTTTTTATTCTTTTACCAAGTCGACTTTTTGCAACCAAATGCAGATTCGGAGGATGATGATTAGGAGAAGATATTTGACTGCTTTGTTCTTGCTGATGGTGTTAACCCCGAGGAGATTACTTTTGACTTGTGTAGATTTGTCCATGCTCCTAATTTATATCTTATCCTGAGGTGGGTGAAATTTTTCTTTTCGTTCCATTGTTTATCAATTCTTCTTGGGGTAGCGATAAGAAATAGGACCATCAATCATAGTGTTCTTGATTTCTTTCTGCTGTACAAATAATAGGCAATTCCTGTATGATTATATTGGTATAAACCTTGTTTTAGTATTAATGCTTATATCGAGAAATGGAGTAGAGAATGAAAAAAGCTTCTGCACATTCGATTAGGTAGTTTTGAAATGATTCAAGGACAGACATAAAATAGTTTACTTCTTGTGAACATTTCTTTCTTAGCTCACTATGTGTGACAATTTTTCAAGCTAAGATTATATTATGTTATGTTATTGTGTTTAGATATGCTTTCCGGACAATAGTCAGTGCATTTTTGTTATTTTCAATAAAACAAATTGATTCCACGATCAGGGTCCTTTTGGTGCTTGTATTGTGGTGTTGTAAAAGCTAAAGTAGCTGCAAGAAAAAAGTTACAAATATTAAATATCAATATAAAATTCGGTGAGTTTAACTTAAAGTTAATTTTATTAAATATTTTTATAATTTTACTTGTAAGACACAATCGTGGCGAATAATTTGAATTCCACTCCTCTTGTATTGTTCTGAACCAAAAACCCCCAAAAGAAAAAGGTTTCTTACTTTATATGCTCCAAGTCGCTACAATTTCTGAGCTGCACGGTAGCCTGGTTATCAACCATTGGGCCATGCTACTGTGCAGAAAATGCAACGCGCGCGTTTTTTATTTTATTCAATATTTTTTTATAATTTTTAACTATTTTATTATTCTTTTCTAACTCTTTTTAGCAACGCGGAACTTTTTGATATTTTTCAAATGTTGAAAATTAAAGCATAATATTTGAAGATTATAATTAAAAAGTTAAATAGATCAAAAAGTATTTACTGTACAATGCACCTTACTTTTGCCTCTACAGCTTTGAGTTTTCACTCTTCTTTTTTGTTTCTTATTTTTGATGACGAGTTCCGTTGCGTCACTTGAGTTTTATGACTTTTCTTGGAGGAACCTTGTATGGTCTGAGGTGACAGGCTGCAATTGAGCTGTCAGTTGAGGGGAATTTTTTCTAACACGTATACGACAGCAATTCCCCAGTTACCAGGGAAAGATACTGTTGCTTGATAGTGGGATATGCAGAAAACTCAGATTCCAGTTTGTTTACCTGACGCTTTCAAGTAGTCATTTCATATCCTTTCTAATTCTACTACCACTGCCACTATCACTATTATTATTATTATTATTATTATTATTATTATTATTATTAAGTATATACCAATTATCAAAGTTCAACTACAAATTTTTAATAGATTACTTCCAGTTGATCCGAGAAGTTGAAAACATACTGGTCAAAATGAACAGTAGTTTGACTCTAAAATATTCCTGAACGTCTAATGAGTAGCGTTCTTCTTGTTGTTTTTAAAATTAGTAGAATTGCATCTCTCCTCTGATTTTTAATGTATAATTAATAGGCATACAAATAATAATTTGTTAGAAAAAAACTTTTGTTCATCTTAATAATAAATTTTAAGTGATGTATAAATTGACATGTGATTTTTATGTACCTCAAATTGATTAGTTTTTCAAATCAACAAAAATTAGCTGATCTAGTAATGTGACAGTAAAATCGCTATTTGATACGTGGATAAACCGTAGAATTAATTGTTTTATTAAATTTTGGTCCCCATGTTTAATCCTGTGTTTCGTGCCGACCATATGACTTTGAATAATTTGTCCTTGAGCTTTCATTGTTTATCACGGTTCCATACCTTTAATAAAGTGGTAATATAAAATTTTATCCCATAAAATTCTTTGAATAGCATAGGATAAACAATTAAAATTTAAATGGAGTTAATTTAGTATTTATAAATATTAAATATATATTTAATTCTATAATATTCTTTTATTTAGCTAATAACATAAATATAAAAATTGATAATGTAATTTTAAAATAATAATAGTAATTAATATATGAGTTTTAATGGAAATTTTTGAATGAAAATTTGAAATTTTTATTAGTTATTTTTTATTACAGCTATAGTCCTTTTTTACACCTAAAACAACGAATTGAAGGTCCTACTAGAAACTACAAACGTATTTCACAAATCTCTTATAACGTGATTGATGTTAAAGTCACAGTATTAACAGTGTTGTAGTATGATGTCAGCATTGCAGACCAACATTCTTGTCGAGTAATGATGAAACAAGTACTAAACTAATGGTGGAGAATCGACATTCAACTTAGCATCTGCTCTCTGCTTTATAATATAAATAGGTAAATTTTTGTAATGGTAAAGGGGACTTTTTGGCTCGGGACTCTACTATATTGTTACAAAGTTATTTTGAAATCAACTTTCCTTTGCGTCGCATATAAAACTTATTTGAGCATATGTGTTCTTAGATTTTAACTTGAAGAATCCATTTCGTGGAGGATTTTGAAACAAGAGACAAATTTCTTATGCTCAAAAAAAATAAAAATAAAAATTGTTGTTGATCTAGACTGCGCTATTCGTTGTGATCCTGCGAAATTTATGCATCAATAATAAATAATTTATAATAAGATATAAATTACATAGAACAGACATCTCAATCTTCTCAAAAACAGTAAGTGAAATTTAAATTTTAAAAAAAATAACCCCTTAGTAATAAGTTAAGTTAGTACTCATATTAGATATGTATATAACATATTTTAAATATTTGTTAATATTTACTTGATATTTTGGATAAATTTTTAGTGTTACATGCTTATGATTGATTACTTTTACATGAAAGTTATTATGTATAATATATTATAGAATTTTATAATTATTTTTTAGCCTTTTTTTCTTTAATTTTGATATTAGTAATCTTGGTAAAAAATTTAAAGAACTTAAAATAATTAATTAAAAGTTAAAATAAATATTTATTTTTATGTAAATACAAATATAAATTTTAATATTATAAAATAAAAATAGATATGAATGCAAATATATATAGTAAATAAATAAAATGGAATCTTGTTTATCTGTTGGTATCCCTAGAAGCAGTGTCCTTTCCGACCACCTCTTTTGTTGTACTGTCGTACGTCCTTTTAAGTTTTCATCCATTTATGTTTCAGATGTTTTCTAGATGCTGCTGATTGATATCCATATCATATACTCTGTCTGTTTCGTTTTGACTTTCTCATATTTTGACCATTTTTTTAAAAATATATAATAAAATAAATGGGTCTAAGCCTTTTTCATTGATCCGCGTACATCCATCTCCAGCTGTCCCCATTTCCTTATCTGAAACGTAATCTCCACGTCTGGTATGAAAATGAATGATCAACTCTTGGCTCTTCCAATTCTAAATCCAATTTCCCTGGCTGTTTCCACGCTCAATAGCATTAAAACTGTCGTCTGTTGTCAGTTGTCTGTTGGCTCTCGGAGCTCTCAAGTAACAAAACAAAGGAAGTTACGAGTCAATTTCCAATTTTACGTTCTACAGGGTCCATTTCAGAATTTAATAGAGAAAAGAACAGAAAATCAGACAAGGGAAAGGGGATGGACGGGAGGAACATTCAAGTTTAATTTTATTTTCTATAATATTTGGTTGGTATTAATTTTTTTTATGTACATAAACTATTTTCAAAAATGAGGTTGAATTGACAATAAATAAAATAAATGATATAATAACACAAATAATTATTAACTATAAATAAATTATTAATTCTAAATACTTCTTAAATCTAAACAAATTTTTAATTTCTATTTGTTTATTAAATAATCACACCAATTATGAGTGAATGTAATCCAATTAAGATTTTGGGTAAGTAAAAAATGATTAGATATATTTTTTCTAAAAAAATGATTTTGTATTTAAATTTTGAGTGTAATTTAAACTATGTTTCATATTAATAATAATATCAGTTTGTACATGTGCTATTATTAACATTAAAACACTATAGTTTTAAAGTTATTAGATATAATTCTTAAGTATAAAATATAATTAAAAATAATAAAATTATATTTAATATTGAGATGTTAATAATAATATCGCTTTCAACTTTTATGTTAGTGAAAATATAATTAGGCTCCATAAATATTTGTTCACTAGTCACAGTACAATATGATGTCGAGCAGAGAAAATAAATATTTTGTTAAACAAAATAAATAAATAAATAAATAAACTTTTACTAAATCTAGATTGCTTCCATCTTAAGTTGTTAATGTAGCTGCTCATTGAATTTTGTCATGAACCGTCTAATCTAACAGTTGTAGGTCAAGTGACCCGCTACGACGAAATCAAGGAATGAATTGGTGAGTGTCAGTGGCAAACTGCCACGCGTACTGAGAGTGGAAGCAGATAACTAGTCCTTCCGGAAAAAAACTGAAACTTCACTCGCGCTTGTTCACTCGAAGATGCCATGTCAGCGTTATTGAAGTGAGGGCTCCGTTACATGTAAGAAAAAAAAAAATCATCACACGCCCGCCCTATAGTAATAACAAATATCTTCAATTCCGTGTGCGAACGGTGTACAGCTGGCGGGCCACGTCAACACCACACTCTATATAAACGCGCACAAACTCTGTCGCTCTTTTCATTCAACGATTCCGAAGACATCGAAACAAAAGAAATTTTCCAGAAGATGCAGACATCCTCAAAGAAACTCAGAATTGGGACCAACGCCGTTGCTCAACCTCGGACTTTATCTCCACCACGTCTCAGTAGAGAACAAGAACTCTCCGTCATGGTCGCCGCTCTCAGAAACGTCGTTGTTGGAAACACAAATCCCGGAGATATCTCTCCAGAGTTTTTTCATCTTCAAGAATGGATTACTACGGCCGCCGCTGCCAACGCTTCTACGTCTATGACCAATACGGGTAGCAACAATAACAATAACAATTTTGGGAATGGTATACTACCACCGCCGTCACCTCTTGACACGTGTCAACTGTGCAAAATTCAGGGATGTTTAGGATGTAATTTTTTCCCGCCAAATCAACAAGAGGAAACAAAGAAAACTACTGCCGCAACCACGTCGAAGAAACGCGGGAAGAAGAATTACAGAGGCGTGAGGCAGAGGCCGTGGGGAAAATGGGCGGCGGAGATTCGTGACCCTCGACGTGCGACCAGAGTCTGGCTCGGAACGTTCAACACGGCAGAGGAGGCGGCAAGGGCATACGACAAGGCCGCCATTGAGTTCCGCGGTCCTAGAGCTAAGCTTAATTTCCCATTTCCTGAAAGCACTGCAGCAACATATGAACACAGTCCACCACAACAGCAACAGCAACAGCAACAGCAACAGCAGCAGCAGCAGCAACAAGTACAATATCCACAGCCACAACAAGTATTGTTGCGAGAAAGCACAGGTGTTGTCAGAAATGCAGATTTGCCAACAGAAATGGGAGATGGGTTTGGCAGAGAAAGTGATTTCTGGGAGATGATTAAAGAAGACGATATTCAACAGTGGATGACAATGATGGATTTTGGAGGAGATTCTTCAGATTCTACTACTACTGGGACCGGTCTTAGTTCTTAATTAATTAGACAGTTCAATTAATTTTTGTAGTGGCAATTAAATTTTTCAACATTCTTTCTTTCTTTTTGAAATAAGGAAAGAATGTCTAAATATGTAAAAAAAATAAAAATAAAAATATTGTTTAATTAGAGACGTGTAATTCTTCATAAATTTAGATTGAATTCCAATGAACCTCGAGTAAAATATAATGCTATTATTTAATTTCAATATCATTTTAATGTAATTATCTATTAATGCATGGATAAAAAATTTAAAAAAATGCATTTATTCAATAGTTGATGATTGGCTGTATTCCAAACTCCGTGGTGTTTGGCTGCTAAGAAAGTGAAGGAATGTTGGTTGGAACAAGTCAGGGGGGGTACGTGGCTATTTTTTTTTTTCAATCATTGACGACAAAATCCCACGTTCATAGAACTGCCGATTAGACAGTGTAAAAAGTAAAGTAACGATGATGAGCTGTCAAGGATCATGCACATAAATACACGTGTACCGCTAAGCTGTAAAAATTAACAATGTGCGCTATATGATAATTAAGCTTTGATCATATTTAGCATGTGCTACGAATTGAAACACGTGCTAGCGGGGATCTAAAGTAAAATATTGGGAAAAGCAAAGCGAGTGGCATGAGACGACAACGTAAGAAAGAGAAAGAAAGAGTGTGTTTGGTAGATCGAAGCGAGATTTAATTTTATTATTGATTAAACAAAAATAAAATAATTAGTGAATAATGTAGCTAAATGCTTATCCTCGATGTGACCAAAGCCAAAGCGTACTTAAGTTATTATACGATTGTATTAAAATAATAAGTTATAACTAAAAATTAATAACAACAATTAAAACATGATTAACATTTTAATGTGCAACATACCTTATCTATCATGTCATGGGTAGAGTCAGTAACATGTTAATAAAAAGTTTTTAGCTGTTGCCGATGCTTCAAATTTTTTATTCAAAAAATTGTAAATATTACTTATATTTTATCTCTTTTAATTATTTATAAATTTAATAAAATTTATCTCGAATTGATAAAATTTCTGTGGTAATTATTTTTAATAAATTGAATATTCAAAAAATAGCTAAGAGTAATGCTGACTTTTCGATGTAAAAACTCTAATACTTAACTTAAGTTTAAATTCAAGAGAGAAGAGAAATAAAATTTTAGCTAAAAAAAAAAAGATTTTATAAATATTAACGTGATATGAGTATGTTATTTATTGTTGTGTCTAACCCTCTTTACGATAAATATGTGCTAATATTTATAATAGTTAGTGACAGATTTTCTTAAGCTTTGCATTTGTGATCATAAAAAAATGGAGAGATGATATTTGTTAAAAGAGCTGCATATTAACGTTGGATAATGAATCATTGTGTAATCATTATTTATAAATCTGGATCGGCGTAATAATTACTTAAGTTATAACTTGTATAGTACGAAACTTTAAATGTGATGTGATAGTTTGTAATAACTTTGAGGCTCACACATAGTCTTTTTTTATCATTCTCGTTTTTATTTTGAAGTTTGCACGAAATTAGGGTTATTTTTCTTGACCCAGAACTAACTCTAGTGAGGGTAGAGGTGACTTTCATTGACATTGTGAATTTAAGATCATTCATAGGAATTGTCTCCTATTCATAAGTTAACCTCCTGCACCAAACTTATGAGCAGTGGAAACAACTGAACTTGCTTGGGACTGTGGTTTTGATTTTTTTTTTTTTAATATAAATTTTTCAAGTTTCTGTTGAAATAAAATTTTAACAAAAATTAACATTTTTTCAACCTGATATAGGTTGTCGTGGAAAACCCTTTTTAGAGCTTAAGGCCATCTAAATTTTAAATTATTCATAACTATATGGTGGATTTTAAGGCCTAAAACATGCATTAATTTAAATTTTAACACATATATCAACATATGTGTATAAAGGTTAGAGCTTTTGAAATTTTTATCTTTTTCAAACTTTAATTTGATGAAGATAAGCTAGAAAAGTATTCGACCTTTTTAATCTACACTTTCAAAAATTCTTAGAAGTTCGAAGAAAACTCTTTTATTCTATAAAAATTTAAAAGAAAAATTCTTTTTCTTTTTTCTATATGTGGCTATATGTTTCTTGGAAGAGAGATTATTAATTTTTTCAAGTTTTTCATCATTGTTCGTTTGATAAGTATTCTTTAGTATTAACCAATTAAGATTAATATATTTGGTCCAATGATATTGTGCCCTAATAATACATATTAGGACCAATAATAATAAAACACATTTAACCTTTAAATACTAAAATATTTGGACTAATTGTATTAATTTTAAATGTTAAAACACTCAAACAATTATATTAAGCCATGATTAATCTAATTAATCATTACTTTTACATGTTTATTAATTCTTAACCATTAAAAATTTAACATATAATTTAAATTAATTAATATTTAATTAATTTATAAAATTAATAGCAACAATAACCAATTTGCCCATGGATAATTATCAAAATGATAATTAAATATATGTAATCTACTTTAAATTATATATTTATGTAATTGTCACAATTTTTTAACTAACTAAAGAATTATAAGCATGCGCACGCATGCGCGCACACACACACACAGACGTGCGTGTGTGTGTGTGTTACATCAATCTTTTAAACTATTTTCGAATGTGTTAACCTTCTACAAATAATTTTTTCTCTCCCGTATAACTTTTAAAAGTTTAAAAATATTAGTGTAACCTTGAAAATTAAAAGTGGATTAGCCATGAGTTATTTTCAAATATTTAAAAATTCAACGATTATAATTAGTATCTAACAATACGTCATAATTACTAATCTATAATAAAATAATTTTTTATCAAAACTTACCTAAATTATGCGTACCATGTGGATGAAATTCTTTTATTGTCTAATTCTAATCAAATTAAAGTATATAGACTATCAAAATCCTAAATTTGATACTTTACGAATTATCGATTAATATGTCATAAACTTATCCTCATAAACTCTCCATATGACATTTACTTTACTTTAATTAAAGACTTAATTTTAGATTTTTATCGACATTTATTTAGGAACTCGAACCTTGATTAAGTTAGCAAAAATACTTTATCTTATCAAATGAGTCAATAGATTTCATCTTAATAATCATCTAAATACTTATATGAATAACGTATAAGTAATCTAGTTTTATTATATAAAACATGATTGGTCATGTACTTATACACTTATGAGCTATGCATATTCATATAAAATCCAACTTTAATGTATTAGGTCAAAGAATCACATTGCACACTAGTATAACTTTTTGATAAATTATTGACTACATATATATTATGTGTGTATTATTCTTTGGCCATATTTAATAAATAGTTCTCTAACCATAAATCTATACTAATGCTCTTATCACATGACTCTCTTTGTCACCCTCACTAATATCATCTCATGATATTTATAGACGATATTCAATATGTCTACTATATGATATTAATGTTCAATCTATATAACTTTAATAGAAAATAAATTTAATAATTTTATTTAATTATTAAATAAATATCTGATCGATTCATATACTTACTTTATTATAAATATGAATTAATAAAAAAAATAACACATATATATGAATAAAGAACTCTTTTTTTATTTCTTGCATAAATATTTTAATATTCACTATTCGTAAAACTGATAACACAAATATTTTTTAGGGTATACACTAACACTATAACGGTTATTAACCTATGACATTTCATTTCAGAACATGTTAGTTCTTGAAAAGACTCAACTCTTTAATGCATCGTCCTTGAGTTGTAACAGTGTTAGGTGTCAAGTTTTGGCTGGCTAGTGTAAATGGAGGTGTGTCTTTCAGAAAGTCTCATTATTGCATGCTGAAATGGCAAAATTTGGGCAATTGAGTTTCAATGGCTAGGGATTATTCTTGCCATTTTGCTGCCTTTGAGGCTTCTATAAATACTCATCTTTCTTCCCATCTCTTTATATTTACTCACATTATTTATTGAAACTGTATTCGATTGAATATCGATGCCATTCAAGTATTTTAATCTTTGAAATTCTTGCCTCACTAGCTTTCATTGTAATAAGTATTTCCTAACCTCTTTATTTATATTTATTCCTTCTAAATGCAAGATTTATGGAAAGTTTTAATTTGGTAGCATATATTAGGTTGCGGTTTTTAATATTCGACAATTATAGTTTTTACGAGGTGGCATAAAGGTGCAGTGGTGACTTGATTACTATTATAATCTCGACTAATTCTTATCATTTGCACCGTCCTTGAGTTTGAGGTGAGGGATCGACTTATAAATGGATTACTTCCAATCTTATTAGAACTAGATTTAGGTCGAGAAAAAAAGCCCCAACCTCATATAGACTCTAAATTTAACATAGAGATAGTGAAAAGAGACTATGGTTGAGCTTTAAGGTCACTGTAAACTCTTATATCACATTTAAAAATTCATGCTGTATAAGTCATGGCTTAAGTAATCGTTATACTAACCTAGATCTACAACAAATAATTACACAATGAGTCATTATTCAGTGCTAACATGCATTTCTTCTAACAAATATAAGCTCTCTATTCTCTAATGATTGCACGTATAAAGTCTTCACAGAACGTGTCACTAACTGCTATAAATTTTAACACCTTTCTATTGTAAAGGTGGTTAGACATATCAATAAATAACACACTTATCTTGTGTCATGATTTATAAAATCTCTTTCTTTTTTTTGCTAAGATTTTGCTTGCCTTTTTTTTTGAATTCTAAGCCGAACTTACGCATTAGAGTTTTTACGCAAAAAAAGCAAGCATAACTCCTAGTTATCTTTTGTTTTTTTAGGTAACTAAAAAGCAATCATCATGATGATTTTATAGACTTAAGTAAACTTCATCAGATCTATCAATAGTTAAGAAGACAAAATCTATGAAGTGTTTGGATTTTTTCTTTCAAAAAATTTTAAGTATTAACAGATAGCGCTATTTGTGAAAATCAAATAAAAAGCTCTTTATTAGCTCACTAAAAAATTTAACCCAAACACTCAACTAGTCAAAAATAGTTGTCAACAATAATAATTGTTATTCTCAGGGACCTCTTATGAAAAGGGAAGAGTTCTCAATTGCTGTTATCAAAATAAGCACACAAAAGAAAACCAACAATAATAAATCCTAGATCTAAGAAATAAGGAGTTTAAGAGGGAGGTGGTAAAGTTTTAAAGGCTACTTCGTAAAAGGTATGGTGGAGTCAAGTTGTATAAAGTGATTACATTGTCTGAGATAGAAGAAAGGAACACCCAAACTAAGAAAGGAAATCAATTAGGAAAAATGGGTAATAAAAAAGAGACAAATCTCATGAGCTATTCTAAATTCATAAGCCAATGGAGGTCGCCTTAATCCTCTCCAGCGTTAGTTTTTGCCAAGAAAAAAATGGCCCAAACCCATGCAAACTCCAACTTAAAAATAGGGATGGCAAAAAGAGACTATGTATGAGTCTTGAAGTTATTACAAACTATCACATCATATTTAAAGTTTTGTATTGTATAAGTCATTACTTAAGTAGCAGCTCAGATCTATAAGCAATAATTACACA
Organism: Trichilia hirta; assembly: GCA_035221805.1. Lineage (NCBI taxonomy): Eukaryota > Viridiplantae > Streptophyta > Magnoliopsida > Sapindales > Meliaceae > Trichilia > Trichilia hirta. The sequence goes on along the minus strand of JAWDEX010000015.1, from coordinate 476,642 downwards.
ATAACTTATTACCCAGTGCTAACAAACAAATACTTTCTATTTTTCAATGAAAATACATGCAAAAGTTTAAGAAAATGTATTACTAATTGCAACACCCTTTACTGTGAAAGGGGTTAGATACAGCAATAAACAACACACCTATTTCGCATTGGTATATTATAAAATTCCTTTCTTTTTTATTAAAATTTTATTTTTATTTTATTTTGAATTTTAAACATGATTTAGGTATCGAAATTTTTACATTAGAAAGTTAATATTATTTTTAGGTATTTTTTTAATGTTTTTAGACAATCAAATGAGATGAAAAATGTGCAATATTTGAGATTTTTTTTATGAAAAATTTCAGATATCGACAGCTGCAATTCTTTATCGTAATTATCAATTCTTTTTGTTGAAATATTTTCAATCATGTTTTATATTATAACTGAATGTTGTAGCACGTTTTAAAACAATATTTTAATCATTAACAAAGAAACAAGAATTAATTTTTTTAAGTAATAATTTTAAATTAACTTTATAAAAATAATAATGTTTATATTTTAAACTCATTGAAATTAAATAATTTATTTTTAAAACAGCAATTTAAATTAAAAATAAAAGGCTTGATAAGGTAAATCAAAAATAAAAAGAGGTTAAAACTGTAATTAATTTTAAAATTTTATAGATTGTTTTAAAACGCCATGACTTTTTTGAAAGTGTTTTAAACACCATATTGAACACACACTAACACGAACACACACAAAAAATCATAAAATAATAAAATAAAATTTAATTTGGTATTTAAAAATAATATAAAACACCAACACCACATAAGATTTTACCACATTACAAAATTATTCTTGAAATCTTGTTCATAATCATAAGAGTTTATAATTTTAAATTACATGTGATTAACAAGTTGCTATGAATTGAACATCTGTCACATGTCTGTGTCACGTGATTTTATTCTTTTGAGTACGATCATAAAGGTTTAAAATGTTGTAAATACAAGATTTTTGTTTTTATTAATATAGACAGCTGTTAATTTCGATTCCTAAAGGCTGGAATAAAATTAAAACTTATTTATTTACAAAATAAACAACTTGCGAAATATTTTTAATAAAATATGCAGTAAAATATGTTTTCTTAATCAAATAAAAATTTTAATAATTTTGTAAAATTAAATAAGAATATAATTTATGTTTTTAATTTTGTATCTGTTTAACATAACTTTTGAAGTACAGGTTCTTCAAGACTAATACAATTTGTAAATTAATTATTTTTAGAAAATATTGATTGTTTAATTATGAAATAAAATCTTTTAGCAAAAAATTTGTAATTACCCTAATAAATAATTCCTTTGAGCTAACATAGAGTCTTATGAATAAAATAAAATAAGTGTATTTAATGAAATTTAAAAATGTAAAATAGCTCGAATGACTTCTATTAAAAATCTAAATTTTGAAATTTTTTAAATAAAAATAAGATAGTTTCTTAATTCCTAATGTCTTCTGCTCACCGATTACAACTAAACTGAAAAAATAAAAATTAAAAATAATTTTAAACATTAAGGTCTTTTCAGTTGAAAAACTATATAAAATGAGCAATCAGTAGATCAATGGGAAGCTAAAATTAATTTATTAAAAAAGAGAAATGTTAATTGTAATGATTATTACAAATAATTTAGGACATATTAATGCTGGCTTAAAAAATATTTATTTTATAACATACATTTAGTAAATGTCCTTAATTCAATTAAAATAGCCCATGAATTTCTTTTTCCCCAATAAAGAAAGAAGTTACAGAATATCTTTGATTAATTAGCTTCCGAGTTTCACTTAAATTTTAACTTGTATATTTTGTCATGACAATTGATAACATAATTTGATAACCTCTACTAGTAGATCTGTAGCAAATGATCCAGTAACCAGAGACAAAAACTTCAAGAATCATTCACAAACCTCAATTCATGACAGATGAGCAAACAAACCAGTTTCCATTACTACAAAATCCAATTCATTTTAGAAGTATGAAACGAGAAGATAAAACAAAAAGAAAGAAAAAAATCACCAGATATACAAGCAGCAGAGGAAGCAAACGCCAATTCTAAGACTTGATGAAGAAGAGGATGAACAAACTAAAGTACAGGTTAAAACAAGATTAAGAGGTAACAGCAGAAGAAGCAATCCTGCTACACACTGAGGGGCATGGATGCCAAACTTAGATGTGAAGATGACTCGTTCGGCAAAGTCATCGCTTGCCAGAGAGACTGATGGAACTGACTTTCATAGGTGTTGCCACCACCAGGGGAGCTTCAGGGGAGTCAATAACAGCAAATTTATCATGCATGAAACGACTTGCTACAATTGATTCATCCTTCAAAACAATCTTGTAACAATAACAGCTCTTGAGACCTTGCTGATTCCGGTAGCATTCATGAGCACTGTTCTTCACCTGCTGGAAGTCCCATATCACACTGAATTTGCCCACTGTTGCAACTAAGTGCCGTTCTTGTTTCCCATTCTCAGTTACCTGAAAGACAGTATTAAATATATGAGAAAGAAAAATTGCAATACATAGTGACTAACTTTGCATATAAATAAAAGAACAAAAATGAAACTAAGCACACATAACAAACAATTTAGAATCAGCCCACCCCAGCGTGGCACCACTGGATACAACCAATAGTTCAGGGGCTTCAATGCTCCTGTGGCCAAATACCGGCAATATTTATCATGGCTACCAAGGTTGGAGGGACTGACTGTTGTTCCCAGTTTACAACTCTCATAGAAATGTCAAGTTTGGGTATTTAAAAAAATAGGAGAGCAATTCGAGGCCAATCCAAGTCGGGCTATACAATTTAATGTCAGGGTCTTACCCATGATCCGGTGAGTTTCAGTCCAACCCCAACTAAGTGATAAGAAAAATTACAACAATTATATGATAAAAGATCATCATCCAACCTGTAATAGAAGATATATCTTCTAAATATAAGCTTGAAACGGACAAATTTAAGAAAATCCTCAGTGACAACTTTTTTCATGAGATAATGCTACCAGCATAAAGAACAGAAAGTTTGCTATATTACCAGCATTTTGAGAACCACTAAAGACTAGAACGAAGGCTGCACAGATAATAGAAGAGAGAGGGGTTCTGTTCCTAAGCAATAATCAACAAAAGTTCATAGACATGCAGCAAAGACAATGATGTATCAGCCGCCACAAATGGCAGGGCCTCATAAATCTCAAACTTTGAAAAGCTAGTATATTTCTTTTTTTCTAGCACAATTATTTAAAACACAACTTGCATAGTAAATTATTACAACAATAGTTAGTACGTTGCATCATTAACATATTCTCATGTAAAGAGTGTAGTAGAAACATTATGGCAATACGATAAGAGTCAGGTATTCACTCCTCCATAATCGAACAGGTGCACAAAAAGATTACATAACTCAATGACAATCACCGAGGAGCTACTTTTAATAGTTGAGGTTGAAGAGGAGACTAAAGAACGGTAAAGAAACCATGGCAAGACTCATCCGAGGCCCATTAAGTAATATATTAAATTTAACTGAGGCTGATATTTAAGAAGCATAGCAAATTAATATAAAGTAACAATCAATAAGAATGCAATTATAGCATTATCTAGACATGTTATCGCTACTGTAGCGCTGCAATGAATAAAGGATGTAAAAGGCTTACCCATGAGAAATGGCCCCCATGAAATTTATTATCCGTCCCTGCCAAATGTGAATCCAGAGGAGTCAACTTCAACAATCTTGGAGCCGGTACCTTGTTTCCCATACGCCCACTAAAACCTGTCTTCGTCTTCCCATCTTTATCAGTGAACAGTGTGCAAATAAGTATCAAATATGTATCAGTGGTACCCAAGATCCACTTCCCATCGACGTCCACATTGGTAATGGGCGAACCAAGCCCCGGAAAAGCAGTTTTAGCCTGCCTCATTGATGTCTTCGAATACAGTCTTATCTTTCCATCAAGTGACCCAACGACAATTGATCCATCACCAGTAGATGCAAAGCACTGAAAATTTGTTCCTCTTGAAAACTGATGCCCCTGAGTCCAATGCAACACTGGTGAATCACCCTTCAAGAGATTCTGCACAATCCCACTCCTATCTCTCATATCCCATTGACACAATCTATTATCATCTAGACCAAGAAATGTTACCTCAGATGGATCCAACTGTGACCCTTTAGTATCATTAGTGATATCTCTCATGGTGATATCAGTCCCATCCTTCTCAAACTTCCACTCAGTCACGATCTTCCCTGTTTATATATCAAGCTGTTTAACTCCTGTTGCCTGAGGTTTCCCTTCTTTCAATGGACTCATTAACATCATATTTGTCTCCCCCCTCATTAACAGACCCTTCTTAGGAGTCGAACTCGAACCTATTTTCGAGCTTCCAGCATCAAATCTAACAGAAACCCCATTTTTATGTATTCCACGATTATAGTTTCTATAAACCTGTAATCCCAAATCATTAACCAAGAAACTATTATCCAATGCACCTAATGTCAAGCTCTGCACACCGCCATTTGCTAACTCCTCAAACTCCTCCAATAAATCTTGATTTACCCTTACAGGTGTCATACTTTCAGGTCTTTTCCCCAGACCATCATCAGCATCTTCCCAAGTCGAATCATCGGCCACCTCAGGCTTAACCCATCCCATAAATTCCTTCCCATAAACTTTCACTTTATTATTTTCAGTCGCTTCGAGCCCATATACGTTCTCAAACAAGCAATCTTGAAACTCAATCACAAACTTTCTATACTCAGAATCACTAAGCCCAGACCCCGTTATTCACAAAGTCAATTCTACGTTGATCTCCGAACATTTTTAACTGCTTTTCTGTAGAAACCTTAGCCCTAACTTTTGACCCAATTTTCAAAACCCAAAAATCCCCGCCATTCCATTTTCCCCTCTCTTCATCATCAATCCCCGCCATTCCATTTTCCCCTCTCTTCATCATCATCAAAGCCATACGCGCCGCTGATTTGATTTGTTTTGATGAAACTATAAGATGTGAGTTTATCCGAGACGATCCACTTAGCTTTTGGCGTGTTTCCTCCAATATGGAGATAAAGCTTAACTGGGTTTTTAAGATCAGGATTTTGGGGATTTGAATATTTGAGCTTAAGTGATTTCAACCTGGCGTCTACTTCGTCCAGAGAACTTAGGATTTCGGTATCTGTTTGTGATGAAGATGAACTTGTTTCTTGTGCGTCCTGGTATTGGAATGATTCTTCTGATTCTGATTCTTCATATTCGGAGTCTGAAATGTAGTCTTCGCGGCTTTGAGAGGTGCCCATGATTTGAGCTTTTTACTATGAATTTCAGAATTATTGCTTTGGAAATGATGACGGAACGCAATACTTCATTTTTCTCGAAACGATCCTGTTTCTTGCAGGGTTGATTTGATTTAAAGGGCAATTACGGAATTGAACGGATATTTACAGAGGATTTTGTCATCGGCTATTACTAGTTTACTACTTCATCCCCCTTCCTTTCTCTTCCTTTTAAAATTGTGAGTCCTTATAGATTAATGAAAAATACACACAAATACAGAATTGAGTTTTAAAAGTATGACTATGTACTACTACACATTTGTTTTTAGGTTCATGTCCTCCCCTCTTTGTGTTTTTATGTTTGATTGATCTATTTAATCCCTTCACTGAGATTTTATTTTAAAAAAATGACTCAACAAATAAATTTGAAAATGGTCTTTGACAATATTATGTAGAACTTAACTTACATTCAAGTTTCATGGCAATCAATAGTTGTAATATTTATTTTAAAAAATATGAAACAATTATAAATAGATAAATTATAGTTATAAATAAATCAAATACCATCATACTAAATATTTAATCTAAGTATTTAAAAAAAAAAAAAGAAGGAATGCTTTTGCTACCCATAATAAATTTGTCATGTACAATGTTAATTATGTTAATTTTAACATATGACTAATTTTGAATAATGGTTATACTTTTGTAATTGTACAATAAAATTATTGACATTTTTTCATTTTAGTAATATACTATATATTTTAAAAAGTAGATATTATCAATATTAATTAAATAATTTTTGAAAAATAAGTAGTAGGCCAATTAAAACTAATGACATGAAAGCTTATGAAAAAGAGAAAGTATTAAAAGCACCCGTCCTCTCATATAGGAATGATGATTCCAATCACGTTTGCAGCTATTCAATTTGGTGAGATAATATATCCAAGACATTCTTTATAACATATAGTAATACGATTAATCTTACATTAAGAAATATAAAGAGTAAAAAATGTTCAATGATGATGCACAAAAATATTCAACAAAGTACTTGTACTTATAAAAGATGTTCAGTGAAAATTTTCTCATGGTAAAATCAAATTTGATGTTTAACTTTAAATTAAGTTTTCAAAATCTTTTTGCCGAGTAATCTCCTGCTTTTATTGTAGTTTGTGATCAATCTAAAATCACGGGAGTTTATGAAAAAATAAGTTATAAGGATAATTAGATTTAAGAAATTTTGTGAATACGAGTTTGAATTCAGATCAGGATATTCACGTTAATCAGACCTATATTTCTCGTAATATTTTATTATTTATGCGAAATTTTTTTGAATTCGATTGTAACATTATATCTTGGTTCGGATCTAGGCTCACTAAAATCCGATTGGCGCTGGTGTTTTTGTCATCCCTGCACCCTTGACTAGGTGAATGTCTCAAAAAACAATTCTATGCGGGTGCGGGTTATTGCAAACTGATATTCGGATATCTGCATTAGGATGTAAACCCGACTTCATATTAGCACGAATGGCAATCATTCGGACAACTCCTAATTCCATTGATTCAAACAAATTATGTACAATTTCACAAAATACGCAGCATGTCATCAAAGCTATAAATATGTTTCAACCGTCGAGATGTCCTCGACGGTGACTGAATTAAAAAAGACATGACTATTGCACGTTGCGTTTGGTTCCTTGTGGGCCTTGATTTCGACTATATGAAGGGAGAATCTATTCAAATCCTGCGACTAACCGAGATAAAAAGGCCTGTTAAAAGGGGCCCATTGAGCAATGTTGGGTACGGTGGAAACGTTATAGGATTGGATGTTGACATTGTTGGGTTGCTATGTTAGTTTTCACGATTAGGGTGAGAGAAATAGGTTTTCATTATTATTATTATTATTATTATTATTGGATAAATCACTATTTTTGTTTTATTTTTTCACTTAATATTTTAATACTCTCCCTTTTTTCGAAAAAAAAAAAAAACCTCTATATCACTTTAAAACGATAAATTTTGTTCTATTAAATTTATACTATAAAAAAGTTATTAAGTATATTTTAAAAAATAAGACAACATCAATATATTAAATTAAAAGGTAAGGGGAAAATAATTATTTACTTTTTTATATTTTATATCTCATTTTTTATTATTTACTTTAATACACACACACGTGTGTGTGTGTGTGTGTGTACATTCAAGTGTTGCGGGCTGGACAATTGCGGATTTCGATGACCCACATTCAACCCGCAAAACATACAAATTTAACATATCTAAAAATGCGGGCTCGATATATCGGCAGCTATGCGCAAATTTTGTCGGATACAAATCGAATGCGGTTATTTTTATCAAAAGCTACCCTTTAACAAGCTTAGGAAGAATCTAAAACGTACAGCTTAGAGAAAAAGGAGCTTTAAAAAAAAATTGTAAATAAATACAAATATAGACTAAAATTTACATTTTTAATATCCAATAATATATACAATATTGTATTTAAGAATCATTTTAAACAATTTTAAAATTAAATCTAGAATTTTGCCAGCAAAAGTTATGATATAATTATTTAAAAAATAAACTTTTTTCCTAATTTATTATTTAAAAATTTTGTATTGCTTTAGGATTATAACAACATATTTATTTCTTATTAAATAATTTAATGTATTGTTTAATATGAGCTTAAAACTTAAGACGTAAATTTTAAATTTTGAGCTGTCACGCTCCAAATTAAATCTTCAACATATTTGCTATAATACAAACATATACCAAATTTATAAATATGTAAACCTTATGATTTTATTCTAAATGCTCAAAATCTTTATTTGTTATAATACGACTATATACCAAATTTATAAACTTGTAAGTTTTGTGATTTTATTTTAAGTATATTAAATATGAAGTTTAGTAATATTACAAGCAATTAATATCCATAATTATCAAATATTAACTATGCATTCACAATTTGATCATACTATATACGCATATGCAAAAATAATCACACATTTATAAATATTTATTTATTACCATAGGTTCCAAAATTACAATTTCATCGTTCTAAAAAAATCAATTCTCTTAATCAATTTGTTCTCCTCTTGATCAAAATCTAAAAAAATAAGAGTGAGTTAATATTCAATAAATATTTATATATAAAAATAGGTTTATTAAATTAAACAAATAGGATTTTAATTATAATATTTTTTATTTTCAACGATAATTTTATAAAATATTAAAATATAGTTTAAAAGAATACATGTAATCATCATTATAAAATAAATTCGATTGTTTCAACTATTTATTATAAATAATTTTAATTAATTCATTTTAAGTATACTTTAGGAATATTACTACCGACTTAATACCGAACATACTTTAAGAATATTATTTTTAAGAATTATTGCCACAATATGATTTAATGTATTTTATAAATATTATTTTCAAAGGCCGTCAAATAATTTAATCTTTATGGTCTTTATCTAATGACTAAAATTATATTTGCATTCACCGATATTATATCATTCATTACATATCCATTTATCTAATTATTAGAATTTTATAATGATTTTTTTAATAATATTTTTAAACTTCAAAAATATATTATTTCTGTATATCGATGGTTTTTTAAAATATTAAAATATGGTATTATCATAAAAATTATTTATTCATAAAAATGTGACACGTGTTCACATACTTTTCATATAATATTTATAAAAATAATATTCATATAAAAATTAATATTTAAAATTAATTTAGTAAACAATCAATTAAATTAAAAAATTTCATAGAATTTATTTAAATATTTAATTGAAATAAATCACCAAATTTTTTAATTTAAAATAAAAAATTATTCTAATTATATATAAACGCCTACCTAAATATTTGAATTATTCTTATGTTTATGTAGAGTTTACTCTTTTCTTAAAAATATTTTTTAATATTAATTTAATAATAATTATTATTAACTCATAATACAATATTTAAAAACTTAAAAAAAATACGAAATTAAATCATATACAATTATTACAAAATTTTAATAATTTTTTAAAATAACATATCATCAAAATAATTATATATTTCTAATATATATTTAAAATTTAATACTTAATCTTACTCATTTTAAAATATATTAAATTAATATAAAAAAATTCATAAATTTATAATATTTTTCTCCTTTTTCCTTTCGTCTCTTTCTTCTCCTTTCCTTTTGTTTTTCGTCTACTTTTCCTTTCCCCTTTTCTTTCTTTTCTTTCCTTCCTCGCTTTCGTTTTTCTTCCCTTTCTCTTTCGTCTCTTTTCTCTCGGCTCTCTTTCTTCTTACCCTCTCGGTCGTCTTCTCTGTTTTCTTGTAGTTGCAATTGGAAGTTGAAATTATCAGCATTCAATCCCTATAGTAACCGACTTAAGTGAAACAAATATAAGCCACTCATTTTCTTACCGTACCTATTATCCACGTGTCCCAAATTAATCCACCCAATTTTCATCTTACACGCCACGTGTCCACTTTTATGATGAAGAGAAATTTTGATTCTTATCCAATAATATAATTTCAATTAAATCTTAAATTTTTTTATAATCACACATTATATTCTTTTATACTAAAATACATCAAATAATTCATTTCTTCTCTGTCACTTATACAATAATTTATTACTTAATAAAATATATAATTAATATAAATAATATATTAATTATTGATAATATTTATGACTTAAAAAAATTAAGATATTTCATAAACAATAAAACTTAAAATTTAAAACATAAAATTTAAAATTTATATTTCAAATTTCACCGTAAAAAATTCCTTATCATGATAAGTAAGTTTGAAGTTTTTTATAATCTTTTGATAGTTTTACGTTAATACATCTATCTTATCAATATTTGCTTTAAAAAATATAAATTTTGACCAAAATTTTTATATAATATTAAATTTTAAATAGTGTTAAAAATACAAATAATTTTTTGTCAAAATTATTATATAAAACTATTATGATATAATAATATTCATCAACAAAAATATAAAATAATATAACTAATTAAATAAATAATATATACCATTTGACAATCCATTCTTTCTTCATTTTGTGTCAATTATCAAATAAATATCGCAAAACCAAAAATAAAATCTCACTACATTTTTCAACACCAGCACCGGCACCAACACCAACACCAACACCAACACCAACACCACTGATAATAGTAAAATTTGCTAATGACTTTTTCCCTTTAACATACAGAGCCTTGCTTTTCAAGCATTTGAACTTGGGATATTATTTCCAACTCTGAACATATATATATATATATTTTAAATTGTGACGACGAAGCCAAATACGTGTGATGAGTAATCTATGACCTGGTCAAGCTTGTGTCCATGGATTCTCAAGGGCGTTGATGCTACAGCAGGCTTTCTTTTTTACGTGTCAATTCCCTACATTCCCTTCCTTCTTTCTCTGCAAATACAGAAAAAACTTGGCCATTTCCTTCCCTTGTAGGGGGATTCATTTCCTCCCTCTTTAAAACAATGTCTCTCGTCAGCTTCCTCGTATGGCTTGTTAGCATTCCTTTCTTCATCTCTTTTGCTCAACCCACTCCCCCTGAAGGTAATGTTATTTTCGCTATTGATTGGCTTAAAAGATTTAATTCTCTCTTGTTGCATGCATTTTTTTTGAAAATATTTCCTGAAATTGGTCTCTACAAGAGGATTTCCTCGGTTCTGAGATTTCATGCAGAATTTGAGATTGCGTGATGTTGCATGGCCAACTTAGTGCAGGTTTCCTCTTAAGCTGCGGTGATTCGAGCGAGAAAACTATAGGCAGTCTGACATTCGTTCCTGATGAAGATTTCACATCGCTAGGAAACTCAACAACTCTAAAATCACCAGATTTATTACCCATATTATCAACGCTGCGATTTTTTACTGAAAGAGCCAGAAAATATTGCTACGTGTTTAATGTGGCCGAAGGAGGGAAATATTTGGTTAGAATGACGTATTTTTATGGGGGCTTTGATGGAGGGACGGAGCCGCCTGTGTTTGATCAGATTGTTGATGGGACGAAATGGAGTGTTGTCGATACTGCTGAGGATTTTGCTAATGGGCTAAGTTCCTATTATGAGATTGTTCTGGCTACTGCAGGAAACAGTCTAAGTGTCTGCCTTGCAAGGAACAACAACACGACTTCGCATCCGTTTATTTCAGCTCTCGAAGTGATGAAGCTTGAAGATTCAGTTTATAATTCCACGGATTTTAATAAATATGCACTTAGTACTGTTGCAAGGAGTAACTTTGGAGATGATGTTGGCATTAGGTATCCGTTTTCATTAAATTTGATTTTCTTTGTCTAAATAAATTAGCTTCATATTATTTTGGTATAGAACATAGCAACCATTATGTTTTGGCTAAAAGTTGATTAATTAAGGCCAAAATGTAGAGCATTAGAGGGCATACGTTTGCACAAAAGAGCTGCAAAAGAGTAGACTGATCATATTTGGATATTGATTTTGAAATTGTTTATAAACAAATAATTTATCCTCATTTGGCAATTAAACAGATAGTAGAAAAGGAAAAAGGGAAAATGCTTTACTATGAGCTTGGGAGAATTCTGATGTTGAATATATAAACATTTGAACATAGTTTTCCAGATGATCAATTCAACCGATTGTGGCATCCATTTAAGGATCTGAACCCTGTTGAAGTTAGCAACTCCAGCGTGACCACCGAAGATTTTTGGAACAAGCCACCAGCGAAAACATTCTCATCATCAATCACAACAAGCAAAGGAGAGCCACTACAAATCCAGTGGCCAATTGGTCCACTTCCTAGTAGCAAGTACTACATTGCACTCTATTTTCACGACAATCGGTCCCCGAACCTGGATAGCTGGCGAGTCTTCAATGTTTCTGTAAATGGGAATACTTACTACAAGGATCTTAATGTCACAACCAATGGTGTCACTGTTTATGGAAATGAATGGCCCCTCTCTGGGCAGACCAATATTACCTTGACTTCTGGAAATAACATGCCTGTTGGACCAGTAATCAGTGCTGGTGAAATCTTTCAGATTCTTCCTCTTGCTGGAAAGACTCTCCTTGAAGATGGTAGCACTTTTTCTTTTTATTCTTTCTGTTTCTGACTGTAGTGTAGCTTTATAAGAAAATGATTATTATCTTATTGGTTTGTTTGTTACTAATAGCGATGGTAATGGTAGAGTTGGCTACAAAATTTGGGAGTCCACCCCCTGACTGGATTGGAGATCCTTGCCTGCCTGCTGAGAACTCATGGACTGGAGTTTCATGTTCTGAGGATAAACCTCCAAGAGTTATTGCTTTGTAAGTTAATTAAATCACTTCAACTAGTCTCTTTGATACAAATATTTATTCTGATAAATCAATTTAAAACCCAAGCCACATATATGAAGTTTGTCATGGTCCTGGAACATGCTTATTTGTGTACTACTGTTAACAGCAGAATTGCTACAAGGGAAAAGTACCATAGCCCCTCAAAGAGCGAATGCTTGTACAATTTTAGGGGAAATTACCATAACCACTCTTTGAGGGAATACTTGTACAATTTTAACTAGGATTCTAGTTCATTATGATTTAACTTTGGGAGGTTTTGTTTCTCATTAAATGAAGGGATGTTACAAGTCTTGGGCTATCTGGGACTCTACCTGAAAGTGTAGGCAATTTAACTGCCCTCAAGCATCTGTAAGTACCTAGCTATTCTCGTAATGCTACCAGACAACACGGGTCTTTTATTAATCATTGACGATCATAAATGTTAACTGGTATGATCCACATATAGTTGGCTTGGTGGGAACAAGCTCTCAGGTACCATTCCAGAGATGTATTTGTTAATCGAGCTAGAGACTCTGTATGTTCTTTCACAAAAAGTTTCCATCTCCCTTTCTTGATAAATTTTATTTCTCAGTTCCTTTGAATTATGTACAATGCATTGAACAGCTTGTATTTATAACAATGAAGGCATTTGGAAGATAACCAGTTCCAAGGACCAATCCCTCAATCATTGAGCCAACTTCCAAATCTTCGTGAAATGTAAGTTTTTTGACATTGAGAAGAAGTTACCAGAAAGATTTTTTAAATACAAATACTCACACATATATTTATATTTTCAATTATAGCTAACAAGCTAGTTCGATGACCTGACTTGATTGACAGATTCCTTCAAAACAACAAACTTGATGGGCAAATCCCTGATGACCTACAGAATAGAAGTGGGTTGAATATTCAGTAAGAACTTCCGCTGATTTGGTTTGAAGATTGTTTTCATAAGAATGTTTTCATATCAGTCATCTAGTCAAATAAATAGCTAGCTATAAATTTGCTTTGTAAACAACTGAATCTGCTGGGCCTCCTCACAGCCTATGACAAGCTTTATTGACCTTGAATGATTATTTTATTTTCATTTCAGGGTGTCCCCTGGAAATCATCTTACAGAATCAGCATAATGCTAGCGAAGAAGGGTGAGAGATAGCAACAAAACTTTTGATACCATATTAGGAAGTAATTGGTAAACTTTTGGTGATATCATGTAAGTTCAATGATGGTAGGTATTCTTGTTGATAGCAGAGAGAGAGACATTAATACCATTTCATTTCTTTGCTTTGAGAAGGTCTGCTTGTTTCTGTTGCTTCAATCTGAAATTATTATATTAAATGTTAGCCTTTAATCATAACTCTAGATCAACAAACTGACTGCAGCAAAATGAAGAACGCACTCCACACACAACTAACATATTGAAGATCAATTAACTGTTGATAAAGCTACTGCAAAACCATAACGCAGGTGTTCTAAAAGTGATGCTCTTTCTTGAGAAATCAGTGTAATTTATTGTAATGTGTACTTCGTAATGATACATTTCTTATGGCGACTAATATCAATAATTTGCATTAAGGCTTAAAGAGCTTGATTTGACACACTCCGTGTACTTTTGAAAAAGGCTCTAACAAAGACCAGTATGGCCAGTAAAGCTTGGGACGTACGCACAGAATTAGAATGATGAAATCATGCAGTAGTTCCACTTCTTGAGAATGTTTCTTCACTCCCTTGGGCATAAATTCACAGATGACAACGGAGGCAAGATACTAAAGCGAATTACATCTTTGGGTTTGAAGGAATACACCAGTGATAATTCTTAAATAGCCCACCGGTCTACTTTGTTTTCGGCCAATTCCTGCAAACTGTATCAAACTGCATTCAGTTAACGACTTGTGGACAAAACGATATCAGTATGCCATTCTATGTTCTAGCCTTTGCCTTGTTTTGATACCAACAAAGTATGACTTTAGCCTCAAGCTCAACTGAAGTCCGAATTTCCCAAAAAAGAAATGATTTATTTCAAATATTTGGAAAAATTACTCCACATGCCCCAATTCTAAATTACTTTTACCGTCATAATAAAATTAAAAAAAAAAAAAAAACGTATATACCAATAAAGAGACATATTCAAGGCAGCAAGA
>JAWDEX010000015.1:407460-420323 GCA_035221805.1 Trichilia hirta | reverse complement strand
AGCAGGGCAAGAACCTCTTTTGACATCCCCATCAGAAGACCCATGCTTCTCATCAGTCATCTCACATGAAGACCCTGTCCTCTTGTGATTCATTTCAGCAGAATTTCCAAGTTCCTTAGAAAGATCCATTAGCATATTTATCAAATGGAAGTTCACCCAGAAAATAAACGGAGGCAGTTTCAATGAAAAAGATGTGGAACTCATTAAGCTGCCATGTGACTGATTTGCATAAACAGTGAATTGGCAATTCGTGATACCAGAAGTTCTAAGAACCAAGATTTTGACCATATCACCTCTATTCCCAAAAGAATAGTCTACAGAAATTGACCCATTAAACTCATCTGAATCATTAACTTTGGCAGATTGGGCAAATGCAGGGAGAACATCTTGAACTTCAGCTTGCAGATGTTGGATTGAAACAGTTTTACTGTCAACATTTTTATCACACTCCCCCAAAAGTAAATTCATTGCATCAATGTCATAGCAAAAATAATCAGCAACCTCGATGTAGTTCAGTGTCCCCTGAAAACTCATCTTTTCAGGACATACCTGTTGATCTTATTGAAGTTTTGTGTTAGTGTACAAGAATATCATGTAAAGTATTGAGTCTGAAAGACAAACAACAAAATATGAAAGGGTTCTTCAAGCACAATAATTACCTGTACAACAAGCAAAATGCCTTTGCATTCTGCACCCAGATAATGAACACATGATGACCCAACATTTTTTCGATCACCATTGAGATAATGCTTCTGATCTTCATCATAAAAGGAGAATACAATCGAAATTCCAATGAAATTTGCTGTCAGATTTGTTTGAACATGTTGCTGCTCTGTGCATACATCAAAAGACATAAAATTATAGTTTCATTACAAAGGTGTGAAACATTCACTGCCACAAAGGTAAATGGTCCAGAAACAAATGTCAGATGGTAGAAAACCATGCCATAACTCCATTCCTATCTCTTATATGCAAACTAAATCAGTCTTAAAATACAAACATTAACTAAAGGCGAAAAGAACTAAGAATCAAAATCTAATGAAGTAACTAAATGAAATTGGGTCATCCCTATGGGCCAAATTACGCAAGTAAACTAAGATTTCTTTTGTCACTCCTATTAATGAATTGTTAATGGACAATGTTTTTGCCTTAGGAAAAGGTAGAAAGGATAAGACTTTATGGAAATGTGCAGTCCTTGCTTTATTCAGTGGTTTGGCAAGAATAAAATTTGAAGAAAAGAGAGAAGATGTCATCAGGTTAAGGGACAAAATTCACTTTTTGGCTGCTCTTTGGGCCTCAATCACTAAGGATTTTCAAAATTTTTTAATTCTGTTTATTGAGACTCCTTTCAGCTTTTGTAAACTTTGAGAAGGGTGTTCCGGGGTATAGATATGCTGATTTTGTTTTGTATACTCGATTGGCACATTTATAGGACTGTTTTTGTTGCCTTAGCGGAACTTTGGTTCACGTTAATATCTTCTTCCTGTTCATTCCAATAAATTTCTTTTGTTTCCCATCAAGAGAAAATTAAATGAAATTGTAATGTTACATAGTGTTGCAATGTCTTTAAATTGAACTCCTTTCCCATTTAGAATATTAGAAATCAAGAATCAAGAACATCTACATATGTTTCTTTAAAGAAGCTATATATACAAGAAATCAAGAACATGACATGAGCATGAAAATTATTCTTCTATAAGCAATTAACTTTTGTTTTGTACAAGTAAACCATTAAAGTCATCCCTGGCCCTACCTAATAGTTGCTGAAAACCAAGATTAAATCAAACTTCTTGCATTAATGAGAAAGGGAATACAAGGTATTAGGTCATGATGCAACAAAAGCAATGTAATGCTGAAACCTTATATATCCAAATACATCATGAGAAAAAAATATGCAATAACCATAATACAGCATAACTATACCCATGTAACTAGAAAAGTTCAAAAGAATGTTAAGTATACAATACAAATTCAAAAAAATGTCACGCATACAATACACTAACCCTTCAATTATTTAGATATGACAAAAGAACGAAGCACATACCAGAAGGAACATGCAAAGATCCAGTAGCAAGGCTTGATGCAGTGGTTATTGCACTGAAAACAGAGCGTGTCCAGTTCCACATGCCACTGCTTCCTAAAGCAGATTGGGAATGTCTCATTCCATCGAAACATTCAAAAAATTGGTCCATACTGCACATAGACCAAAGAAATTAGAAATATTAGTATTAGTTTAAGCTACAAAACAAGATACACAAACAATGGAAGATGAAAGAAAACTAATATACAAAATTTGAAATTTTTTTAACATTTAATCCTAATCAATCTCTAGCAGTCTCTAGTAGGGGGTACCTAGTTAACTCCTCTCACATCAGCAATTCACTATTATATGGTAAGTTTTCAAGTTTTACATTAGACAATTCAAGTGTTTCAAATTTTGTGTTAAGATTTTTCAAACTACAATTTCAAATTGTGTTAAGAGTTTTAAGTTAAAAATTCAACTTGAGTGTTGGAGTTTTCATGTTTGTGTAGGTGAACGTAAATGTTATATGAATCTACATTAACCAATCACCTAATATCAAAATTTTACAAGCACAAACAAATATACCAACCTTGCTCCCAAATCAGCATCTTCAAAACCCTCTTTCTGGTTTGCATTCACAGGAAATCGCACCCAATCCAATATGAAATGTGAGGCAGGTAGTATAGTTTCAGATATGGACTCTTGCCCATTCAAAGAAGAAAAGTTGGTTGAACAGCCAGCGTGAATTGGTTTAGTTGCATCAGTAGCAATTACAGCAGAAACATTTGGTGACGAATGGTAATGAGAACTTGTATTGAAGTAAACAGAATCGGTTGGCTTGTAAAGCATATGAGCCTTCCGATCCTTATCAAACTTGTTATAAGTTTCGCATGAAAGTAAGAACCATTTCATTACTATTGGTTGAAATCTTAATTCTAAGGGATCAACACAAACATCTGCATCCACTTTGCGAATATCTAACGAACCATCCTTCCAAGGTATACTCAATTTTATATTTCCCGAAAATCCATTTCTTTTCCACGTCATGATTGGAGTTGTAGCATTTGATTGAGAGCAACCTGAACGTACCTCACCAAAGGGAGCTCCAAAATCACTTGGCGAGCCTGTTTGCTGCTCAACAGCATCTGTATGAAGAAGTTCAAGCATTGCTCCTTCAAAGTTTACAAAGTTTGTAAGATGACTAATTCCGAGAAAGCTCTCGGCATTTGGATCACTGTTTGAGGTAGAATCTTCAAAAACACAAGTTCCACATTCTATTTCTGATATTCGAAGAACCAAAGTTGCATGTGACTCCACCTTGTTTTCTTCCTTCTCAATACATGGATCAAATGCAATTATCAACTTCTTTATCTTTACATGGAAACTTGTAAGAAACGATTTCACCATCTTCGCAATTATCTTAACACCTTCATGAACATCGTTGGAAGTAAATTTAGAAGGATTGTCCATTGTGTCATTCTCAAACATACCTGAATCTGATTGCATACTATGATTACCATCTGCACAGGTGCTATAACTTTCATCTCTAGTGTTTAAATCGTTATTCTGACAAGGAGAAAGCACAAGCTCTAGTTCATCCAACTCAACCTGACAACCTTTCCCCTTCCATGGCATTTTAACCAGTAGAGAGCCAATGGACCCTTCTTTTATTATCACTGACGATGCTGCACCAAACTGGAAATAAGAAAAAAAAAATCAGTATCAATATGGGAAAAAATATTTTAATTAAATAAAAGCCTCATCTAAACCTGCAGCGGCCTTCTTCTTTTGTTCAACTAGAAATAGCTTGGACAACAATATTCGCAAACAGATATCCTACTTGCACTGGTTACCAAACATGGAAGTCACAAAATCTTTGTAAAATATTAAAACCAAAGTTACCCAGAGAAAAAATCCAACATTGTAAGTTTCTTGCGTCAAAGAACACTCACTTAAGCATCAACATGAAACCAATCAACATTACAAAGCATAGCAACCTGACTGCCACAACGTGGAATTTATTAAATTCAGTTAACCATTCAGTAAAATGAAGGATATCCGACAGCAATTCTTCAGACCAAATTCTAGAAACTCCAAACAATATCTCAGTCTTATCGCTTGATTCAAACTTGTCAAAGTTTCGTATAAACCCAACAGAAAAATAATCACACAAGCAGTTCTCCAAGACATTGATATTATAAACTATCCTACCCCGAAAATAACAAATAAAAGAAAACAATAACAAACAAACGCTATAGCCCCTGATAACTTAAAAAGCAAGAGAAAAAAGGCAAACCAAAAATTGCCTTTTCTCCAATATAGCATAGTTTAAACAAAAAACGCGTACCTTCTGATTAAGATAATCAACGTTAAGAGCGAGATCGTTGAGCTGAATTGAACCATCACTAAGCTGCACATCAAGCTGATCAAGGTCGATATCCCCTAATATGAATTGTCCCAATTTCTTCTTCAAAAAGAACTTATAAACCCTCTTCACCGCCCACGTCAACACCTTCTCCTTAGCCGATTTCGCAATACTCCACCCTGAAATCATCTTCAATTTCGTCATAACCGCTTCCCTTATTCGGTTATGAATTTCCAGTATTCAAATTCGAAAATTAGGTTTTTGTTCCAAGAGTAATTACTATTTTAAAAAGTCGGCGATTGCTCGTGATGGAAGATGGAACTTCCATCAAGAGCATGTAAATAGGAATATATTGAATTGATGAATGATTTAAAGATAACATGGGACAAAGAAAATGATGAATCCTGCTTTTCGGATTCCGTGTTTCGTTTTTTTTTTTTATTTTATTATGATTTAAAGGTTGTGTGTTCTGTTTTTTTGTCATGCAAGTTGACGAGGGTAGGCGAAAGTCTAATTAAATTATTTTTTCTTTTTAATTGAAAAATCCACATTACAAAAGTTAAAATTATAGTTGAATTATAAATTTAATTTTATGATGCTAAATATTATTTTACATAAATTATGACAATATTTTAAAAATTTTATTAGAATTATGTTTACACAAATATTTTCAAATAATAAGAAGAAAGAGGGATGAAAATACACACAAAGTTTGTTCATTTTTATGCATGATGTTTGTATTTATTTAAAAATATGTTTAAAACCGAAATATTATATCCCTAGTATAAAATATTACTTTTATTTTTATGAATAAAAAAGAAAGACTCGAATCTATGTTTCTCACTCTATCCTATTTGTTTGAACTTAAAATTCCACAAGATATTATTAAGTACAATGAACTTTATTAGTTTAAAAAAAAGATGTAAGCAGAAAAATTTTTATCAATAGTTCGATAGTCTTAAGGTATGTGTGATATTATCGATTTTTAATTAATTTTAAAAATAAAATTATAAAAAATATTTGATAATATTAATTTTAACACTTGCTTAATTAGTATTTATTTTCTTAATTTGTTATTTCGTAATAATTATAAAACTAAAAGGAGAAAGGTTAAGAATTCCCCATCCTTAGGACATCACATTGTTAGTGGAATCTATATTATCTAAATAAAGCAATATCAAGAAGAGTATTTTAATATGATTTCAATGAAATCATCCGTTAAATTTATAATTTATTAATTTTAAATTAAATGTATATATAATAAGATTTTATTTAATGATAAATTTATTTTACGTGAGTAGATTTTTTTTGTCTTATAGTTAATTTTAATCTAAATATATTTTTGGCAAACTTCTAATTACATGTGTATAAAATTAAAAAAAAAAAAAAAAAATCTTAAAGCAAATTAAGAACGTCAATAATGGAGGATTGCTTTTAGTTGAAGAATCCCACCGTTTCTCAAAGGGATAATATTGTGGAACTCAAAAATAAATTGAATATTAATTAACCAAATACGTCAATCGAAGTGAATAGATGCCAATGCCACGTCATGAAAATGACCAAATCAATTGAATTTAGACCTACTTATCGTTTGGCTATATTGTTAGTTTCTAATATTTTAATTTAAATTGGACAAGGAAAAAAAAAACATTGTAGCGTTTAACTGATAATTTAAAATAAGATCCATGAAATTAAAGTACGGAAGAATAATAAAAGAAATAATATTAAGGTCAGAAGAAAGAGCTTCCGTCTCTTAATTCATAAACTAAAATAATTGACTAGACGTTGGGCATAATTTATAAGAGTAATTATTATTACTATTTTTTCAAAATTTTCTTAAAATAACTTTTTTTTATTTATTTAAAGTTAAATTAATAATAAAATATAAGAATCTAAAAGTATTGGATCAAGATTATATCTGACGTGTGCATCTTCCAAATCCAACAAGGAATAGAAATTTTGATGTTAAGAGATTTTCTATTTAAAATAAAAGAAAAAAAAAAAAAAAGGAAGTCTAATTTTACATTAAATTTTTTTTTTATGTAATACTAAGACAAAAAAATGATTATATAAAAATTAGTTGTTTTTTTTTTTAACTTTTAGAATAGACGTGTAGAAAAATTCAAAAAGAGTGTATATTAAATGAAGAGAAAAAGAAAAAAGAGTCGTAAAATGGATAATTAATTAAGTATTTTTTTTCCTTAATTTTGTTTGTTAAGCCCAATTAGTTAAATTTTTTATTTTTCTTGTGGAGTGTCAAGAGTATTACTCTCGAGAGTTGTAAGCTTATAGTGATACTTACAGAATTTTGATTGTAATATTATTATTATTTTTTTCTTTCGCTATCATAAAGGAGTCGATGGTGAGCTTCTATCACCAAGCTTGTAGGTGAAGATTAAATTGAGGCGAATATCCTGAATATGTCTAAAATCTTTGAATAATAGCTCATATCCCATGCCAATTTTAAGGCAAATATCCATTATATCTGCTATCTTTGATGCATTGATATTTCCCATCCTAATATAACTATACTCGTGGGAAAAAATTTTCATGTAAGGCAACATGAAAGGAAGCACCTGAATCAATCACCCAATCACTAGTAGAGGATGTGGGATTTATAGAGTTTTCTTTATAAATAATGACCACATCACTATCAACTAATATTGCATTACTCTCGTTGTTGTTCTTTTTTGTTTCCTATTTTCCTTTCTTTTGTTCTCTTTTTGAGATTTTACTCTTACTTTTTATATGTCTTATTTTGTTGTAAACTAGTAATAAAAACATATGATGCCTTGTTTTTAAAACTTAGATCTTTCTTTACTAATGTCATTTTTATTGATAGAACTTTACTTTCACTCCTCTGCTGCTTTTCTTACATGTCTAAAACGAATGCATCTGATTTAGAGGACCTTATGCTTGTATTTTATTTATTTATTTATTTATTTTGGCTTCTTCATTCTATAGTCTATCCTCAACCATACTCAAAAGGATAATTTCTTATTAGGTGAAGTTATTTACTAACACTACTAATATCTCTAGAATAATTTTTATAGTAGACAACTGAATGACTATCCTTTGAAATTTATTTGTATTCTTAACTATACTATACACTTCTTTATATTGTATGTATATAATTAAAATTTAAAAATTCTAGACTTTGATACTACTTATTAAAAAAATTATTAAACTAAATGTGTTTTGGTATTTTTAAAACTAATTTTTTATATAATTTTTTCTTATTTTAGTTTTACATAAAAAAAAATTTAATGTAGAATTCGAATTTATTTTATTTCAAAATAAGAAATTCTTTAACACAAGAATTTTTTAATTTTTTATTAGGTTAAAGGAGTGATACACCTTATTAAATTAAGGGACTGACACATGAGAGATGAAATCTTAATCCAACAAATGGAACCTCTTCTTAGTAGTGCGGCATCTCTTTTCTTAGCAAGAGCTTCCCACAAAAGTTGAAGGAATGTATTCCCTTAATTTTAATGCATATTTCTTCCCAACTACATATTGTAAAACTACCAGTCTCAGGTTTAATATTGTAGATTATAACATAAGCTCCCATTAGGATTTGAGAAATCTAGAATTTCGGATTATAAAATAAGTTCCCATTGGGATTTCCAATCTTTAGATAGAATAAAATTTTAATTGTGAGAGCAAAAGTCAGGTGTTAAGCGTAAAATTCTAGACTGCAACACGAAAAATATATACAACAAACTCTCAGTAAAATCTTAGGATAATATTTAAAACTATAATATTTTCATTTAATTTTGAAATAACAAATACTTATTTTTATTTAACAAATAATATTTATATGAATACTTCAATATTAAATAGGAATATCAACCAGCCTGTGAAATATCAATTTTACATTTTATAAAAATTCTTGTATTTAAGTACATTATATTACATTTAGATCATTTTTAAATTAACTATATGAATGTAAATATGTAATGATAGTAATACTTGTATTTCAATAAAAAAAGAAAAAAAGAAAAAAAAAAGTGATATTCATATTTTTTGAATAGAAATTAAAATTTGGCCAATAAATTTTAATGCATTGAAACTTATATTTAAGATGCACTGAATTATGGCGTAGTGTCTAAATAATATGGATGATTTCGACATATTCTTTTGACAAAAATATGTTCAATTAATAATTATATTTTAAAAAAATAATGAGTAATATAAATTTTTGTCTGTATTAATTATTTTTTAATAATTATATTATTTTTATATTTTTATTAATTAATAATAACATTTTTATATATATAATATAAAAATTTATATGAGCTATACTACCAAGAAAAATGTTGAATGGTTGGCACAATTCCTACGTATATTACTAAGAATAGACGCGACAACATACCAAACTACGGATTATGCTGACCTCCACCATTGCTGGCCGGCTTGGGACAAAGCGGTTGAAGCCATCCGGTTGGCATCGTTCCGTCAGTGCTGACTAATTCAATACTGACAAAAAACAACCCAGTTTTCAAGATGTTTAAGTAACGCGTTTAAATCGCTAAGAGCCCGATCATATCATACAACTGAGAAGCGGTGACTTGCATTTCTACTGTGTTTCCGTTCAGATCCTTACTTAAAAATGGAGCTAAAACCAGGTTTATCGGCATTGGTTACGGGTGGTGCCTCCGGGATTGGTAAATTTTCTCGCTTATTTTTAAATTTTTTTCCACTTTTCCGTTATTTTAAGCACTGAAGTTTAATTATGATAGGAGTAGTTTTGTGAAGTATATTTTGAGTTGTTTGCCGTGAAATAAAAGACTACGTCTACTGAATTTAAATTTTGTCGTGATACTGTATGCGATGCAGGTAGAGCTTTGAGCTTAGCTCTTGCACAGAAGGGAATATTTGTGACAGTTGTTGATTTCAATGAGGAGAGAGGAAAGGAAGTTGTATTTCTTGTCGAAAAGGAGAATGCCAAGATCCATTCAAACTTGGGATTTCCATCTGCTGTGTTCGTAAGATGCGATGTGACCAACAAAAGTACGTTTATTTATATATATTTGTGAATTAGGTAATCAGGTTGTTCTCATGTGACCTTTTTTCAATTTCCTTTATATTTATTACAGTTTTTTGTGATCTCTATCTGCTGAAGTTTAAATGACACACTAGAAAATTGTAGGTTAGTATGAGGTTGCTTTGCAGATTATTTGGTTTTGTGTGACTATGTTCTTGCCATCACGAATTTGCTTATCTTATTATCATTTCATTTTATGTTACTTGATGATTTTACAAGGAATCCACCAAATAAAATTGCACTTCACTTATGGATACTAAATAAACCACAAAAATTTGTGCTCATAAAATGCCACTCATGTTTTCTTCCTCTTGCTTCTCTGGAAATTAAATTTGTAAGTATTTTATAGTTGATTAGTTGACTTCCCTATCCTCAATATGCAAGTTATGTTTTTGGATAGTTATATGTATCGATGTTCTATAAACAGGGGATATAGCAGCTGCCTTTGAGAAGCATGTAGCAACATATGGAGGATTGGATATCTGTATCAACGGTGCTGGCATAAGTAATTCTATTCCATTTCACAAGGATCAAACTGATGGCACAATATCGTGGAGACTCACACTTGATGTGAATTTGATTGCAGTTATTGATTGCACTCGGAAAGCGGTATGGTTAAAGTTTGACTTGCCATAATTTTGCTTGATATTGTTGATGATGTTAATATTTGTTGGATTCTTCTTAATTTTATGGTGTCAATATGAGATTTTGATACAACCTCAAGATGTTCCCAGCCTACATAAATCATCAATGTGGTTTCGAAACTTCTAAACAAGCCTTTTCAAAAAATAAATGATTATTATCTGGTTTTGTAGAAGTTAACTCTGCACAATTTATGTTTGATAAGTTGCATTCTCCTCCCACACTCCCACAAAAAGAATATGCTTTATAACTTACAAGATGATAATTTTTCAAATAGAGTGGTCTATGTTTACCTTTTTAGTTTGCTAATTTGATGAAAATATGTGGTAGTGTTCAATAAACTTCTATTTTCTCTTAACAGATTGGAATTATGCAAGCGACAAAAAGGCCTGGGGTGATTATAAACATCGGGTCTTCTGGAGGTCTTTATCCAATGTATAGTGATCCTATCTACTCTGCTTCTAAAGGTATAGTGTTTTCTATAACTTTGTATTACTGATTTCATTTCCAGTAAGCATTTAGGTTAACTAATGCATTTCATTAGGTGTCAATACAGACAAGAGGGGTATTATGTATGTATATCTGTATGATGCTATTGAATGTAGAGTTTGATACTTATATGCCATCTGTTGCCATAGGTGGTGTTGTTTTATTTACTAGATCACTTGCCCCTTACAAACATAAGGGAATTCGCATCAATGTGCTTTGCCCTGAGGTAATAATCTAATTTGAAGCATTCTGGATGTGTGGTATCTGGAAAACATTTTGAAAATCGTCCAGCTTCATCTAATTGCATTGTAAATTTTTTACGCAGTTTGTTCAAACTGATATGGGGTCAACAGTGGACCCTAAATTTGTTGATTTGATGGGAGGTTTTGTGCCTATGGAAATGGTGGTGAAAGGTATTACCCCGCCAATTTTTTCATCTGAGGTAGTGTTAATGATATATATTGTTTTTTGTTTTACATTGCTGTTCTCAAAATGTGTGAGAAATTTGTAAATTCTCCAGTACAACATTATTATGCAATGGAAAATAGTAACATATTAAAAGCCTGAACATAAACATCTCTAGCTGAGAGTATCAAACATATTACCTTTTGGCTCCAGGGATGGTAAGTAGGAATTGGAAGAAGAATATATAATTTTCTCTCTCTTTTATTTTTTCCAATGAGAGGGAGGATTTTTGGCATTTAATGCCATAGAGCTGTGCAATTTGTCAACTCTTTGCTCTTAATAACTTTTTTGGATGTATACAAGAGTGGTGATTGGTTTTCCTAGTATATCTTTTATAACTTGTTTGCATGTATACTGGAATTGATTGATAAGGTTCTTTGGACACGTTATGGTTGACAGTGAGAAGTTATTTGATATCAATGAAGTTTTACTTAAGTACATTTGGAAAAATTACTTGGCTCAGCATATGAGATTAATGCTGTTTATCCTTTCTCCCCTGCCACTGCCCCCTTTCTTTGACGATTAAATATCTGATGTTCCAAATATATTTGCTTTTAGGTGCTTTTGAGCTTATTGCTGATGAGAGCAAAGCCGGTTCATGCTTATGGATTACAAATCGCAGAGGCATAGAGTATTGGCCCACCCCTGCAGAAAAAGCAAAATACGTTGTGCATTCTGCACATTCCAGGAAAATATCCGCATCCAAATTTCCTCTGAATCTAAATCTCCAACTTCCTGAGGGTTTTGAGAAAATGTGAGTAAAAGCATGCCAAACTTTCCTATTCAGTTGATGGTTGGTTATGGAAATTTTAACTATTTAAGTACAGCAGCTTTAGGCAATTTTTATTTGTTTTTCTCATAATGTGAACCTACAAAATGAATTGAAGCTGGCACACTATTGAGCTATGATTTCAAGTTAGCATGTAATAGTTTTCCACGCTGACTGTTTTTTGTTTGAGCAACATTCAAATTTTTTATACTTTTAAAGATGAGTTAAATATGGAACTTGTAGTTCATCAAGATGGGTACCTAGTCTTCTGTTTAGGAATGACTTGATTCATTATCCTCCTCTTGCCTTTGCATTTAAAGTTTGTCAGATTTCTGCTTACATGATATCAACTTTATCTTGACCTATATTACATTGCCAATGCCAGATATCTTAATGTCACCTGGTTTTCTGTTCCAGTACACTTGGAAGCTTGGGTTCTTCCATTGTGAAATCCCTAAAGCATTTTTAATGAACAAATTTTTGTGAAATTGAATTAGGAGTGTGAAATAAATTAGGATGGTCGACTAGTTGAGAAATAAGAGAACAACAAACGTTACTGATTCTGAAATTCTATAAATTTCAATGAAATGGAGAGAGTGAATAATAAAAGACACAAATAATATGAGAGCGGACTGTTGGTTACTGCACTTAATGCCCTAACTCATTTGTTTGTTTGAGAATCTCCTAAAACAGGCTTGGTATCGTAGTTGTGCAAATCTGACATATATAACTTCTGTTGGTCATGCTTCATTTTATCATCTGTTTGAAACTTTTGAGTCAGCTGTTTTCCCAGACCTTTATCTCATAGAAACAGTCATTTATTTTAATTTGATCAACTTTATTGGAACAATTTTGGAAAGATAGTGCTTTGGTTATTGGTACTTGATAGATACTGACAACTTTATTTTATTTTTGTTCTGCAGAGTTGTTCAGACCTTGAATCATAACTTTCGTAATGCAACCCGCAAAGTTCGCACCCCATTAAGATTGCCCATTGAACAAAATCACGTTCTTGTGAAAATCATTTATGCTGGTGTAAATGCTAGTGATGTAATTCTAC
>JAWDEX010000015.1:382684-393976 GCA_035221805.1 Trichilia hirta | reverse complement strand
GTGCTGATGTTACTGTTTTATGATACAACTTACTCTTTCTAGATGACAGTTACTTGTCCCTGAGTTCTTAAATTTTGCCTTGCAATTTCTGTCATTCCACATCGACGATGTATAATTTTAATTTCATTTGCTCAATTCAAAATTTTAGCATTTATTTTCTTCATTGATGAAAACATGTGCAGCTTGCAAAATTAGCAGGAAATACAGTGGTTGCTACTTGTGGAGGTGCAGAAAAGGCTCAGCTTTTGAAAGAACTGGGAGTTGATCGAATCATAAACTACAAAACTGAAAATATTAAAACTGTAAGACTGTAGTTTTTGTTTCAGTCTCCATTTCTCCTGTTTGTTTTGTGTAATTTGGAGGATTAGGATTCTGAGACAACTGATGATATCATTTTGATTCGGTGAGTTAACTGATTTAGGCAATGGGATCTATTAGGTCTTTTTTTATTTCTTATTTATTTTTGATGGTTCTTTTCTCTGGCTTGTGGGAATAATTGTTCATATTTAAGGTGTATATGTGCAGACACATATGTGCATGAGTCTTTTAATGGAGTGACAGATTTAAACATCTTTAGAGCACAATTGTTCAGTTTAACTATCTAAACAATTTTAGAACTTTCACAGCACTGATCTGTTTCTTAGTTTCTCTCTTAAGCAAACCTGTTTGAAATTGTCACATCAAACTTAAGTAAACACTTGTGTGAGAAATTATATTTCTTCTTGCTATCAGAAAACAAGAGTGTTTATACTAGTTGCAGAGCTGTCCTAAAACCTAAACATAAAACGAAAAATACAAATTTGCCTAGTAAGGAATCCTTCCTAAATTGGGGTTACCAAATTAACAACTATATAGAATAAGGAAAACAAGGAAAATAATCCTACGTAATAAGGAAGAAGCTTTCCTTATTTTTTCTAGCATATTGCCAAAACCTTGTTTGCTCTACAAATTGTTTCTCCCATCAATATTTATGATGTTATAGGATTTGATCCCAAATGTGGTCTTGCTTGGCTACAAGAACCAGGATACTTCCATATTTTTGAATCTCATCATCTGATTAAAGTATACAATTATTTCTTCTTCTAATCTTTATATACATATGCAGACAATGCTCATGATTTGATTCTGCCAGGTTCTAATTGAGGAGTTCTCCAAAGGTTTTGACATCATTTATGAATCTGTTGGTGGTGACATGTTTAATATTTGCGTGAATGCTTTGGGAGTTTATGGGCGGCTCATCGTGATTGGAATGATTTCCCAGGTTGTTGATCTGTTATTTTCGTGCATTTTTTTGGTGTTTCTGAGTTTTCAACCTTCTTTGCATATGTTATCTTTTGTTTATCATTTTTGGCTTGCCATTTGTATAGGAAACCTGATATCCACAGGCTACATTAATATTGATTGATTCATTCATTTTGATGTAAAAGTTTCTAAGTTTTTATTTTCAATTTCCTGGATTTCTTCATTATATTGGCTTATCACTCGTACAGTTAATTAGCCATCCAATTTCTCAGTAAATTTTTGTGGGAAAAAGAAAATATAGATTTGTATGACATCTGTTGAATACATCCTGACTTAAGTGACTTAAGTTCCATCTCCTGCTGTGCTGGAAATATTAAATTTTGGGTAATATTGTGGCAACTATCATTTTTCTTTTGCATATCATTCATACAATTTAATAATGACTTCCACTGTAACTGACAACAATCTTATCTGTTTTCAAGTTTCAATTCTTTTCTGTGGTATTGACTGTTCTTAGGCCTTTTCAGTGGTTATGATTTAATGCCAGTGAAATTATTATTTTTGATTCAGTATCAAGGAGAACATGGATGGCAGCCATCAAATTACCCAGGATTATGCGAGAAGATTTTAGCAAAAAGCCAAACTGTGGTATGTAGACATAGATAGGGAAATTATTATACTTTTGTCATGCCTTTGCACCATTATCATCGGATATAATTTCTTTTGGACACATCTTCAGATTCTCGTTACTTGAGTTGAATCTACGTGATGAGTAAATCAATTTTGGCAAGCCAAAGGTTAATCACTATTGTTGAGTCTTTTCTTAATATAGCTGAAAGAAATACTTTCTCTGCAAATTTTACAGATATCCTAAATTCTCTGGCACCTCTTTGTTGAAAAAGATTTTTCTATTGTCTTTGTTGGGTAATATAGAAAAGTTTAGGCCTCCTGCTTTTTTAGATCTGAGTACTATGTATGGAGTTCAGTTGCCAAAACAGAAAAAAATATAATTTGAATTCACATGGTTGTAATTGTGGAGATATGGGCTTCCCGTTTCTGTTCCTTTCTTCTGTTTCCTATCAACCAGTGTTTCATAGATCATCTGTGAGGAGACGTATAGCATTAGATTACTCTGTGCAGTTGGTTTAAAGTTGCTAATGATTTTCAGGCTGGTTTTTTCCTGATACAATATGCTCACCTGTGGCAAGAACATCTTGACAGACTCTTTCATCTTTTCTCTACAGGAAAGCTTAAGGTAATACCTAGCAAGTTATATTTCGTTGGGTTGTGGGCAGAATTATATATTATATTGAGCTACCCTGTCTTATTTCACATGGAAAGGAAAGGAAAGAAAATTGAAAATGAAAGACAAATGCATCCTATGAATTAATGACACTGAAGTAAAATTTGTGTTGATGTAGAATTGAATCTAATACTATGGTATTATCTAATCTTTCAGTTTTAAGTTGTTTCTTGTTCTTTAAATTGGGACAAGTCATTATTCACCTGTTGGATATGTGTGTCAGATTTCCATTTTAAGGAGTTCTCTTGCTTGCTATATTATTCAACTGTTACAGGTTTTGATAGACCCAAAAAGGTTTTTAGGCCTTGATGCTGTTGCAGATGCTGTTGAGTATCTTCATTCGGGTAAAAGTGTTGGCAAGGTAATTACGCTTGAATTATGGCATGTTCATCTTCATTCACTGTTTCTGGCAACAAAATTTTGCCTAATTCTTTTACTACATTGAAATTTTGCAGGTGGTTGTTTGTATTGATCCTACCTTCAGTCAAAAAGTGGCAAAATTATGAGCAATTTTCATTTAGTCACACCACCACACAATTATGGCTTGAGATGGAACAATTATTTGATGCAGCGGAAAAGAAAAACTCTGCACAGGCTGAACATTGTCCACAAAATTTGTCATGGGTCAAGATAGTTGATTGAACCAAGTTAATTTGCCAGGGGTATGTTTTTTATGGAATTAAATAAGTGTGTATCAAAACAAATAAAGTGATATATCAAGTGACTGAATAAGAATACAAGAAAGAGAATATATCTGGTTCTGAGATAGAATCTGATTACAGAAATGTTCTCATTTACGAGTTTCATTGGGGAATCGGAGGCTGAAACTATATGTTACGAACTTGGTTCTTCACCGACGTGCTTATAATGCTATTCTTTAATGCTTAAAATGCTAATGATTTTGCTCGTTTTACCAGTCCATATCTCTAATAAATGCCTCAAGAATTGTCAAGGAGAATGTAGATACAAGTTGCAGAGTTTAAATAAGTTACCATATCCTTAGCTTCTCTGTGTTGCAAAATGAGTAAGCCCCGATTTGACAATCTCAATGACTAAATTTTACCTGGAAAAAAAATAAATAAATAACAAGGAGACGTTAGAATCCTGGAAAATCACAAGTAATAAACAACAATAGGACAAAGCACAGCAGTTATAGGCGTCGCGAAGTTCAACCTGTTGTACTAAATGTATAATACTAACAACTGGCACTACTTGTTCGTGTACAATCTACTAAACTTTTTCTTGACAGATCAGTTCGATGTAAGCAGATGTATAAATATAAATCATGTAATCAAACTAAATAGCAAACTGCTTTTTGAATGATAACGCCTCCATTCGGTAAGTAAACAAGGAAAGAGAGGTTTAGACGTTTGATTATAAACCTCTATTTGTTCAACAAGTTAAATTAAAATGTGTATATCGACCTCATTTGCAATGGTCATAAGAACTGTCACTAGTGAATCCAACTGAGAATTGTAATTTGAGTGTTTACTCAATATACAAGTTGATGAGATATTATTGATACAAAATCATACTTTAAGAACTTCATCTATTTATCTACTTTTAAGTTGTTTGAAGCAACTTAAATCACAATAGCTACATGAAAGAAATGGCTTCTAAGTTACTGCAAGGAAAAGGAGTCCAAGGAAAGAGGTTACTTGATCTGATTCTTTTGGCACTTCTGATCAAGAAGTGAGTAGCATCTGAATCCTCTTTCTTGTTGTCCTCTCCGTTGTCTCCTGATCCATATGCCCTGATAATGTACACCTGTTGAAAGTGGATAATAATGCAATTGGTAAGTAGTTGTATTGCTGACAGGAAAAGGTACGGCTACAACATAATTAAATATTGAAACCCTACATCCTCTTCTCTATGTATTATTCACTTGGAGACTATCATTGCTTTCTGTCACCTCTATTTATGCGAAATTAAGTTCAAGCAGAAAAATTCACTTACACATCAAAAAATGGAAACCCAATTTAAGTGAATTTGAGGCTTTATGTATTTATACATAAATATGGTCATATTAGAAAAAGTTAGGGAAATCTTGCGGAAAAAGAATAGAAATATTAGTAGTCTATGTAAACATAACATCATTACTGGCCCTGAAAGCAGACCTAGTTGGTCAATCACAAGTACAAAGTTCTTGTAATCAGCTACAAACTATATATCCTTGCTGAACTAAACACTATTTACATAGTTTTACAAGAAAGATTCCTGCATAAGAATGAAATTCTTTTCTCGTTAATGCTGCTTACCAATCACTCCCGTTCTGCGTTGGAAAAATAAAACAAACTTATTAGTTTTAGCTATTCTTGTCTATCTATTATATTTTGATATTTTTGAGATTCTTGTCTAAGTAACAATCATTTAGCCATATTTAAATGAACCTCATAACGCTATAATCTGTTTAAGGATCCGCACAAATTTAAGTCCTAGAGCATGCCTTAAATGTTGTGGGCTTGACAAGCTGGAACACCAGAGCATCCCCATCGACTAGTTCATGATCAATAGAAAATCCCCGCCACCCACCACTTAGACCTGTTTTCTCAGCAAGGTATTTTGTTGGAAACTCATTTTCTTCCTCATCAACCAAAGTGATTGTTTCATCATAATGGGGAAGATGTTTCTTGCTAAAATGGACTGGCAAGCCCTGTTGGAAACATTTAAAAGAAAAATTAAGATGAATAGAATCACCAAATCCAACTCTTTGTAGGGGAAAAAAAATTGCAAAACCAATCTACAGATTTTGATAATGGTTGTTCTTCCAGAGTGCATTAAAGGCAAAAATCATTACAAATGACTTTTAGCCAAAAGTACTCAATACTTCCCAAAGAATTTGTTACAACCCCAAGAATTTAATACATGAAACTGTGCATTTTGGTTATCAAATTTACCAGCCAAAAGCCTCCAGTGACATGTGACTGCAGCATGGGCTTCACTAAACTTGGATATTGAGAATCTAAGCCTGATTGAACTTCTTCAGCTCTTTCAATTGCATACGCCCTCTCTTCATCCGAAGCGTAAACTCGATTTAACAGATTTCTCCGTTGGTAACTCCTACAAGTGTACATCATCAAGAGAATCAGATTTGCATACATCAAAATATCACACCTGTTAGTGGTCTCTAGCACAGAAAATGTAAAGTCATATACCTTCTTCTTGTCAGTAAATGTTCAAATGGATCCTGTCAGTAACCAGTAAACTGGTGGGTCAGTCCATATTTCACAGAACAATCTCCAGAACCAAATAAAGCAAGCCATACAATCATGCACCGAATTCATTTGAATGTTCTATTTCTAAGATATTAAAACGTAAACCCAAGTTCAAACTGTGACAAATAATTCATATGGAGTGACCCAGGAATCTGTACTCATTAATTCAAGCCTGTCATCTAGCTAACCTGTAAAAATGGAGCCGAATAGAGCATATACCATCAGGAAATTGAAAATTTTTTAACAGAAACGTAAATGGAATACAGAGATGATGCGACTAGAAATGAAGATCATCAGAATCCAAATAACATTGAAATAATTAAATAGGTTATCTGTATACATCTTTGTAATTTGGCACTGGCTTGTCAGCAAAACGGCTGGACCTTCTCACGGGAACCGACGCCACCTGCAGCTTAGAAACTCGCTTCTTGACCTTTACACGACAGAATAAAACTATCAATCAAAACCGATGAAAACATTTCAAAATGTACATACATACAATCGCTACAGATAGAAGAGTATTCTGCTGAAAGAATAAATTTTCTTTCTCAAAATGCCCTTTCAAAAAAAAGCACCTGCTAAGTGCTTAGAAAAAAACCCTCTCATTAAAAAAAAGGGGGGCCGTTAAAGTGTTTTTGGAGTGAAACAGGGGCTAACCGAAGAGGGTTTGGGGCTAGGGGTATTCAGTGACTGGGCGAGCACGTGGAGTTTAAGTTCCTCCATTCTTTTCTTGTTCTCTTCCAGTCTTTGGCGGCGGCATTCTTCGTATGACATCTTTGCTTCCACCATTTTTTAGGGTTTTATTTTAGCTTGCTGGAGATTTTTGGAGAAGGAAGATGAAAAGAGAAGAGATATAAACTGAAATTATGACCGTTGGGTTTTTATAATGATTTTCCCTCGGGGAATGTGGCATAAATGAGCGCCAAGTTAGTACTAACAGAAACCTTGCCATTTGAATTCAAATTGAGAGTAATGATGTTTTCCATTTATTTTCTTAAAAGCAAAAATAAATAATTATTATTGTTCTTCAACCCTAAATCTATTGATTTGTTAATATTTTACGGCGAGAGTGTTGGTAATAATAATATATGGTATATAAATTGTTACTTTAATGTATGTTTTTGATTATATATATATGGTAAATTGTTACTTTAATGTATGGTTGTTATGATTATTATCTAATTCTTACCATACTTGTTTGTCCGGGCTTCATAAATTATAGTGCTATTCTTTTTTTTTTTAGTAGTAATTATAATTGATATTTGATCTAAGTAGTACATTACAACTGAATTGGAAACTGTTATATTATTATTGTTACAACAATTGAATAAGAAATTGGTTTTGTGTTTATTAAGAATCAAATATGTTCTTAAATAGATATTTGAGCTTGTTCCATATTTTTCAGGAAAATCAAATCTCCAACCAAATGAATAAGATAAACTAGTAATTGGCATTGCCACCTTACTATTTAATTAATTCATTGAACAGAGGCACTGCAAGATCTAATCTAGTTTCATTTCATAGTTATAACTTTCACAAAAATATCTCAGCCTATTCTAATTACAGCTTTGTCATTTGTTAGTAATGTCTTCTGCAAATGACTACTAGTCAAGTATCATCATTTCCTCCTATTTTTTTTTTTCATCATGGAAAGTTCATAGCAGAGCGTGTCCAGTGGAATTTCCTTCCAAAATAGTATCAACTGAGATGAGATGCGTGTCCAGTGGCATTTGGTAACCACAAAATAGCTCATTTTCCAGGTAAAAAGGCTGTAAGCCAGTTGCACAATCTGTTTCCCATCACCATGAAGCTTTTGCCAATTAAAATGCAACACTATTCACACCCAATGCCTCGATCTCAGAATCGAGTCTATCAATTCTCCTCCTTACTTTCGAAAGCTCCAATTCCAGATTTCTATTCTCTTCTTCTGCATTATTTCGTTAAAGTCTAGCCTCTTGATACCTCTTGGATTTCGAAGAAAGGTCCATAAGTTGTTCCAGCCGTGCTTTTAAGAATCCAACATTCATACCCATCATCTTAAAGGCCGCCAAAGTTTTATCCCAGATAGCAAAATTATCTTGCAGGGAAGTGAGCTTGGAAGCTCTAATTGCATCAGCATTGTTGATAGTCCCGGAGATCATTCCAGCAACCAACCCACAGTTAAGACCATCGAGAAGATCATCATGAAGGTATGAATTCTGACTGCAACAAAGCTCAAAGTACTTGGTCTATGGCTAAACCATTTGACACTATGCTGAAATCCTCAATGCTTTTCACTTCTTTGAATTCTATGACAGATTGACAGAATCTGATTCCATCCAGGATCTTTGCTGTCATCTTCAGACTGATCTGATACTGGCTGAATGACTGTGCCGCAGATCGTATGGTTATTCTTTGCAAAAGTATCTTGGGGAATGTCCTGAGCAAGACGCTCCCAGTACTTATCCTCCCCGCTTCTTCACGTACGCTGATATGCTTCTCTGCACGATATTCGGAGTAAAAAGTAACAAGAGAAATTAGAAAAGGCAACATTTTAGTGTCAAGGGAAAACAACTAAATGAGCTGTAAACTTACAAGAATCCTTTTGTATATTGCAAGTATCCAATTTTAGAAGTCCAAGAGCTCCATCCACCTCGTCTGAACCTTTTGATCTAACAATGTACACCTAAGAAACGATAGGTGTATCCATCAAACACTTGATATGTATTACGATATGCTTCTTCAAGCTCAGAAATATTCAAGAATTACACCTAACAATCCTGCAAAAGCAGGGACGAAAACCATTTCTACAGTAATTAATCTCCAACAGAGATTGGTATATGATATCATGCTTTAATGAAATATAAAAATTGATAGGTTACAAAGAATACGAACGAGGTTAATCCAATTACCTTAAATTTGAATGGTCTAACTAAATGAAAAACTAACGCATCCCTCTCCACTAACTTGTGAGCCAATGAAAACCCTCTCCATCCTCCACTTAGGCCATCCTTTTCCGTAAGATATTTTGTTTCATACTCTTGCCCATTTTCATCTTCCAAAGTAATTATTGTATCCTTCTTTGGCAAATGATCAGTACAAAATTTCTTAGGAAGACCCTGAAGGCAGAGAAGTTATGGGATGCAAATCAGGCTAGAGATTCCTCAATGAAAAAGCAAAAGCATGACAAAAAGAGGTTTACCAGCCAAAAGCCTCCAGAGACATGTGAAGGGAGCATACATTTGATAAAGCTAGGAAATTCAGGTGCCAGATTAACTTGAACGTCGTTTGCTTGCTCGATGACAGCAAATTTGGCTTCTTCATTATCATACAAATTGTCATATGAGGCTCTCTTTCGTTTTTCACTGAAGATATTAAAAGAGGCAGTACTATTACAAGATAATTCACTTTCCAATATAGTAAAACAGATTAAATTACGATTCAATTGAGTTCACTAACCATTTGGAATTCCCTGGAACATTGTAAATTGCCTGTTTCAAAATTCACATAAATTTTCCTATCATTATTTATTCATTTTTTCTAAATTCTAAGATTCAAGGAACTACATCATACATCTAATAAGAGTTATGATACAAAAACAATGTGCTACACAGTAAAAAATAAAAGAGCAAATAGCATAGAATTCATTCGGATGTTTATTTTTGGAAACTGTTTTGAAATAGCAATTCTTGAAACAAGAATTTTTTTATTTTCTTATGCAGAAAACTGTCTCTGGAAAATTTATTTCGAAA
The DNA here is from genome assembly GCA_035221805.1 of Trichilia hirta. Classification (NCBI taxonomy): domain Eukaryota; kingdom Viridiplantae; phylum Streptophyta; class Magnoliopsida; order Sapindales; family Meliaceae; genus Trichilia; species Trichilia hirta. The sequence goes on along the minus strand of JAWDEX010000015.1, from coordinate 384,485 downwards.
CCCAGTAAACTAAAAAATAATCCCGTGTTCTTCAAAACAGCGAGTGTTTCCATGGTTCACGACTTCGTTTCTGAACAGTCCATAAGATTTACTCTTCTATGTACTTCTTTCACTCATTATTAATATTTGAAACCGGAAACGGTTTCAGAAATTGTGGTCTTCAGTGGGTTTCTCATTCTCAGAAAAACAGGTGCACTAGAAATCTCCGATAATAACACCTAAACACCAGTTAGAGTTCGAATACATTGCTCCGACACTCTAGCGAACAAATTATTGCATTTTCTACTTCCAAAAATAGAAAAAATAAAATAAAATTAAGGCATGATTATTTCCCTCAAATTTTCTCTCACATCTCTTTTAAAATCAAGAAACCCACGAGAATAACAATTTTGCTCTTTAATTTTTAAGTTGTAAAATTTCTGGGTATTTATTAACTGCCCAGCAGAATAAATTAATAAAAAATTACCAAAAATCATCAAACGCAAGCCGGCATTTAGAAAACAAATAATGAAACAGAGCACACGAACAACCAATAAAACTCTGAGGAAGAAAGCAAAGTGGAAGCTCAATCACTTTCTTGCTAGCTATTATGCTTTCCTTCTTTGTCGCTGCCCTTTCCCTCTTGGCCTGCAAGCGTTCAAACTCAGATGATTAAAATAAGCATATAAGATATTGATATTATGCATTGCATGTATACATTAGAAAAAGGCGATAAAGAGACTTTGGAAGAAGACTCAGAAGAGATCTAACTTCCTTTTGGAGCAACGGCCATGGCTTGAGTATCAACAATAGAAGTAAAACCAAAGAGAAGAATTTCAAAAGCGAGAAAAGAAAATGAGGTAGTGAAGAAGAAGATGAAAAGACCGTTTCATTCAAAACTTGTACCTCGATTTCTTGTCGATCGTCATTTATGTGACTGGACTACAGGCCTTCATTGCTCCTTCCTAAATTGGAGCCAAATTTTCAAATTGATACCCATACAGAATAGGGGCAGTCTGAAGAATTCACAATATCATTTTCTTTGCTCTCTTTTTTAGTTGTTTCAAATTCCTCTTTGATAATAATAAATATTTCTTTATTAATAAGTTTGTAATAAATTTTTTTAGTATTTTTTAAAATAATAAATACCGCTTTAATTAGAAATAAAATAAATATTTTTATCACACATATCCTTAACTTCTATCATATTAATTCTTAACTTTTATCTTATAAACTTCTTAATCAAAATAACCAAGTCTTTTATGAAAAAATATTTTAAATTTAATTTAAAATTTTAATAGTTTAATTTATAATACTCTATTATAAAAAATATATAAATCAATTTTTTAAAATCAAATTTAGAATATTTTTTGTTTGATATTCAAAAAAATTATGCATCTGCTTTTATTTTGTAAAATTAAATTATAAAATTATAAATTTAAATTTTTTATAATATAAAGTATTATAGTTCTTCAATAATTTTATTTTTATTAAAAATATTAAATAAAATTTTTATAAATTTAAATTATAAAATAAAAATAAATTTATAATTAAATATAACATAAATATAAAATTATAAATTATAAATTAATTTTTTATTTTATAATACTTTATACTAAAATAAATTAAATTTAAAATATTTTTATTTTTTATTTATAAAAGTTAATAAATTTATTTTTATTTTATAATTAAATTTATAAAAGAATTATTTTTATTATTTTAAAATTAAATACAAATATTTTAAATATTTTTATTTAAATTATTGAACGACTATAATACTTTATATATTAAAAAATTTAATCCATAATTTTATATTTATAAG
>JAWDEX010000015.1:347958-363908 GCA_035221805.1 Trichilia hirta | reverse complement strand
TTGGAAGCATATATTTCATATCCCTTTTTTAAGACTCTCAGGTTATGCACCTACTCGTAATGGCCATTGGAGCACTGGAAACTTTCTCCGAAAAGGGTTCTGGGATAAAAGGAAAGTTGAACACTAATGGGCAACATTCTACCTGGACATAAATGAAACGCATAGCAAATTTTGGTTCTTATTTATCATTAAGAAAAAAAGAAGGTTGCTTAAAATATTTCTGGCTGAAGGGATTCGATAAATCCGATAATTCATTATTTTGGTTTTGCGAGATGGACTTAAATTTGATCATTTTCTGCAAATTTTAGACCTCCAGGAGTCTATTTATTTGCAGTAAAAGCAAATAACCAAAAACCCTCTAGCATTTGGAATTTAGTTAAGTTGATCAGAATAGGTTCCAATATGACATTATGATACGAACAAGTTCTCCTGTCTTATCAGGTTTGTTTTTCTTTGTCTTTGGAGACTGAGTAGAAATTAATCAACCAGAACGTCATTATATCTTCCTGTATTGATAAATACTTCTATTGGTTTCGTTGTAGTTTCAGAATAATTTATCAGATAGACGGGTTGAAAGTTTTGAGATTTTAATACACCCGAAGCTTAATTATTTTATGAAAAGTCGACGACTTATGCCTTTGACGCATTAAGTTCTTGCTAAAACATAATACTGTATTCAACAAACTTTGTTAGTGTTGATTGTTGTATTGCAAGAAACCACTCATCACCGTGAAGCATCAGCAAAAACTCCTCCCGGAACATAAACTCATGTTTCTCGGCTAAAAATGCCTTGGGATCATGTCATTTTCTTCCAAAAGTCTCAATTTCAGGGCTATCATCTCTTGGACATCATGTATAGCTTCACTTGATTTTAACTTATATGTCCATTCATCAGTCTTGCTAGCACATAGACTTCAACATCCATGTCTAAAAGCTCGAAAGTTTCTCTGAATTTGCATTGCATACAACCTTCAATAGAGGCATCTGTAGATGATAGCTTGTAGTAGTCACAGAAACGGCAGAGCCGCCAAGTCATTATTGATATTTATAAGCAGATGTTGTTCATGCAGAAAGGATATTTATTATCATTTATTAAGCAGCTGACTGCATACTATATAATCAAAGCTAGTTTCTGAGCTTGGAATCCTCAGTCAAACCATTCGTATCAATGCTAAGTTTCAGTATTTAACTTGTACACATATTCTTAATCCTTAATTTTCTTAGTTTAATGATCGAGCTTTATATTTTTCAGGTTCAATATTTCCAAAGAAACAATAATATTGAAGAGATTTAAGTAGAATAACCCCAGACTACTTGTAGGAAGATAATGGCAAAATGGAAAAGAGGTTAAACAATGCCTGATTCATGTTTAATATCTGAGAAATCACCAGCCTGCTGCATGTCTTCATATACAAACCAACCGGATTTCTGAAATATGTCTTACGACATAACAATAATGCAGAAAATGAAACTGTTGACTTCTAATGAGCTAATAAATTGTGTCAACTGAAATATTGAAATTGAATGCAAATTGTTAGGAATTTGACAGGTTGTAATGACCTTTTGGTCTTATCATCAAATAGACTTTTCCTTAGTTGCTCAAAATTATTACGTCTTTCGGTCTTCAGTGTCTGCTTTCCTCGACTGTCAAAGTGATTTAATTATCATATAATTACGAAACTAATAGAATTTAAAAAAAAAAAAATTAAAAAAAAAGGTTGTAATATTTAAATGCTATGTTTTAGTGATCAAAGATTGTTTTCAGGAGTTCCGTGAAATAATAATAAGAGATATCATATATCTCGAAGACTGTCTTGTAATTGCAATTACAAATAAGTATTTTTACTGTAAAATCAGAAATATATATACGTAAGTTTGCATGACTGAATTTATATAATATTTTATATATATAGTAGTATTTAATTTTTTTAAAATATAGTTTAGTGTAAGAAACATTTCAAATGTCAAATATTATCTGTTAATTAATAATACTCAAAAAATAAATCGGCCAATTACTCCCAATCAATTATTTATTAGACGAGAGCTAAGTCATCTCCTGCAAGACTTGTTTCAGTTTAATGGCGTCGTTCGTTCTAAATTTATAATATTTTTATTGTGTTTTAAAAATTAAATTTAAAAAAATTTTGATACGCTAATTTTTATTACAATTTATATATTTTTATTTATATATTTAATATTTTAATTTTTTAATTTATAACGATGGTAGTTTGAAAACTACTCCAATATCGTCTTAGACAAAGACTAATTAATTAATGAGGACAAAAGTGGTATATCCCATTCCCCATCTATGGCCCAGTAAGCTGCCGATTTCCTTCCTTGTTAATTGCTTTGCTTCACGTTCCTGACCAACAGTGTGTTTGTGTTCACTTCAATCCTATGAGCCAAGAAACAATCAGGACAGATAAATACCTGCTGTCCAAGTTCTTTATCCTAAACTAAAAAGAAATATGAGTTTTTGTTCCGAGGATTAGACAGAAAAACAGCACCAGGATGCGGCTTAGATTCTAGGTTGGAGAGATTTGTTTTGTGGAAACCTGGTTAGAGGAAATATAGTTTTAGACTCACTAAAATCTTTTTTTTAAGATTGAAGTGCGTTGAAGAGACTCCGGCATATTTGGTATTTAGATATCCTGCATATAAAGTCACAACAGTAGATGTTGGGCGGAGCCAAAATAGGTAAAACAACCGCCTCTTAAATAACTGAAAAACGGGCCTTTTTTTAATCTCTAATCCAAGAGTTCTTTCATAAACTCAATTGATGAAGTTGAAAAGAAATAGGCGCCCTAGAAAATGGCAGTGTTTTTCCAAAGATAGGTAGTGAATCTTTAACCATCCTGTCTAAGCTTGAATTCCGATAATTTGCTGACAACTACCGTCTTCTCTCTTCAATATAATTGAACCGAAAGCATCCGGAGCATGCAGTTTCTCAACAAATTTGAAGATAAATATAAGATATATTTGATGAACATAGCTCAAATTTAAAGTTCAAACTCCAGCCTCTTATCCAAAAACATTGACAACCATATAAAGTCTTATAAGTTTTAGTTGCGCCTTAGTGATTACCAAAAAGATATTTTTACATACGGTTCTATTTACATTTTCAGCTACCATCACCATTGGCAGACCAAATAGCACCCATTTGGCGATCAGCGAGCTCCTCTTATTTATGATACATAAGCCACTCTAAGGTTATAAATGAGACCGCCCAAAAACTTCATTGTTCGTCAGATATACAACTGTGGATTTGTCTTAAACATGCACTTCATTCGATATAGATACTGATACTCCTTGCTCTTTCTGTACACTTCATGCCAAAAGATTAATGCACAACCTAAAGAAGAGTAGCCAACTCAGTTGTGCCAGTCCAGAAGATCTCACTAGCTCACCATGCTCTTTCTCAAAAATCCATGGCACAGTTCCCCTCCCAGTTTTAAGATGTTATAGTCTTGAGCGACGATTACATTTGATTTTGGGAAAAGGTGAATGCCTACGGGCCGAGGTAAATGGCTGCCTATTTACAGAACCAGAAAATCTAATATCCCAACCTTCAACATTCTTTGGGACACAAACATCAAAGAGGAATTGACCAAGAACACTGTGTGCACTGATGCTTGGGGTAGGAAAGTAGACTGATCTTGCATTCTGCTCATCTTGTAAAACTCCAGTCCCTTGACCACTGTGATTCTCAGTTGAGCTTGGCAAGAAGAAATGGTCACTTGGCCCAACCGCAACTCTTCTTAGGCTTTGGTTTGAATTAACTGCTACATTTTGAAGGTCACAAATTAACTCGGATATCTCATCATGCACACCATCTATGCCAGATCTTTCCCCGAGTTTCAGGATTCTTTGGGAATAAACTAACGCAGCCTTTTCGAGCAAACCGGTTACAGCAGCCCTATATTGGATAGGGTAATTCTTGTAGTGACCTGAACCAGGATGTCAATTCATCTTTAGCACAAAACTACATCTTACTAACAAAATATAGAAATGATAAAGCATGTGCATTATCCAGAGAAAAACAATAAAAAAGGTAGTCACGCCCTTCTTTTAATCTAGGAAATTACCAATAAGCACAATCTAGCCAAATCCGCCCAAGTGAAGGAGCATATCCAAATTTAATTCATAGCAAATCATCCTTGCATAAATTGATCAATGAAACTCTTCGCATTGGTTACTGGTAAGTGGGAACTTCTCTCATTACTGTTAATATTAACTAATGGGCTTATTGTCGTTGCGGAAGTATATTTTCTAAAAGAAGATAGAAAATTAGAAACATCAAGATAGGAAATTAAAGTTAAAAAGAAAAATCCAACGGTGTACAAAGTCTGGGCACACATCTGTCAATCATTTTAAGGGTCCACAATCAAACAAGTGATGGTTTTCAGAGAGCTTACAGTTTCCAAATATAATGAATTTCTCATTTTCCACAACAAGATGATATTCCTAAAAATTGTAAGTTATCTGAATCAACCGATTTTCACCATCTTAGTTGTTCATATACAAATCACATTTTCCAAAGATTTAACTGCCAATGTGTAAGCCATGTGTCTGAGAAGAAAAAGGTGTTGAGAGTAGTCACTCTACAATAAGTCAAGGATCCCTTCATTGTTTAATTTGCCAAAACTCATCTCCTATTTTAGTCCCATAACCTTTTTGTACATACTGATGTCTAATTCACACGACATTATGTAATTACATCAGCTAGTATCAATGCCCCTCGACACTAAAAGGGCTTTCAAATTTATTGATTATTCATGCAAGTTCATAAATCCATAATATTATCCCTTCAAATCAGTTGACTAAATGTGTCTAATCAAGAAAATTGTATGTCAAATTGTTCACATTTTGGCTTGATTACATATTTGGCTTAACTTTTGACACTCTTAACAATTATATCAGATTAAAAGGCAATATTGGTGCACAGTAAACAAGAAAACCTGATGTACAAACTATATTTACAATTGTTAATACAATTTAACCCAATATAAATACTTCAAATTATTAAATTACACCGCATGGCAACAATAACAAACAGAAAATTGGGTTTGGGACAAACCTAAGTGAGGAGAGCCATTCAACTTCACAAGTTCGACATCTCCCCCAAGTGCTTGTAAACGTAGGGCAAAATTATAGATAACTGGTTGTGGCGCAAGCTCATCATTGTCTGAGCATAAAATTAGAAAAGGAGTCTCCAGATCCTACATTATTGACAATATTGTTAGACAAACTGATAGGAAAGAGCCAAAAGATGCTTTCAAGCGGCTACGGGCATGATAGAATCTTACAGCTGAGGAGTATAAATCCTGCCAATACTCAGCACGTTGAGATTCAAACCTTGTAAGACATAAACCATCTAGACTAGAGGCAACCCCTTTTGCAACCCAGGATACAAGTTTTGATGATCCTGGAATTTTTTGAATGCTTGGGTGGAGGCTGAATCGGGCAAAAAAATCACTTGTAAAATCTACAGGGCCAGAATCATATATTTGCCCAGCAACACAATTTCCGACCAATCGACTTTCAACCTAATTAAAACAGTAGAAGGGGGAAAAGAGTCAGAACCTAGCTCTTGAATTTGACACACTGACCCAAAATTTCCACATGACTCACAGTTTAATTGAAACTAGAAGAGGAACAAAGCATACCATATTCAGCTGACCTTCACACGTTCCCTGAATAATCTGCATCATCACAGGTAGCAACATTATTTCCACTACTTAAGTTTAGAGACTATTAGTTGCATTTCAATGCTAAGAATTATTACAAAAGCTTCATTATTATTTGTCCAAATGCTATATAGATTGTGTGTCATAGATTTCGCTAAACTTACCTGAATTGCCTTGTGCATACAAGCTTTTGAACCACCAGAAAAAGCTACAAAGACTACAGGACATGGTTTAATCCTTAGTTCCTGCATACGCAAAACGGAAAAGGATTTTAATCCACAGATCAATGCGCCAACATTCAAACATACAAAGCACAAGTGCCAAATTCATGTTGTGTTTTGCACAACTAAAAAGTCAAAACAGAATTTATTACAACTTAAAATCTCAGAAAATGAGAAAACCCCAGCGCATTCAATCAGAGTCAAGCATATACATTTATATTTTTCCAATTTGAAAGAGTTAAGAAACTAGCCTTAGTCAGCTCATCAACGAGAAGAAATGCCAGTGAAGTAACCCTCTCGGGATAGAATCTGCAGAAAGTTTCAACAAAATAATCTTCAAAGTCCCATACAAATGATTCTACTTTAGAGCTCCAAAACAAAATTTCAAATCGGAAATTACCACTCAACAACCCCCAACACAAGCGCACAAATAATAAGAGCAGCTCATCAAACAAAAATACATAAAACTTCTCAACTATAGATACAGAGTCGATAAAGCCAATCGAAAAACCCAAAACTTTAAAATCTAATGGATCAGCTCAGTGTCATTTCACAACATTTAGTCCAACAAAAAAAAAAAAAAAACGTGAATCAAAGAAGCAGTTTTGAAAACGATAGTAATCTCAAATTTAAATATTGAACCAAACAAAACTCAATTTTCACATGAAGGAGACCGAGAAAAACTTACGCTTCAAGAAAATGGGTACGAGAAATGAGTGAATTCCATCCAAGAGACGAGTACAAATCGACGAAACCCCTGAGCTCGTCTTCATGAACGGAAACCCAGGTAAAAAACACAACAATCCCGCGGAACTCCACCTCTCTCCGGCCCCAAAACAAGCTACAGCCGTCACTATTATGGCCGGGACCGTACATTTTTCTTTTTTCGTAAGCCAATAATTTTAGTTTGAGCTCCGGATTTGGTAACTGATTGCTGATGGTAGAGACGAATGTATGGTAAGGGGAGATGGCCCACGTCAGATGATACGCACCACGTGCATTTTAGGATAAACTTACTATCTTGCACTGAATGGATTAGGATCAGCCATCAAGTATTACGGCGTCGGATTGAGGTTGCCTTCACGGAACCGAGATGAGGTGATTAGTGATTGACCTTTGAATTGAACGGTTCATTTTCTTTTGTCAACTTTTGGTAATCTTATCCAAAATAGTAAAATTTTATGAGCAGACGACGTCAAAACATCAAATAGAGTTTTGTCATAAAATAAAACACTATTGCATAAAAATTAATAAAAGATAACAATATATGACATAAAATTACGTAAATATAATTTTAATAATATTTTTAATGCTGCAGATATGCCATAATTTTATATTATTCCTACATATTTCAAATGTATATATTTTTGTATTCGTAAAAAATTCTAGTAAGCTACACTATTATATTACATAAAATTTAATTTTAATAATATTTTTAATATAATAATATTATATTATTTAATATTATTCTCACCAAATTTAAACATTTTCTTTTTGTTTACAAAAGTTTCGGTTTAAACCCTTCCTGAGTAACATATAATAAGGGGCAGATCTTGACTTTTGATTTTCAGGGGACCAACTAAAATTATAAAACTATATTTTCTTTATATATATGTATATATAAACAAAGAACAGAAAATATATAAAGTAATATATTTCATCAATTCATAAATAAAAATATTAGAAAATATATCAAATATTAAATAATTAATCTTATTTAAAATTGTGAACGGCGTTGTTTCAAAGAAAAAGAATGGAAAATTGAATCCTGGCTAAATATCTCAGAAATCTCTCTTTTAATGTACACAAGCATTATGCATATAATAACAAGATTATAAAAACACATATTGAAAAAAAAAATAATAAAATAAAATAAAATAAAATAAATCAATAATCTAGTTTATTGTTGCTTTGGAGAAACCGAATTGCAATCAAAAAATAAAAGCAAATTGATGAAGATAGAAGAGATCGATTTAAGAAGATAAGAAATTAGTTGACATTAGACTTGAGATGGTTGAAACTTATTTTTTAAGTTCACTTGATCGAAACTTAAAATTTGTGACAAATCAATTACTTATAAAATTTATGAATTGTGATTGATGTATAAAATAAATACGTGTATACCAATGTAACTTTAATTTTTCTTCATTTTGAGTCTCAATCTAAATTTATTTAATATAAATATATTAAAATTAGATTCTCTAAATTTTTGAGGGAGTTAAAGGCCCGCCTTAGCTTGGCATATTGTCCAACGCTGCACACAATATGGATGTCAAGAGAATGGTAATATTTATATACTATACCTTGTATATAGTCAAAATAATGTTATGTCACAACTTACATATCGTTACTAATTTAAGTAGCACGTAACGCTGAAGTATGACGACACGTGTTATTAAAATTTTATTGACAATGATAATGATCACAAACTCTAATGGAATGTGGATTGATTCTCATAGTAGTTAGGGGTTTGCAACATTTATGGATACGGTGTTGCAAGTAATTTATCTTAAAATTTTTCTTTAATTGGTATTACAAATTATTTTTTATTATGTATTTATCTTAGAAATACAATATGGACGTTAATTTTTTTCAACTCTCTTAGAAATGTAGAAAAATATTGTCGAGAATTCTTCAGCTCACAAGACGTGGGTCCAAAAATAAAAAGGCCACAACTCGGCCCATAAAAGCCCGAGTTTTATTTTATTGATCTCATTCCCCATGTCTAACTATAACAACTACATACATCTTGTGTACCTCTCTCCCGAGATTTGCTGAGTGCTAATGTTAGACTTGCGCATACTGCCGGCTCCTGGCTGCATTCCACAAGCAAACTAAAACTAGTTCAATATGCATAGTAGCCTGAGAAAAAACTCTTTTTCTCACTTGCTTTGTTTTGAGCCATTCTTCATCTAAAAAGGGACTGGAAATTTGTACGAAATCTTTAGCACGATCCGAAAGAAAGCAAATTAAAAGTACCAATATCGAAGCAAGAAGGAATGGACTGGAAAATGTACTGCATTGTGCATAAAAAGTTCACACCAATAAAATTATTCGTTGTCAAATTTCCCGAAGAGATAAAGCCTTTAATTTAATGTATAACAGCGAGATAAAGTAAATTTAGAAAAAATAAACTGTTTTTATTAACTAACTAATGATATTGTGTCATGTATATATTGCTGTTTATTATGATTTTATTGATTAATCCTATGAATAATGTAAATATAATAAAGTTCCATGTAAACGGAAAAGAAGTTATGGATCCATACTTTTATTGGCTTTTTTTCCTTATACCAGAGCTGACCAAACAAAAATTGTGATCAACATGGCCAACTTCCTAACTTTTTAAGAGTAAAAATGATTGGTGTAATAATCCATAAACTTTACTTGAAGATAATTAAAATAGAAATTAAGAAATATTACAACAATCGATGATAAAAACTCACAGTAAACAAATTCTTGTAAGAGTCATTATCCGTTTCGTTAAGCGAGAACAATTATAAAACCCATTTTAATTATTCTTCGTTAATAAGCAACATTCTATGATTCACCAGATCCCACCACCACACTCTGACCAAAAAAAAAAAAAAAAAAAAGAAAGGAGAGAGAGAGAGAGAGAGATAAATTGAAGAGCTTGCCTTCACCGGGTCCAAAACAATTGAACTCAGGAGACAAACGCCTGTCCAACCACGTGCACGCCCCCAATTTCAATTTCTTCTTTCATTCGGCTTGTTTTGTTAGTACGTCCTTCATTTGCATCACAAGCCAGGAAGGAGTAAAAGGAGTCGGTTTTGTGGGATTTTGACACGTGTACTGTTTATGTAACTGTACAATGTATATTTTGTTTCCGAACAATACGCTTCTGCTCTGCTTATCCCCTGGCCGAAGCCGTGGTCTCCATAATCATGACCATTTTTTTTTTTTCTCTAACATTATTATTTATTATTTGATTCTCCGTTTATCTGTTTTGTTTGCACCAAACTTTTGTGACGAGTTGTTACGTTTACTTTTTAACGGTTATGACCTGTATCCAGGAAAGTTGGCCATCTCGAAGCGTGAGAATTGGTGTTACTTTTCCACATTCGGAAGGACAAAACAGCAAATGCCGTCAGCTTTTGTACAGATCTCGTCTCAATTCACAAACCCCAATTCTCACTTCTATTTCTATGCGATAACGAAACAAACTTCTCATTGCAACAACCGAATTAATATGACTTTTTAAAATCTCAATTAATTAACCAAAACGTAATGTAATTTTAAAAATTGCAATACCATATAAGCTATTTTCTAATTGATAAAATTTTATTTTCTTTCATAATATTCACAAAAAGTCATTGGTGCATATTAGGGGTGACAGTTTAAATAATCATTTTGTCATATAATAAATTTACTGTATTTTTTAAATTAATTTAAATTTAATTTATTTATTAATTATTCATAAATTTTTAATTTAAATACAATTTATTTATTAATCAAAATTTTTATTTATTATTCGTATTATAATTATATTATTTATTTATTTAACAAGTAACACAACATATTATAATAAAATTATTAATTCGATTTAATTTAATTAATTAATTAATATAAAATTTTATTTATTTATTTATTTAAATATAAATTAAATATAAAAATAATAATAAATAAAATTATTATTCTAAATAATTTTTTTATTTAAATACAATTATTTTTTTAATTAATGTATTTTAATTGTATTATAAATAAATTTAAAAGATCAAATTCAAATTTAATACAGTTATTAATTATGTGATATAAATATAATTTAATTATTATTTGCATTAAAATTTTTAATTTCAATTTATTTAATTATATTAAATTTATATCAAATAATTTAAATTTTCACCGTCGGTTTCGCATTGAAGCAACAAAATTTCAAATTGTGTTGCTTTTTTCAGGTTTTGATGCTTTCTGGCGGACCCACAAGGTTACCGTCAACGCACAAGACGCACACCATATTGGTAATGATTTTGCCCATAAGAGAATCTTAGCCTGATATTTCAAGCGAATATTCCAAAATTAGCCTCAATGCCAACCACGGATGGAGACCGGAAAGAAATTGTTGCAAACTACAAAGCAAAAACGCAAAATGGAATGGCTGAATTAGAAAAACACTCTCGCAAGTCACAACCAGCCAGAATAAGCTAAAACCAAAAAAGCTTTTAGGAGAATTGACAAATAGCCGGTATAGTCTCCTGAAATAACATTTTATCTTAAAAAGTATATGATAAAATTTTTTATAAACTTTTAAAATTATAAATTAAATTTAAATTATAAAATAAAAATAAATTTATAAACTTTTATAAATATGAAATAAAAAATTTTTAAATTTTATTTTTAAAAATTAAATTATAAATTTTTTAGTATAAATATTATAAAATAAAAAATTAACTTTTAATTTTATATTTATATTTAATAATTTTTTTAAAGTGCATATCAATATAAAATGATAAATTAAAATTTTTTATAAAATTAAATATTATAGTTATTTAATAATTTAAATAAAATATTTAAATTATTTTTATTTAATTTTTTAAATAAAAATAAAAATGAAACTCTTATAAATTTAAATTATAAAATAAAAATAAATTCATAAATTTTTATAAATATAAAATAAAAATATTTTAAATTTAATTTTTAAGAATTAATTTACAAATTTTTTTAGTATAAAGTATTAAAATTATAAATTAAATTTAAAATATATTTTTTAAATAATTTAATTATTTTTATTTAAAAATTTATATGATAAAAATTAAAAATTTATGTGATAAAATATATATTTTTATATTTAGTGAATAAGATTTTTGTTATACTCTTAAATTATAAAAGTTATTTATCACAAATATTCTAATGAAAAGTTAAATAATATTTTAAAAAGTATAAAAGAATTTAATCACAAAATTTTTTTTTTTGTCATTACAACCTAAATATAATTTTAAAAAATTATAAGAGAGTCCCGAAACATATACATCAATAAAGTCAAGCTCCAAGTTACAACAAAGAACACAAAGCATCGCAGAACATTGGCAAGTTGCAGTTTTGCACTACGTAGTAATGAAAAATGCACAACTTCATAAATAAAATCAATAAACGACAAAAGATTTACTTTTTCCAAGCCTCAACTACCACTAGCTCAGCCTGGGAACTCAATTGTGCACCAATGTTGAAGAGACTGTAAATTGAAGTTCTTAAACATAGTCGGAGCTTGGTAGCTACGAATTTTAAAGTAAGAAAATGTACAGCATGCTAGTAAAACCGACTACTTGAGCGAAGCAAAACAAGCAATATCGAAGCGGTATGAATGACCCAAATTGAAATAATCACCTTTAGCCTTCTAGGAACGACTAACGGTTTAACAAGGTCACTTTATTAACCATGCAAGCAAAAAGCATTCATAACCATAGCCCCATAAAATATTTGCTCATATCACACATTTAATGTAGCATCTTTTTAGAATGTGAGCAGTGATTCACTCGAAAAGATTGGGGAGATCACCACTTCTCGACGCTACTACGAAAGCAAGCTGGATCCAATAGCTAAGGTAATGATGGATTATTTAATAAGCTCAGCCATTGTCTAGTATGCGTAGAATAAAGTAGCTAGCTAGAAATATTTTACAATTCTGAAGGAGAACAATTCACTTTTCCATAAATATATAAGCATCCCAACTTGATTCCTTCGACTCAATAACCAAGATGGTGGCATATTGTGACCATTGTTTTAAGGATGGCTGTCTGATCTCCACTTTAGACGAAAGACAGTAAATAATTGTTTAACATTACCAGGACTATCATTTTTCTTTTAATGATTGATCAAAAAGCATATATATTAGATACTGTAATTGATACATGCCTAACCAAACATAAACAAAAGATTCCCAAAATGAACACAACTTAATACTTCCAATCTTAAAACAAAATAGTGATTAGATGAAACAAATCATGCAAGGTTATCACTTTCTGGCATCCATATCCGGAGAAGACCGTCATAAATTGAGCAGGTAGCAACCAAACTATTCTTTCTTTTGCCTTCTAGGGACACGACCCCTGTCTGCCAATCTGCTCCATAGGCCAGAAAGCCATGCCTAGTACAAGTTTCAATCACATCCACTCTCTCCACTCCAACCTTCACAACTGCAACCATTGTGCATGCAAGCCGTCAAGACCAATTTTGGTACGAATGGATGGTGCTTGATTCTCCAAACTCCTCCCCCTAAACAAGCAGAAGTTTCATCTACCGGTTTTGACATTGACCTTACATCTCATACGCTTAGGTACTCGTCATAGCTGCCAGTACGTAAATTGTTACAGCCACTAGGGCTCTTTGCAATACAACAAATGCCCATCTTAGGGATCTTGGAATGCTGAAATGCCAAATTAGATGGACTATCGTCTATGTCCTAACAACTGATCTTGCAGTCATTAGAGCCAGTGTGCACCAAATAAGGTTGGTGGATTTCAAATGAAGTAGCCAATAGCTCAAAATCACGTGCTTTCCATTGTAAAATTTCTAGTTGGTACTCTAAAAGAGAAACAATTGCCACAGATCCATCAGAAAGCCCCACCGTGATCGCTGTGGATGATGGGTTCCACTCCGAACAAAGACACATAGAGGAGCTGATTTTGTCACTGTTAATCTCTCTGAGAAACTCCCCTGCAACATTGATAAATAAAAAAAAAAAAAAAAAAAAAAAGAAGGAAGCTACATTTGTAGGTTAAACCATTGTAAATTCTCTTAAGATGTTATACTACCTAGCTAACACTGTCACAACGAACAATTGCTCAAATTCCGGACTGGCAATTACAATGTTCGGTAGTTAAGGCCATATTAAAACACCTGATAAAACCCAAAAGGAAGGGGAAAAAAAAAAAATGAAAGCTTTAACGTTTATTCCTCTCGCACTCGGATCATCTAGAGAGCACTCCGGACTGTAAACCTTCACGTAACCATCAGCATCAGCTTGAGCAAGAAAAGGGCCCACATTACCATCAACGGGGCTCCATTTTATATCAAAAATCCGCCCTGTATCCAATCTATAAAACAAATCAAGATTGCTTTCTTGAATAGGGAAATGCTTCCGTTTTGACTTGGCCTGCCGCCTTCTTGTAAAGTATGCGTAGAAGCCGCAATAACGTGATGGAAAGTGTCGTATGGACAAAACTCCACGGAGTCCGCGTTACCGTCTAGTTTGCAACATGCCAAGTCCATAGCTAGATCACTGCTGAAACAAAATCTATAAATGAAGTGACATTAACTCTGGCATTTTCTCGAATAGTCTGTTATATTTAAATTGGTAATATTTATATAATATTTAAATAAAGGAAGAAAATATTTAAATATTTAAATAATATTTAAATAAAGGAAGAAAAAAAGAGAGAGAGAGAGTCTACCATTGTGTCAATTGAGGGACGGTGTGAAGTGATAATTGAAACAGTCGATGACTTCCAAGTGAGCCAAACGATCAAATGCAATTGGTTGGTTGGGATTATAGGCAAATAAGCAAACACACGGAACCAAGTCCTAGCTCAAGTTGTAAAATTGCGATGGAAGGATGGCTTTAATTGCTACGTGGCATCAACACTAACCTGCCTTGAGGAAAGGCACGCATACTTTCTAGGGACTGTTTGTTGACTAAACCGTTTATTTTAATTACTTGAGTACCCATGACTAAATTTTGTGAATATAAACAGAAACTCATTAATTTGTCTGCATTTAATTCATGCAAAATTCAATGTTTCTTAGAAACAGATCAAATAAACAGTAACACAAGTAAAAAGAATCAGAATTACTAAAATTTGAGGTTTTTTAATATCTGAAACTAAAAATTGGTAGCAGGGTATTATTAGTTGGAAACAAAATTATATAGTGTTACAGCTGAAAATTGGCTGGACAAATCACATAAAAAGTATATCGCGTAGCTCAAGTCCAACATTCTTTGCTGAAAGCATGAGCTTGATGGAGCCCATCTTAGCATATACCCCGACCACAAAAAATAAGGCCAGATGATCAGGCTCAGAGTTTGGCAACTACAATACCACCCAAAGTCCAAAGTTCAAAATCTTGTCACTCCAATATCAATGAACAACAGCAAAATCGTTCATAGTAACGGAGTTCCTCTTCCAAAGTTCAGGATGCAAGATCAACTGCTAGCAACAGGTAACTTGGTATTATGAGATAGCTCGGTGAATTTGTATATGGTAACCTTAGACACTCCTTGATGACGACGAAATGCCAAAAAGACGGATGTGTTGATATAATTTGTATATAAAAGGATTGCAAAAACAGTTGATTGATGTCCAAGATGAATTGAAGTATGGTAAAAATTTTTAAATAAATGAGAGCATTTTAAACAACTTAATTATTTAAAAAAGTAAAAAAAAAAAAAAAAAAATTGCTTTAGTCTAAATTTTGGATTTTTTAAAATAGAAACAATTAAACAATATAAAAATATTTTAAAAGAATTTTAATATTAAAAGTACTCTTTTAGCCAGTGAAATAGGTAAACCAAACAAGTATTAATACTACTCATCTCAAAACCTTTTATTTTAAAAATATATATCTTAAATAAAATATCATATATTTATTAGATAATAAATAATTTTAAAATTTACAAAAAATTATTATTTAATAAATATATGCCAACTTATCTTTCCCATTATTTAAGTTTTATTTAAAATAAAGTATTTGAGATAAATAGCGTTATTATTATAAAATAAATACTAATTAATGGACCAAAATTTTATGAATTTTAATACATCAATTATAAAACATTTCTTATAAAGATAAAGATAATTACGTTTATATCTTTTAATATTTTTTGTATAAAGAGTTATTAATCTAAATTTATTATTTTTTAAGTACATTTTAATTAATGGGCATAACTATGTTGAGATTGATGTTGAGGTTAGGGCTTAGAAAGCTTTATATGTTATTTATTCATATCACATACTCTCTCTCTCTCTCTCTCTCTCTCTCTCTCTCTCTCTCTCTCTCTCTCTATATATATATATATATATATATATAT
>JAWDEX010000015.1:334098-347858 GCA_035221805.1 Trichilia hirta | reverse complement strand
TATATTTGCCCAGAAACACAATTTCTAACCAATCGAATTTCATCCTAATTAAAACAGGAAAAGGGGGGAAAAAAGTCAGAACCAAGCTCTTGAATTTGACAAACTAACACAAAATTTCCACATGACTCACAGTTTAATCGAAACTAGAAGAGGAACAAAGCATACCACATTCAGCTGACCTTCACATGTTCCCTGAATAATCTGCATCATCACAGGTAGTAACATTATTTCCACTAGTTAAGTTAAAAGACTCATCACAGGTGGTAACATTGTTTCCACTAGATAAGTTAAAAGATTATTGGTTGAATTTCAATACAAAGAACCAATTTCAATACAAAGAATTATAACAAAAACTTAATTATTACTTGTCCAAATGCTATATAGATTGTATGTCATAGATTTCTCTAAATTTACCTGAAATGCCTTGTGCATACAAGCTTTTGAACCACCAGAAAAAGCTACAAATACTACAGGGCATGGCTTAATCCTTAGTTCCTGCATACTCAAGCCAAAATGTAAAAGGATTTTAATCCATTGATCAATGCGCCAAAATTCAAATACACAAAGCACAAATACAAAATTCATGTTACATTACTCACAATGAAAAAGTCAAAACAGAGTTCCTTACAACTTAAAATCTCAGAAAATGAGTAACCCCCAACAAATTCAATCAGAGTTAGGCATATGCATTTATACTTCCGAATTTGAAAGAAGTAAGAGAAACTAACCTCAGTCAGTTCATTGACGAGAAGAAATGCCAGTGAAGAAGCCCTCTCAGGATAGAATCTGCAGAAAGTTTCAACAAAATAACCTTTAAAATCCCATACAAATGATTCTAATTTAGTTTTCCAGACCAAAATTTCGAATCGGAAATTACTAAAGAACCCCATCACAAGCGCACCAATAATAAGAGCAACTCATCAAACACAACTACATAAAACTTCTCAACTACACATACAGATTCGATAAAGCCAATCGAACAAACCCAAAAATTTTGAAATTTAATGTGTCTGCTCAGTATCATTTCGCAACTTTTATTCCAAAGAAGAAGAAAAGCTGAAGCATTTTTAAAGCGATACAGAAGCACCCGAAATAATAGAGTAATCCCAAATTTTAACATTGAACCAAACTAAACTCAAATTTTCACATTAAGGAAACAGAGAGAAAAAACTTACGCTTGGAGAAAATGGGTGTGAGAAACGAGCGAATTCCATCCAAGAGACGAGTACAAATCGACGAAACTCCTGAGCTGGTTTTCATGAACCGAAACCCAGGAAAAACACACAACAATCCCTCGAAACTCCGCCTCTCTCCGGCCCCAAAACACTTTACATCCGGGACCGTACATATTTAATATGTTAGTTTTCTTTTTCTCTTTTCAGAAACCAATTGTTTTAGTTTGACTTCCGGATTTGGTAACCAATTGCCGACGGTGGAGATGAATAAGTGGTAGGTGGGGATGGGGCCACGTCAGATCATACGCACCGCGCGCATTTTAGGATAATCTTACTATCTTGTACTGGATGGATTAGGATTGGCCATGAGGTATTACGGCGTCGGATTAAGTTTGCTTCCTCGGAACTGGGATGAGTCTCAGAATTGAACGGTTCATTTTTCTTTCGTCAACTTCTGGTAATGTTATCAAAAATAGTAAAATTCTATGGCCAGACGAGTCAAAACATCAAATGGAATTTTGTTATAAAATAAAAAATTATTGCATAAAAATTGATATAATATTACAATATACAATATTATGTAGAATATAATTTTAATAACATTTCTAATACTATAAATATATGTGATAATATTATATTATTCTCTAAGTATGTTTGTGTGTGTCTATGTTAAGATATCTCATAATAATAAAATATTATTATAGAAAAAACTACCCTTTTTTTCCACTTTTTACTTTGATACTCTATTATGGCTTTAATTATTTGATATTCTTCTATTTTTTTAATTTTATTTTCATAAATTATAAAATTTAGCTTGGTTTAATTTTAATTTTTTAATAAAATTAAAAAATAAGAGATATTGAATATTTTTTTAAAAAATAAGGGATAAATAAAGCATTTAGCCTAAAAAATATGAAAAAAAATAGTAGTTTACCTACTATAATATTATTAAAAATAATATTTTTAATATTACAAATATAAATTTTATTATTTGTATAAATTTATATGACAATATTATATTATTTGTGAAAATAGACGCGTTCTAATTGACTTATACAAATAAATTCATATACGTAAGAATATTTTCTTTTAATAACATACAATATCATTGTCAAGAAAATTGTAATATTTATAAACCATGCTTTATATATAGTCAAATAATGTTATGTCACAACTTAAATATGGTTACTAATTTCACATTTTGTTAATGTTGATAATGTTCATGAAATTTACTCTGACTTCAATGGAATGTGGATTAATTCTTATTGTAATTAAGGATTTGCAACATTTATGGATATGGTGTTGCATGTAACGCTTTTCTTAAAATTTTTCTTTTAATTGATATTATACGTTTTTCTTTAAACTGTCTTACTTTTAGAAACGTAAATTGAGAATTCTTCGACTGAGCCAAAACACGCAGCTCCCCCTCACAAGCTTTGAGTGCAAAAATTTAGAATACTACAACTCAGGCCATAAAGGCCCAAGTTTTATCAGCCCATAAGTGGATAAAGTGAGCAAATAGCTGAGAGGTGTGGATATTTACTTATTTGTATTTATATTTATTTTTTAATTTTGTAATCTTTATATGTTTACCTGTTTATCCTATTATATGTATTTTCAAAAAATACATATCTGTGTGGATATCTATTTTTATTTTAATAATTTTAAATATCTTAAAATTTTATTTTCTAAATTAAATAAAAACAAATATAAGGGGTAAAACTGGAATCAACAACATTAACAAGCCAACTTACTAACCTAAAAATTTTTCTAACACTAACATTATGACCTTTAATTCGAATTTAAATTTTATTGATTTCAAAATCTATGAATACGAAAGTTTGGTAAATAAGGGTTGGAGTCAACTGTCAATTGTGTGTTATAAGAAGTTATTTTAGATTTTATATTAATGAGATTCAAAGCAACATTATTTTGAAAACTGAATAAAACTGATGTCCATTAATCTATTTTATAATATATGTGAATATCAAATGAACCTGTTTAAAGAACTGTTAAACAAATATTGTAAAATTTATAGTATGAATTGATACACTAAAATAAATTATATAAATTTAAGATTTTAAAAAAAATATTATCATATAATTATTAAATATTTAATAATCATTCAGTTTTTTTTAATAATTTATACTTATCGATCAGTCACATAACTTTACTTATTTTTATTTGTGGATCATCCGCCTACTCTACACATATTTGATCGATAATAATTATGACTCCATTTCACTTACAAACTAAAAGTCACTACAATTGAACTGCCGATAAACAAGCTTATATGTCCATTAAAACGATATTTGAATTGAATTATACCATTGATTTGAAAAAGAAAATTGATTGGTTTCATTGTCCATATCCAACTACAATAATTACATAAATTTTATATACCACTCCCCTGGGTGAGAAGATGCAAATGCAAACGTTGGACTTGCGCACACGATGGCTGCATAGAACAAACAAACTATAAATAGTTCGATAAGCGTAGTAGCCTGAAAAAACTCTTGTTCACTTACTTTGTTTTAAGCTATTTTCCATCTAAAACTGGAATGTAAATTTGTACTAAATCTGTGGCATCATCTGACAAAAAGCAAACAAAAAGTACAAATATCCGTAGCAAGAAATGGGGATTGGAATATAATACTGCATTGTGAATAAAAAGTTCCCACGTGCCAATAAAATTATTTGTTATAAAATTTTCTAAAACGGATATAAATATCTTAATTTAATGCATATCAGCAAGATCAGTAAATTTAGAAAAAAAAAATTGTTTTTTATTAACTAATTAATGATATTAATATTGTAGTGTATAATATTATTAATATATTGTAGGAATAATGGAAACACAATTTAGTGTCTGAAAATTTTTCTATGTAAATAGAAATGAAGTAATGGATCCATAATTCCGTCTGCCCTTTTTTTTTTATTCTGGGTTGACCAAAATAAAAATTTTGATCAACATGGGCAACTTACAAAGTTTTTAATGTAAAAATGATTAATGTAATATTGCATAAAATTTGCTTAAGGATAATTAAAATAGAAATTAAGAAATATTAATTATAACAGCAGATCAAGATGCAGTCCTAGAAGAAATAAAAAACTCACAGTAACTCCTAGTAAGAACCACAATCCGTTTCGTAAAAGAGCGCACAATTATAAAACCCATTTTGATGATTCTTCATGAATAAGCAACATTCTATGATTCCCAGTTCCCAAAATATAAATTGATGAGCTTCACCAGATCCAAAGCAAATGAACTCAGGAGACCAAAACCCATCCAAGCATGTGCACGCACACAATTCTTCTTTCATTTCGCCTGTCCTTCTCATTTGCATCACAGGGCAGGAATGGATTGCAGGAAGTAATGAAAGGGAGTTGGCTTTGTAAGATTTTGACACATGTACTGTTAAAGAAACTGTACAACTTATATTTTGTTTCCGACAATACCCTTCTGCTCTGCTTATCCCCTGGCTCAGGTTACCTCTGTCAAATGTGATTTTCATAATCATGACCATTCTTTTCTTTATTATTATTTGATTCCCTGTTGAGCTGTTTTGTCTGCACCAAACTTTTTTAACAAGTTGCTACGTTTACCGTTTAACAGTTATGGCCTGTATCCAGGAAAATTGGCCATCTCAAACCGTGAAAATTGAGTTACTTTTTCATATTCGGAAGGACAACAAAGCAAATCCCGTCGACTTTTGTGCAGATCTCGTCTCATGAAAGACCAATTCTCAGTTCTACATTCTATGTGCTAACGAAACCCGCATCTCGTTGCAACTACCCAGTTCATTGAACATTTTAAATCTCAATTAATTACTAAAAATGTAATGTAATTTTCAAATTGTAATGCCATATAAGCTCTTTTTTAGTTGATTTTTATGCTTATTTTTTTTTCATAATATACGCCAAAGGCTATTGGTGCAGACTGAAGCAACAAAATTTCAAAATTCTGCTACTTTTTCCAGGTTTTGTTGCTTTTTAACGGACCCGCATCACAAAAGGCACCCCATATTGGGAATAATTTTGCCCGTAAGAGAATCTTATCATCATATTTCAAGCGAATATTCCAAATCAGCCTCAACGCAAACCAGAGATGAAGAGGAAAGAAATAGCCATAAACTACAAAGAAAAGGCAAAATAGAATAGCTGAATAAGAAATAATTTTTAAATGATTTTAATATATATTTACTTATTATTATAAACAAATAATTTTTTTTAACTTTATTATATTAATATATATTTAATTATTTGACAATAACAATAATTTAGTAAAAATTTCGAGAATAATTTTTTAGATTATCAGTAATTAGTGTGTGTAAAATTTTTTAATTATTTATTTTTAATTATAATGTATGCAATTAATTTAAGTGTGTGTGTGTATATATATATATATATATATATATATATTTTAGTGATATGAGATGAATAAATAACTGTAAGTAAATTTATTGTTGTATATAAAGGTATAAAGAAAATTGCGCATTTAAGGAAGATGGGAGGTAAGTGATTTTTTTGCGTTCTTGTGATTTGAGTGAAATATTGTCAAACTGTAAGAGAGGTAAGTGATAATAACCTATAAGAAAAACACTTTCACAAAGTCGCCACCAGCCAAAATAGGCTAATCCAAAAAAATTCTTTCACATCAGAGAAAAAACCCAAATTCATCATCTTCAATTAATGCCACACATTCTGTTCTCTGTTCTTCCATTTTTGTTCTTCACTTCTTCTCCAAGAAATGGAAAACCCCACAATTTCAAATTACCAGAAACAGCGCAAATTCAAGGAAAATGAAAGGAAATTAAATAATTCATTCACTCGCAGAATAAGAAGCATCTTTCAATATTTTTGAACTGGAACAAACGCCAGAGAGAGCCCATCTTCAAACAATGTAGATAAAAGATAAAATTAAACGCAAAGTTAAGCTAGCTGTACAACATAACAAACAAACAACCACCCATTTGTTAGTTCTTCACATGATTTCTATCCTGTCTTGTGTGAGGTTAGCTTTTCTCTCTCTTTCCCCGTATAACTAGTTCTCTCCTTCCTCACTTCAAGGCTTCAAACGAACCCACTTGTAGCGGCCTTCGAGCGGAACATCCTTCACAATATCGTAGTTGTACCTTGAAAAAGGAAGATTTAAAAAGATTGGAAGTTAGCTACATATTTGATTCTATAAACAGCTAAATTGCGTACGGTGAGTGTCAGAAATTATCCTACGCACACCCTAAAATAACAAACTCTGACTTACTTCTCAGCGAAACGTTTTTGCTCTTGCCTTTCAGCTACGGAGAAGAACTCTTCGATCTCCGCCAATGACTGCATCTTCTCTGCCTCCCCAGTTGGTTTTCTCCGGTGAGCTCCTGGCCGCTTCTTCGTGTCCATGGAGGTTTCTTCTGTGTCTCCGCAAATATCGCTGAATCTCAACGAACCTTTTTTACTGATAGCAAACCTAGAAATTTAGTTTATATAAGAAATATTGAGAAACGTGAAGCAAAATAAAGAACTGAATGAAGAAAACGACGATTCGTTTAGAATTTTCTGTCTTAAACGGAAAACAATTGTAAACCTGATTTTTTTGTTGCACGTTGAGACTTCGGTTTCAAAGCTCGTCTCCTGTGACATTTATATAGTAAGACCTTTTAAATAAACATGAAATTTATGACTCAGGATTCAGGAACAGAAAATAATAAAACGACGAGAAACGGAAATTTCAATAATTCAAAATAAGAGCTTGCTGTTACTTATTTTCAAAATATTTTGTTTCTTCTAAATAACTTTTCAAATTTGTATTCTCAAATAAAAAAACAAACAAACTGTAATTCGAAGTTTAAAAAATTTGACCTCAAGATCTGAAGATTTAAAGATGCTGTTTACGATTTCATGCAAGTTATTGCTGTAGCAGCGAGAACTTGAGAACTCGTCGGAGACGGAGAGGAAATCAGAGGACGTTGACGTTTTCTCAGGCGAAACACCGACGAAGTGATCTTTTCCGAGCAAAGTAGTTATTGACGGTAACTTCAATTCCCCCAATTCTTGCGAAATGAATTTTGTTCGCTTTGATGATAAGCTTAGGCTTGGGTTTGAAGCTTCTTGCATCTCAATTACATTCCCAGCAATTCGTTTATTACCCGTCGTGCAGTCTCCGTCTCCCATTGTTTAGTTTTGGGTTTTAGCGAGAGAAAGAGAGAGCGAGAGAGGACGAGGTTTAAAAGTGGGGAATTGGCGAGCGGTGATCGGATAAGAGCCGTTGATCCATTGGACGGTTGAGATTTCTTCGTGGGAGTGGATGTTTGTAATTTGTTACTGTTACGTGGTCCCAGATCTGTTAACGTCGAACCTTGTGGTTGCTTGGAATGAAAATACATTTTTGGCCGATGACCGACTAGCAACTCAAAGCGCACTTATTTTCTACTGTTTTGAGTGGGTTATGTTTTTCACTCAACACGTCACGTTAATTTCTAGAAATTAATGTGATTAAATAAAAAATTAAAACATCTGAGTTTTGTAAGTCCAACTCTAATGAGCATGTAGCAATATAGAGAGTAATTTTTGGTGAACAATATTGATCAATAAGGATTATTGATAATGGAGAATATAAAAATGTTTTTGGATTATTTTTTTGAATAATACTTTTAAAATTTAAAAATACATCCATGCTTTTGATATTGGTTCATTTCAAAAGCTAAAAATGACATATTTAATATTATTTTTAAAAATAACATAAAATAGATATATAAATAAAAATTTAATTTCAACACGGTGATAAAAATTATTTGCTATTTTTTATTTTTAATTTACAAAGAAAATTGTTTTATTTTCAAAGACAAACTTTAGAATATACTAACCAAACGTATGTTTACTATTTTTAAAAGAAAAATATAAAGAATTAGATATTAACTATTACAATTCTAAATTATTATATATATTCATGCATATTTTTATTTTATTTTTTATCTTTCATTATTTTCTATCATGAACAATGTTACGTGTGCAAAATTTTATATGAATTTACTTTATAGATTATATGATAATGCTTAATCATTAATACTTGTCTTAATTTTAAAAAAAATAAAAAAAATTATTATGTTCATATTTTGTGGTGTGTATAATGTAGGCAGGAGTATTAATTTTTAAGATTTAATAGTTATTTGTGCTTAATTTAATAGAAATTAAATTTAAATATGTTCAAGATGAGAATATAATTATAAAAAAAAGGGTATATAGGAGATTTTATTTAAGTAAAATATAATAACGGATGGTAAATGAATACACAGGTGGTGAAAAATTGGCAGTAAATTTAGCGAGTATCTGCATGGTCCTGGTAGGAGAGTTGGGTTGATGAATTGAATAGGTGGTAATAATTACCAAACATGTGCGAAAGGTTGATAAATCATCCATTGATTGGTGAAATAACAAACTAACCTTAACCACTGACTTACAAGTAGTGGCTGTTGGTTACCTTGGAATTGTGTACCTACGGCTTAGCAACAGAATTTCGTTTCTATAATGTCGGATGCGTATAGCAAAAAATTTTTAAATAATTACTTTTATACACTCAACGCTTAAGCTCCCATATACCCTCCTCCTATTTACTATCTGATTATTTTATTATGTTTTAGTTTTTTTTTAATAAATTTAAAATTGTTTTTTAGGGGCACATGGGAATAAGCTTTTGAATTGATTTAATTTAGTATATGTTTTTGATCGAGATGCTGTAGTAGTAATATACTGCCAATTTCTGTGGTAGAGTGATATAGAATTGTTCCTCTCACTGAGGGGAATGGGTTTGAGAGCATTATAATCAAGTGAAAAAAAAAAGGTGGTATAAAATTTGTTCCATTGAAATGGGTTCAAGCCGCATAATTAGATTCAAAATATTTAAATTAATTAATTTCAGCATTATTATCCTAGTCCTATTGGAAAAGTAAGTAGTGACGTCTATGATTGTGTTTGGTCATTGGTCATCCATCACGATGAGTAAATTTCGTAAGGAATGAATGAATGAATGAATCAAAGTTCTACCAAGCAAGCAGTGCATTTTCTTAGGTGAATTTAATTCTATTGTTGTGTTATAAAAGTTGAGTAGGAATAGGTCTTCCGGTTAAGGTAAATATAAAATAATAATATCTATTGTTAACAAACGACTTTTTGGAAGAGTAAGCTGAAGCAGAAAAGAATGTCCTTTGTGTCCAGAGAGAGCTCGTGATCTTCATCCCAGCTCAGCACAGGAAAACAAAATCCAAAACAAGACAATATTCATGATACAATCCTCTGCAGAACAATCTGGTGTACGGGTTTTTAAAAATGCTGAATTTGATGATGTCTATTGACCAATAATCTTGCCACACTCGGACCATTTTTGTTGACTCTAGGTTTTCAATTTTAGTGTAATTAAATTGCAGGCCAATGATGATTAGTGAATGTATACATGTATATACAGCATCATGTATTCAATTTTAGTATAATTAAATTGCAGGTTAATGATGATTAGTGAATGTATACATGTATATACAGCATCATGTATTACAAATAGGTTAATTTTAAAAGAATAGAATTTGCAGCCGCCATGTCCTTTCCCTTTTCTCTTCAAGGACCACGTCCATTCATTACGAAATTATTACAACATCATTACAACTTACCAACGACATGGACTATCGGACATACAACATTATGGTCCTCGTTTTCATACCTATTATTAGTTTTCTTTTCTTTTCTTTTCTTTTCTCTTCTTCTCTCTCTCTTTCTTTCTTTTTTTTTTTTTTTTTTTTTTTTTTTTTTTTTTTTCATAATTGTTCAACGATTCACTGAGAAACTGTTTCATTTCCCCAAGGCAGCTACTTACTCCAATCAATTAAAATTTTTAATTGCAGTAGTATCACACAGTACAAATGTACTACAGTTGATGAACTTTAAATACACGATTACTGAAAAATAGGTATTAAAGATTCACCAGAAAACAAAGATGATTAACTTTGATGCACACTTATAAATGAAAACAGGTGCAAAACAATATCAACTGATCATACTTTTGTGGTACATCACATAATAATGCACACCTGTATTTAGGCAATCGATAATATTCACTGTGCATGCAATCGATAATATTTACTGTGCATCAAAAGTACAAGTCTATTTTTGAGTATCATGGCCCCCCGCCATAACATAGACGTAAATACCTTAGAAGGACACCAAGGAAATATAACTGAATAACCGACATACCAACTCGGGCAATCTTACCAACTCACTCTGCCCACTAGTCCTACTATGCTATGAAGTGGTTCGATGATACAATAATTTAGGTTTTTTAAACACAAACATGAGCTCTTGACTAAGATTAATTTATTTTTATTTTAATTTGATCTTTACCCGATTTCTTATACATTAAATGTAATCTAGAAGTTTTTATATCTTAAAACTAAAACAACTTTTTTTTACCAAAGCCCACCAGACAAACTAGTGCCTTCTTAAACTTGTCTCTCCCTCTTTTACTTGTAGCAAAACAAATTGGGAATTACTAGAGAAATTAATTCGCAAAAACAATAACAAAAGATGATGGTTGTGGTCTCAAACTACACCTTAAACCGAAACCAAAACCAAAAAATTGAATGTATTCAATGCCTTCATAAATTCAACAGCTTAACTTTGCACTAAAATATCTGTTTTCTTTATTAGGTTTGGACGGTTTTAGGTAAATATCATAAAATCGACAACAAAAGCAGTAAATTTATCTGTAGACACGATAATTATGAATCAATGCAATGATCAGATGATGATTAACATTTACCTACCAGTTCATGAGTATAAAGGCACTCACTTCCTACTTTTGTTCAAGGGGTTAATAAATTGAAGAATAACTATGATGTTAAAGAGATAAAACATAAAACTCCAGAAATGGGTACAGATCTCATCATGTAAATACTTTCTTCTACTCTTATATATCATTATTTTTTATTGATGTATTATAGGGTTTTCTTCGCTTGAAAGAAGTTCGAGCGCCCTTTGTATGCAACTTCAACATCGTCTGGAGATGCCACAGCATCCACAGCTCCTGCATCTTTTATGGAGTCCATTGCATCACCAAATTCCCTGAAGTTCTCCAAACTGTGGAGTGAAAGAAAGAAAAATTCATACATTAGGGAAATAGGTTGAACGATCAATCTATTCAATCCAGATATAAGATTTGTAGTCAGTGAGACACCAACAAACAAAAGATCGATTGAGCCTTACGTAATGTCAAATTGCAAGCGCCTACTATAGGCACTACAGAGTACTTCCTCTACATTTTGCATGTTTTACAACTTCATTATCTAAATGCATATAAATAGCAAGGATTATCTTTACCTTGTAGATAATATCTCTTCACTCCTTAGATAGAGTTTGATCAATATCGTTTAATCTGATGATAAGGGTTAGAATAATTCTGTTCTAGAAATCTAAAGAAATACTAAAATAACTGATTTTATTTAAAATGAAAAAGGCTACAAAACTGTTTTCTTTAATAACATATATAGAGTGTTTAAATATAAAATCCTAAATAAAAACGAATAAAAAAGACTAAAATATCCTTAAAATAATTATGAATTCTAAACAAACATCGAATGTCAAAATTAAGCCTGTTTTTGGATAGGTTTACGTCGATCTAATTACTCTATGTACTCTATCGCTAGCTAATTCGCATCAATCCCCTCTATTGAAAAAGCACTCGTCTATGAGTTATCATCAGAAGAATGATATGAATATATGTCAGTTATGTTAAAGGTCTTCGAGATCTTCATATCATCTGAGAGATCAATGACATATATATTATCATTGACCTTGTTTATAATGAAAAACGGACAATACTTCTTTTAGTCAAACTTTCTTCGGCTGCCTCTACGCTCTTTTTGAAGGTATACCATTACCATATCTCTTACCTCAAAAAATTTATGATGTTTGTGTTCATCAGTAGATGCTTTTTATTTGGTATTAGATGCTATAATGTGCTCTTGAACCTGCTTAAACATGTCTACCCGCTGCTTCGCTATATTGCTAGCCGCAATACTCTTATTTACATCTGTAGGCAAAGAAATCAAGTTAATAGTA
This sequence comes from Trichilia hirta, assembly GCA_035221805.1. Lineage (NCBI taxonomy): Eukaryota > Viridiplantae > Streptophyta > Magnoliopsida > Sapindales > Meliaceae > Trichilia > Trichilia hirta. Next base: position 335,586 of record JAWDEX010000015.1, on the reverse strand, counting down.
TAAGTAGGTACCTTTTTGTAAGTAATAGTAAAAGAAACCATATTGGTAGAGTTATGAACTACGCTATTGTAGGTAAACTTAGCTTGAACGAGAGCTAAATTCTATATTTTCCTTTTCTTTTCATAAATACACCGCAGAATATTTTCTAACGTTTGATTTACTACCTCAGTCTGGCCATCGATCTGGGGGTAAGTAGTGTTACTATATCAGAGCTTGGTGTTGAACTTCTTCCATAAGGTAGTCTAAAAATGTGTCAAAAATTTGGTATCTTTATCTAAAGTGATGGATTTTAGGATCCTGTGTCATCGAACTATCTCCTGAAAAAATAGTTTTACAATATGCAATGCGTCACTAGTATGCATGCAAGGAATAAAATGTGCTATCTTTGAAAATTTGTCAATCACAACGAATATAGGTTAGCACCATGCTATGTTCATGGTAATCCTAATACAAAGTCCATTGATAAGTTTTCTTAAGGCTGCTGTAAGATAAGTTACGGCATGTAAAACCTCGAATCCTGCACTTGTCTTTCTCGCGTCTGATAGATATGACACTTTTGCACTATGCATCCAACTTTTTTTTTTTTTCAATTAAGGCCAATAAAATCTTGCTTTTAGGTTAACAATAGTCTTGCCTTTTCTTAGATGTCCTCCTAATTCTCCACCATGAATATTTCTAATTAGTTTTTTTCTAAGAGAAGATCAGGATATATATAATCTTTTTTCTTTGAAGAGATAGCTATCATGTACTAAGAATCTATTAGTTTGTTAGTTAGTGTGTATTTTAATGTAGGTCTTACTAAAGTCTTCGTCAGAAGGATATAAATCCTTAAAAAATTTGAACCCAATCACTTCATTCAGATAGTTACTAACAAAATTATCCTCTTACTCAAAGTATCGACCATTTTATTATTGGTCCCAAATTTATACTTTATCATATAATGAAAGGCTCTAAAGCATGTTGCCCATCATGCATGCATCTTGTTCAAATACTTTTGAATTTTGAAATGAGTTAGTGCTTGGTGATCTGTAAAGATAATAAATTTATAACTTAGAAGATAATGCTCCCATATCTTAAAAGCACAAAAAATAGCATATAACTCCTATTCGTAGGTGGACCACTTTTATCGGACTTCATTTAGCTTTTTACTAAAGAATACCACATGTTTACCAGATTATGATAGGACACCTCTAATTCCAATGCCACAAGTGTCACAATTAATTTTGAATAGCTTTTTAAAATTGGGTAAGGAAAGAATAGGTATTGAAGTAAGTTTGATTTTGATCTCTTTAAAACTCTTAGAAGCGACTTCGGTCCATTCAAATTTGGTTATCCTCTTCTTCTTCAAATAGTTCGTAATTAGTGCCACAATAATACTAAAGTTGCGAATGAATCATCAGTAAAAAGTAGCAAGACTATAAAAGCTTCAAACCTCAGTAATAGATATGAGGACTGTCTAATTGTGAATGGCTTTTATCTTTTTTTCAT
>JAWDEX010000015.1:322811-333998 GCA_035221805.1 Trichilia hirta | reverse complement strand
ATTATAAAATAAAAATAAATTCATAAATTTTTATAAATATAAAATAAAAATATTTTAAATTTAATTTTTAAAAATTATTTTAAAATTTTTTTTATTATAAAGTATTAAAATTATAAATTAAATTTATAATATTTTTTTGAAAATTTTAATTATTTTTGTTTAAAAATTTATACAATAAAAATTAAATATTTATATGATAAAAATATATTTTTTATTTTTAATAAAAACTTTTGTTATTTTTTAAAATATAAAAGATATTTATCATAAATATTTTAATAAAAAAAGTGATATTTTAAAAAATTTTTGTAAAAAATATGTTGATAAAAAATAAATATTATTTTAAAAAATTATTGAGTATTTTGTCATTCCCAAAACGCTTTTCATACAGGAGAAAAAATCCAAATCCATCGTCTCCACTGATGGCACACATTCTGTTCTCTGCTCTTTCATTTTTATTCTTCACTTCTTCTTCAATAATGGAAAACCCCACAATATTAAATTACCAGAAACCGCCACAGAATGAGATAGCTCAAAGTCAAGTAAAATGAAAGGAAATTAATAATTCATTCACTTGCAGAATAAGAAGCTTCTTTCAATATTTTTGTACTGAAACAAACACCAGATAGAGCTCCATCTTCATACAATGTAGATGGAAGATAAAATTAAAAGCGAAGTTAAGCTAGCTGTACAACAAAACAAACAAACAAACAACCCCCATTTGTCAGTTTTTCACATGATTTCTATCCTACCTTTTGTGAGGTTAGCCTTTTTCTCTCTTTCAATTTATAACTAGGTCTCTCCTTCATATTTCAAGGCTCCAAATGAACCCACTGGTAGTGGCCTTCGAGCGGAACGTCCTTCACAATATCATAATTGTACCTTGAAAAAGAAAGATTCAAAAAGATTGGAAGTTAGTTACATATTCGATTCCATAAAGTGCTGCTAAATTGCGCTCGGTGAGTGCCAGAAATTATCCTGCGCACACTCTAAAATAACGAACTCTGACTTACTTCTCGGCGAAACGTTTTTGCTCTTGCTTTTCAACTACGGAGAAGAACTCTTCGATCTCCGCCATTGACGGCATCTTCTCTGCCTCTACAGTTGGTTTTCTCCGTTGAGCTTCTGGCGGCTTCTTCGACGGCAAGTCCATGGAGATATCTTCTGAGTCTCCGCAAATATCGCTCAACGAACTGGTTTTCCTGTTAGCAGACCTAGAAATTTAGTATATGTAAGAACTTTTGAGAAACGTAAAATAAAATAAAGAACTGAATGAAGAAAACGGCGATTCGTTTAGACTTTCCGGTCTTAAATGGGAAAAATTGTAACCTGAATTTGTTGTTACACGTTGAGACTTCGGTTTCAAAGCTCGTGTCCTGTGACATTTATATTGTAAGAGCTTTTAAATAAACGTGAAATTGATGACTCGGGGAGTCAGGAACAGAAAATAATAAAAGCATGAGAAACGGAAATTTCAGTAAATCAAAATAAGAGCTTGTTGTTAGTTATTTCAAAACAGTTTGTTTTTTCAAATGACTTTTCAAATTTATTTTTTCACAAAAGAAAAAAGAAAACAAAAATTGTAATTCGAAGTTTAAAAATTGGACCTCCAGATCTGCAGATTTGAAGACGTTGCTCCCTGTTTCATGCAAGTCGTTGCTGTAGCAGCGAGAACTCGAGAACTCGTCGGGGACGGAGAGGAAATCAGAGGACATTGACATTTTCTTAGGCGAAAGGACGACCAAGTATTTGTCTTCGATCAGAGTAGTTGTTGAAGGTAACTTCAATTCCTTCAATTCTTGCGAAGTCAATTTAGCTCGCTTTGATGATAAGCTTATGCTTGGGTTTAAAGCTTCTTGCGTCTCTACTACATTCCCAGCAATTCGTTTACGGCTCTTCGTACAGTCTCCCTCTCCCATCACCTTGTGATATGTATTTTCTTTTTTTTTTTTTCGGGGTTTGTTTAGTTTTGGGTTTTAGCGAGAGAGGAAAGGCTTAAAAAATAGGGAATTTGAGTGTGCGGATGGGATAAGAGCCGTTGATTTATTGGGCGGTTGAGATTAATTTCTGGGAATAGATGTTTGTTATTTGTTACTGTTTGTGCTCCGGGGTCATCTACCGTCGAACCGTCCAGTTACTTGGTGTGAAAATACATTTTTGACTGATCAGCGTGTCAAAACGCACTAATTTTCCATCGTTTTGGGTGGGTGATGTTAGTATAATTATGTGCATAGAGGTGACAAACTGGTCGGGTCGGTTCGGGCTAGTCCGTGAAAATGAAGTTCTTTCAGAGTTAATGTGCCGAACTGGTCTAAAAAAAAAAAAAAAAAAAACCGGAGTCATGACACGGCTCGTGATGTTTGGCCCATATAGGCTTGTGTCGGGTCGAGCTCAAGGACTAGGTTCACGAGCCTTACATTTAAATAATAATAATTTATATAATATTTAAATAATAATAATTTAAAATTATTATTTTAATAATTTGATATTTAAAAAATATTATTTTAATAATAAATATATAATATAATCATAGGCTATATTAAGTCAAGATCCATCACGAGCCTATGCCAAGTCCAGCTTGTGTGCTTGACATCCATACTCAGCACGGTTCATTAAATGGGTTAGATTGTGCCGAACTTTTATTGTTTATAGGCTAAGACATGCTCATGTCAGCACTGTTCACGTGCCAGCAGCCCGACCAGTTTGCCACCTCTAATTGTGCATAATGGATGTTTATAAAAATAATAAATGTTAAACAAATAGACATCTGGTTATGCATGGATTGGTGGTAATAATATCTTACAAAACGGTGTCGGATATCTGGTGGATCCGCGGAGGTCGATAAATCGTCCTTTTGATTGTCCCCATTGCTGAAATAATAAAAACCAAGTCGTTGCAGTTCGTTACCTCCGGAATTGTCTACAGACACGTCTTTGAAACAGAATATCGTATTCGTATAATCAATTTGAATAATTACACACCCGACTCTTGGAATTACCAGATCAGGTGTAATAATAATATTGAAGTTGATTAATTTAAAAATAAATTTACTTTATTTTTATAATTAAGTAGAAGTGGAACGTTACAAATCTATTATTATTATTATTATTATTATTATTATTATTATTATTTTGTAATTGCACTCGGCATGACGAAGGCTAAAGCGGTAGCTTGTATCTGCCGGTGCGTGGTCCGCGGTCATCAATCATCCTGAGTAAATGGGCGTTGTCATCACGTAAACATTAGTTAGGAATGAATGAATCAAAAACTTTACCAAGCATTTTCTTAGGTGATTTGATTAAGTTTTTGTGCAGTCCAAGTGTAGTAGGTCTTCCTGTTGAGGTAAATATGAAATCATAATAATTATTGTTACCAAATGACGATTTGAATGAGTACGGACCACGTTCATCCATTACGAAATTATTAGAACATTATTTCGACTTACCAACAGCATAGATAGGGCCATACAACATTATGGTACCGGGTTTCATACCTTTATTAGTTTTCATTTCTTGATTGTCATAATTGTGAAACAATTCAATGAGAAAATGAAACAGTTTTACACGGATTCTTGGTTCTGTAATGGTGATTTATGAGTTACCTACCTGCTGCATGATGAGGTTTAGCACCATGGGAACATTGAAATTAATAGAAACAAAGCGTGGAAATAGAATGATCATCAGGGGACTACATACAGCAGATTTGATTCATCAAAACCTTGGGGTAAACACAATAGCTTCATAACTTCGGGTTTCTATATCAGTGAAAAAGGTGTTTGAAAGACATTTGTTAGTTTTTTTTCTCTCTCTCAATAATTAATGTTTATTATATATTTTCTATACTCGTATCTTTGGTAGATAGTAATTTTATCTCAAGGCAACAACAGAAACAGAACACAGAACTTCAATCAACTAAAATTTTTAATTGGGCAATCCTATCCTGCATGAACTGGTAGAATCACACACGTTATAAATTTATGACAGTAGATGGACTTTAAAAACGGGGTTACTGAAAAATAGGTACATACATTAGATTCACCTGAAAACAAAGATGACGAACGTTAATGCACACGTAGAAAAAAATGGGGGTAAAGACTCTCTTTAGTCTAATACTAATTAGTTAAACAACAACAAAGCAATACTGCTATTATAATAGGCATCACATTAGGATGCACCTGTATTTTTAGGCAATTGATGATATATTTATTGTGCATTCAAGAGTATAGGTCTCTATTTTTAAGTAATCATATCTCCCGTAATAGCAAGAAGGTAGATGCTCCTATAAATACACAGGAAGGAAGTATAACCTGCATGCCAAAAGTTGAACCCATAAACTCTACCAGCCAATCCTGCTGGTTCAACAATACAGTTACTTAGAAACGTTAAACATAAGTTTTTAAAGAAGATCAATTATTTTTTCTTTCTATTTATGTTTAATCTTAAGTGATTTTCTCCTACATTAATAATGTAGTTTTGAAGTTACATTGTCTTAATACAACACAAAACTAGTCTGTCCCTCTCTTGACTGCTTGTATAAAACAAAATAAGGATTAGTGGAGAAAGTAATTAGGAGAAACAATGAAAATAAATGATTGCTATGGTCTCCAACTGCAGCTTAAAACAAAACAAAATGAAAATTTTGGTTGTATTCAATGCCTTCATAAATTCAACATCTTAACTTGCCATTAAAATATTTGTTTTTTTTATTAGGTTTGTACAATCTAGGTGAATATCATATAATCGACAAGAAAAGCAGTAAATTTATCTGTATACCTGATAATATTAATCAATGCAGTGTTCAGACGATGATTAACATCAACCTGACAGTCTCATGGTTCTAAGGGAACTCACTAGTTTTGTTCATGTAAATGTTGTAACAAATGCACAGAGTTCTATCTGTTGCCAGACAAATTGATTGCTGAATTATTATTATTATTATTCCAGGTTAAAATATATAGACAGTAAATAGTACTGCTAAATAAACAGCTCGGTCCTCATAAGTACTTTTTGTGATTGAAAGGAGTAAGGAGTAAGGACCACGTTTACCGCATTTTGTTGAGTTGCAAGCTAAAGCAATAAAGCTCGCACACCGCACATCCAAATAGAACATAGAGGCCAACTTATCATCGTCATCTTCATCATCATCCTACCCCATAATTTTCAAAGTTCATTGTGTTTGGGCACATATATTTTCGCTGTAAACTTTTACATTTTATCATTTTTCATTTCCTTCTAAAGGAAAAAAGAATCAGCCATATGAAATTCCACTTACACAGCTGCCTTATACGCCCATACCATTATATTAAGCATAGTACAACTAACGTGGCAACGAGAGTAGATTGAAATTATTTGAGTCATCAGAATTCTAAATTGCAGAGCAGTTTCAGCGTCGAAGAGATAGTTCATAGGATGGGTAGTTTGCTGCTCTTCTTTAACAGGAGAGATCAAATACTGGCAGTGAGAGTAGATCCGTCTTTTATCCTGTCCTAGCATGGCGAACGAAGTATTATAATATTAGTTCAACAAGTATTGTTTTACTTGATCTCATTATTCATCTTCGTTTCATAAAAACAGTCCACTATAGGACAAATTGAATGACACTATTAAAGACCAGTATTTATAAATGACAAAATAGAAAAAATTACTTGTATCTATTTATAATTCAGCTAAAAGGAATGCGCTAAAGTCTCAAACCGTACCGTTATTAACGACGGTCCTACTTCACCTGTTTACACGCATATTTAATATCAGGGAATGCAAACCACCATGGCTGTGTTTGCATACCAACCCCGTACATTATGCAATCATTTGTCGATGCAAAAAAATAGAAGAGAGAAGATGCACAATTATCAAGTATCAAACACCCATTATCAAGGGGTTAATAACATAAACCCCCCGAAATGGATACAGATCTCATCATGTAAATACTTTCTTCTAATTTGACGACGTTTTTTATTGATTGCAGTAAAAAAATGGGACGGGACTTTTAAGTATCTCATACCGTGTCAAAAAAAATTGGGTAAGAGAATCACTTGCCATCAAAGCAATTTTTCATGGTCTTACAAAACTTCCAAAGTCTTATAGGGCTTTCTTCACTTGAAAGAAGTTGGAGCGCTCTTTGTTTGCAACTTCAACATCATCAGGAGATGCCACAGCAACTGCAACTCCTCGATCTTTGATGGCATCCACTGCATCTCCAAATTCCTTGAAGTCCTTCAAACTGTGGGGTGAAAGAAAGAAAAAAAAATTCATACATTGGCCAGAAAGGTTGAATAATCAATCTACTCAATCCAGACATAAGATTTGCGGTCAATGAGACACTGACGAACAAAAGGTCAAAAGGTAAATTGAGCCTTATGTAATGTCAAACTACAAGCACCTACCATAGGCACTCAGAACACTTTCTCTACATTTCGCACGTTTTACAACTTCACTTTCTAAATGCATGTAAATTATCTTTACCTTGTAGATAATATCTCTTCACGCCTCTTTTGCCTTTCTTCTTCAGTGACTCCTAATAAATGGCGTAGCAAACTGAAAACAAGTAGAAAAGATGAATATGATATTGGCTAGCATCCATGGGGGAAATAAAAAAAATAACAAGATATATCAAAAGCCAACCCCACAATTTACAATAGTTTCAATGCCTCTATGCAGTAAATTGGCTCATATTTCATAAAGGGATCAAATTTATAAGTATCGTTGTGATAAGTAGGTGAAGCGAGTGACAGTGGATAGAGCGTAGTGTTTTTCAAAAATTTCTTTAAAGTAGGGTTTTAATATAAATACATTATATTATAATCCTATTTAATAGGGTGAATAACAAATATAGCCGCAAATCTGTGAACATAAGCATATTACCAAACCACGTAAATCTTTGGTGTCCAGTGTATTTAGTTTAATTCTGCTATTATTTTGATTGAATTTTGTCTCTCTACCATCCGGTCATGAGGCTTTTTGAATAGGAAGTGAAACAGAATTCATGATGAAAGTATCTAATATTTGTATTGAGGCATCCTTATTTAATCAATATTTGGAATACCAAAGGAAAAGAAATCTAAGTAGTTTTACTTTCCGCAAATTCTCTCCTAAAAGTTTGCCACTGGTAATTGGATTATAAATATATGGCACAAATAATGAGAATAATGATTAAAATGATTTTATGTGAGATAAGGGGTAAAAATATTGTTCTGAGCTTTTAGCCTGCAATTTTGAAGAAAACAGAAACAATGAGGAAAAGAAACTGATAGTTTCATAATGAAACAAAACCAGCTGTCCACATACCTACTATAACCTTTAGCATCGGGTAGCTGGTATGCATCTATGTCTCCAATGGTCCCAATAATTGCTTTAGTAAGTGTATCATCATCCATTTCCAACTCATGTAAGAAATGCCCAGTTCCATCATATATATCGAGTGTCTTTAACAAGTTGGGGTCTCGATAAGATAAAAAGGAGAATATTCCTACATAAGCACATCAAAAATTTAGATTGCAACTATAACTATAACTGTTTGCCAACTAGTACAACAACGCACCTGAATGAGTATCAAAGTCACAGAAACCTCCGTAAGCCCCACCGCTGACACGAACACGGTCCCACAACCATGTATTGCTAATGTGTTTTGATATGACATAGGCACTCCCGTTAAGTTGGTAACCAGCATCATATATATTAGCAGCTTTTCCAACATAATTTACCTGCAAAAGATAGAATTTAATATGCAGTTCTTCACAAAACAGAAATGATTTTTTGATCTTTTAAAATAAAAAGGCAATTCTCTACCTTTGTAGGTATCACAATAGCTTCATTTGCTGAAGGAAGTTGAGCTTTCCACTTAATGCTTTTGACAGGAGAGTTGCTAGGAAGCATATCAAGAAATTTGCCAACAAATTTTTCTGTTTTCTTGAGATTTTTGCCATCAGCAGTCATATTAATGAGACAACCTTCCCTAGAAAGTAAGGATTTGCGAATCTCCTCAAGAGATGATGAAATCCCAGCCCAGTCTTGATCAACTTTATCTTCTAGAGATTGTAGGAATTCTAAGTAGCTGTAAATACAAAAGAAATACAACTAGCATCAGCCAAATGGAACGGGCAAGAATATTTATGTTGAGTGGCTTGTTTCTAGGAATGAACCAATATATTAGATGTGACCTCTAACTAACAAAAACAGAAATTGCAGTTCATTACAAATTTATTGCAAATATCAATTCAAGATAATACTTCTTGTCTTGAATACAGTCCAAAGTGAGAATATAGAAAGTGTCATTTTAGACTTTATGCATATTAGCCTAAATAAAAAATCACATCTAATCTTCCAAACATTCTAACCTAACACCGCCAATTTGTTCTGAAATCCACCCAGCAGTATTTAATTTTGCATCCATTCTTGCGGCTGCAATTCCATGACCACTGCCTCTTAGTCGATTCTGAAAATAAACAAGAAATCTTAGATTCAATAAAGTTGGATTTCCATTTCACATACACGCCATTGCAATATCACTACATATACCTCCATTCTTGCTTTACTTTGGGAAACAAACTGTTTGAAACGCTGCTGGTCTGTAAATTGGACCTCTTGAAGAACAACGTTAACCTACATTTAGCAAACACACATGAACAGATCAGTCAGTAGGTGACTCACAATGCAAAGCTGGTATGAAAACAAAACCACAGGATTCTTGATAGAACATTAAAAACCAGATTCAAGTATCAAAATATCATTATCCTGTGAAAGGAAAATTGTAAGAGTTTACATTAACACTGACGTTAAAGAGAGAATAGAAAACACCATGGTAACAACAGTCTCCGCAGAAGAGGGAGATTTTCAGTTAAATAAAATGTCTATGTTGAATCATTCATTCCTGCCTGTCTGAAATTGCAACCTATCAAGATGCAAGATATAAGAACATGCCAATTTAATGAAAAATGAATAGGTATCTGAGTATATAATCTCAAGACACATGATCAAAAGCATCATAAAAAAGCGATCCACAAACTTTTAAAATGGTGTTCGCTTCACTGACTTGCCCTGCTTTTACGGTGAGAACCAAGTAAAAGAGAAAAAGAAAAAAGAAAAGAAGGTAGCTTTGGTATCAATATGAAAAAGTAATTAAAAAGCCAATTCTGAGGAGTCGTTCAAATCTTCCCTGTAGTGAGGATGTAAAACACCAAAAGGGTAAATACAAATACGATAGATTCATTTGTCCAATCTGCTAAAAGTAATACCAAGTTAAATAAATCTTCAGCACGTCCAGCCATAGCCTTGCCTCGAACAATCAAGCGACAACAAGGATCCTCTCTGCCCCGTACAGAAGATGTCAATGGATATACCGATATTCCTCCAGTCTTTCTGCCAATTAACTGATTAAGTTGCACAAAAGTCAAGTCTTTTGTACCCATCTCCAGCAATGACTGACTGTCCAAATTTATTGTGGGGGTCAAAAGATGTAGTCTCCAACTTATCCGAAGAAACAAAAATGCAGCAGGTAATTGATACAATTTTATAAACACAACTATTACTTTCCCAGAAGTAGTAGCACGTCCTAAGATATTATTAGAGGTTTTTCTTTTCTATGCCACTGATATAGCAGAAGTTTTGGATCGGAAACAGGAGTACCGAGTTATCAGCTTGATTTCATGCAAAGATATAGGCCAAAGAAGCCATGTCTTACCCAGGCATCTCAATTAAGGTTTACAAAGAAACATGCAAATCCGTAGATGATATGTAGAGTAAGTAAATCCCTAGATGTAAGTAGTGTCTTAACCAGGCATCTCAATTAAGGTTTACAAAGAAACATGCAAACCCCTAGATGACATGTAGATTACGGGTGTCTGCAGCAGTTGTAAAAAACTTCTCTAAGTGTTGGAATATCTAAATAAAAAATAAAAAAGAAGACCAATTTCTGAGGCGGTAAAATTAGGACCAAAAAACTGACTGTTCAGTATCAATGTTACAAAGAGCAAGTCTTGAACAAAATTCCTGAGATCTAACCTTTTAAAAAATGTACAGAATCAGATATGGTACATTCTGGGTAGAATTAAAAGGTAGTGAGAATAAGCTGCATTTGGCCAGTAGATACCAAAAATAAAGGGAATAGCTTATAGAAACAGAGAAGAATGGACAAGCGGTAGGATGCAAGAACCTACTCGTTCCACTCATCACAACCCCAACCCCTTCCACCAACCCAGAATTGCTTATTGAAATGGAGTAGAATGGACAAGCAGTAGAACATAACAACCCACCCATTCCACTCATCACAACTCCCCCACCCCACTCTCCCACACACAAAAGGAATAAAAGGAGAAAGGACTATAACCTCATTTTTCTATTGTAAAAATAATCTTTCCTCAAAGAAGAATTCAATTTGGAAAACATCTTGTCACATTTAGATTTAAGAGAGAACTGTGTGCATACCAAGCAATTAACACAATGTCTTACCAAAAAAGTGGTACCAAAGGGAGAAATTCTTGCTTCAGTAAACTCATATCAAAAACAACTTCAGTATAAAGAACATCGTTCGTGAAAAGGTCATGCCGCAAAACTTTTACACCATTGATACCTCCGACCTACAGGAAAAATTAACAAAGCTCACAAAATATCATCAACCCGAAGGGAATAAGTGAATCATTGAAACTCAAATCGGAGTGATTATAACCTCTGTGGGAACATGTGTAGGTTCTTTAGGAATGTCGCGCAAAGATAGACTTGGAACGCTTCTCAAAGCTTCTAAAGGGTCAGGAGTTTCTTGCTTCAATCGTAACTCCTGTGTAGCACGCGCTAGCTCAGCTAAATCTTCCTCTGTCATACTTGATTTAACTTTTGCCAGAATTTCTCTCTCAGCTTCTTCTTCACGAGAGGCTTTCTCTGGATCAGGCTGAAACAAAATAAGAAAACAATTTGCATCTAATATCATGACCAATACCAACAGATAAAAACTGGAAATGAGCTAAAGATAACAGTACTTACCTGCATTTCTACGGCAACACGGTGAGGATTGCTCAATATATATCTCTCAATCAGAGGAGAGAAAACAGCTTTGGAGCCTTCCTCAGCTATTCTCGCTTTAAGGGTCATCAAAGGTTTCTCATACTTTAATGGTTCAAAGGGATCCATATCATATATCCATTTACCCTATCATAAAATAAAATCATATCAAGCATTCACATAAAAAATTAAAAGCTAAATT
>JAWDEX010000015.1:305896-319173 GCA_035221805.1 Trichilia hirta | reverse complement strand
TATTTTTGGTAACCGTTTTTACGGAAGTTGTAGGGTGCCTAACACCTTCCCTACACTTAATCAACCCTCCGAACTTGAAATCTAAATTTTTAGGTGATCTATCCCACCATTATTTGGATAGAAGGCGACTTCATTTTAAAATTTTTCTTTACGTCAAATTTTGGACGACGTCAAACTTCACTCTGTGACAGCAGAAATTTAGGAGGCTTATATTGAAAATTTTTTTTAACTCATTTTTCTTGTCCCCTAAGATCTTACAAGAAGTGACCCGAAATTATTGACCCAATTCCATGCTCATTGCTCTGAAATTTTAAGTCGATCTTAACTTTATCTAATAAAAACGAAGACTCGGATGGGTAATCAAGATGTATTTTTTAAGGCTTGATGGAACATCTCATAGCATTTAAAACTAGGGACGCTGAGCCTACATATCGTATGCATTTATTACGCCATCCTATCCTGACAGAAGATGATGATTAAATGACCTATCAGTCGTTAAAATCTGTTGCATACTGTTCAATCGAACTCTCGTTTTTTGATACTTACACATGTTGAGGCCACTATAAGTATCGATTTCGCTATGTTAAATAGGACCTTTTAAATTCAACTCCACACTTTGGTCTTCTTAGTGAGTGATTACATAAAAAAAAAAAAAAAAACAAGAGAAGCTTTTATCCTCCTACTCTTAACAAATTCCTGAGCCGACAATCGAGTTAGTGAAAGTCAATAATGCTCTCTCTCTCTCACTCTCTCTCTTCTATTTCTCATTACTCCATTTATTCTTTGACTAATTATTGACTTAAATATCAGAATTTATACACCGGGAAACCGGCCTTACTCCTGGCTTTCTTATATGGATTTCATGTATAGCTTATGGAACTCTGATCTAAGACGGATCTAGACTCCTTTCGATTATTTAGTCAGCTACAATAATAAAATTTGTTTAATATATTAAATTTTCTGCTCCGGGAGAATTTAGGCATCAACAATTTCCATTATTAATTGCTCAACCTCCCTGATTTGGATGATCATTCATATATGCAAGGCTCATAAATGTATAACCTTTATGCAACTATAGATTTGCATCACGCATGAAAAAGGATCCGAGTACTTGAGGGGCAGACTAAAGAGGTAGACTAAAGTGGTAATCCAATGAAAAAAGTGAAAAAAGAATAAAACAAAGAAAAAGATGAGCACGGATACACATTCTTCATGAACTGAGATGTCATTTATTACCATATAGGATGCGCAGGCGTTCATTTGGATCATTGTCTCCATAGAACCATATCCTGGCATTGCTTGGCTGGTAATATTTACGGTGAAATTCCTGCAATCAGAAACACGCAGCCTTCTTTCAGAATAAGAAGAAGAACAGGCACAGCATAAGTATAATAAAACAATAATAATAATAATAATTAACGCAACATCTTAAAACTAAAATTACTCAAACTAACATATTAAACCAAACATATCAAAATGTTGCATGGGATATACCGTAAATTCCTCAAAAGTCAGCTTGGGAATAACTTTTGGGTCACTTCCCCTATCTACACCATAGGCATTATCAGGAAATAAAGCCTGTGAAGAAGTTGGGTAGCAAAGTCATTAATAAAGCAAGATAGCTTCATCAGAGGCATTTGACACATCTGGAGAGACAACGTAGCACATGTCACACTGTTGCCGTACAAAAGGAATGTCCAAGTACACAACGTGCGCTGTAAACTAACTATACTAAATGTCAATGCAATTACCAGGGAAAAAAAGTCCAAAAATGCATCAATGTCTTTGACTTCTCAATGAGAATGGAGTATGAATGGAATTTGCAGCCAAGAATAGTCACAATATATTCTGAATGTATAAAGTAACTATGTAGCATAAGTTTCTTCCCAACCATCCAGGTATAGTCCTGCAGAATATGGTAGTTGAAGCAGTCCCCATCCATGAACCATTTAAATAGAGAGAGAGAGAGAGAGAGAGAGGGAGGGAGAGAGTTCTCTGAATTTGAGTTAATTCATGATTAAGAAAGAATAAAATTGAATACCAACCAAACAATTTATCAACATCTGCAATAATAGGATTCAGATTGCCAAAGTGTAAGAATACCCAAGACGAATAAAATGTGAACCAGTTCCCCGGTGTTGCCTAAGTGTAAGAATCAGAAGACAAACAGAAGGAGAACAAATGAGAATTTGCCTGCTCAGTGTTCCGCCCTAATATATTATCAGGCTGGGAATAAACTCCTTTCATCTCATTGAAAACAACACCTGCAATTAAGAACAAAAAACAGACAAGTAACAAAGTTTTGTCAGTAGTTGGATGAATGGTCAGCAGGAAAAATAAAATAAAGCCTGAAGGAAATGGAAAAATACAACCTCACAGCAAACATCTATCAATCTCAAACCTTTATAATTTATGACCTCAGAAGGATTATTGAGCTCAAAATGCCAACCCTCCTGTTGAAAAGTTTGGAAGTCCTCCACACACTTCGGGAAGAAGACAGCATCCAGGTAGACATCAACCAAATTATAAAAGTCCTGTATAGAAAACAATTAGAGTGGGTTAAATACAAAATGGAATTGGCATTTTGCAAACTTAAGTTTCCACCCTTACAACTCTATCTCACTTTTACCTTTGTATTTGTAGAAGCAACCGGGTAGCAAGTCCTATCAGGATATGTGAATGCATTCAAAAAAGTATGCAAGCTTCCTTTCAACAATTCAACAAATGGCTCTTTCAAAGGATACTTTCTTGAACCACATAAAACACTGTGTTCCAATATATGTGGAATTCCAGTTGAATCCTTCCTGCATTAGCAATCGCATATGAGGAGATGATAAGAATTTGGTGCAACTACTAATGGAATAAAGAACCTAAAAATAGTTTACGTGTGAGATTTCATAGGCGTTGATTATGTATCGGATAACCAGGTTTCAGGAAATCATAGATTTTGGATGCTTTCACTTGAAGCGCCGTCAGCCACACTAGAAAATTAAGTAATTTACCACCTGGAATGCGGAGGCAACCTGAAAATTATATCTTGCATTCTTAAGCTTTCAAGTCTATTTAATTGATCGCAACAACCAATGTCCTCCAGAAATTCAAGATTTCCCATCACACAGTTTTCATATTTTCTAGCATAACAAGGCAGCCAATTCAAATGACCAATGTACCAAACTGATATTAACTTAATCCCAATGAATTAAAAAAACTCATGGTAATAAATCAGTGAAACAGGGTACATTTATGTTACTTACGGAGGGGTTCGAAAGACAATGCCAAAGACCTTGTTCTCATCATCATTCGATACAGACATAACCTCAGCACCTGTTTTCTTGTGTTTGAAGAGCACAGCCTTTGATTTACACTCTCCAATGAATTCTTCTGAAACCTTCTCGAATCCAAGCTTCTTGGCAACTTCATCACTGACTCCAGCAACATCTACGCCCACAAAACTCATTTCAATGCACTATCTAAAATATTTTTCAGCGTCAAAAAATCCTCAGCACTCCACCTTCCACCGCCAAAACAGCAAAGAGAACCCACAGACGATAAAACAACAATAAAGAAGACTTTTAAAACATTTTTCAATTCTGAAACAAGAAAAAATCTGCAAAAACTAAATTATAAGTATGTTTAATTTCTAACGCAGATTATAGCAAAACTTAAACGTCAACTAGAACAAAACCAAAGGAAGAAGAAGAAGAAGGAGAAGAGAGCATTGAGAGTACAAAACTTTGTTCTTGCATTCAATTGAAGAAGCCAATAACCCATACAATATTAATAATTGAATAACAAAAACTAGTTGAACACAGAACCTAAATTCAATTACATTAAAACCTGCAATAAAATCTTACCTGGAGTTGGCTTACTAGCGGGAGACGCTACGGCCTGCGGAGAGAGCGAAGAGTAATGTTTGTTGAATTGAAGATAAGATGGTGCCAAGGCGTTTTGTAATCTGCTTTGACCTCGGAACAGTGATTGCCTGGTGATTTTTTTGATCAAACGGTGGTGATTTCTCCCTGTTGATGATGAAAACGAAGCACGAGAAATGCAAGAGCGAGCGAGTTTGTTAGAGAAGCGAAAGTAGAGTCTGTTGCAAGCGACAGAATAACATGACAGAGAGCGAAGTATTGCGGTTCTCTCCATTTCTTATTTCCAGATAGAATAGAGAGAGAACCCTAATGGAAGGACACTGAAGAATGCAGATTGAGCGAGGGGTTTTAGGGTTTTTGCTTCCGTGTGACTGCCAGATTAGGAGGGAAATATCTCTTACGCAACCAATCGATTGAAGTTTTGGTTATGTGGTTGATTCTTGCCCTCAAAAAATTATTTGCTTGAGGCTGCAGATTATCTTCGTTTTTCAATTTTTTGAAGGAAGAAATATATATTTTTTTGGGGTTGAAAAGGAAAAAAAAAATGTTACAGGGAACAATGATGAATACCGTTTAAGTATACTAATTTTCACGATAATTAAAAAATTATCAAAAATAATAATATAATTTTATAATATTAATAAGTATGTAGAAAATTTATGTATAAATTTCTATCCCAGCATATTGGAGAATTACGATCGAGAGAAGTGAATAAATAAGTCATATTTGAAAAATAAAATTTTTTACAATTTTATTGTTTTATTCATAAAAAATAAATTATGTTGTCAGTCTATTTTCAAATATTTGTTGTTCATTAATTTGATAGGATACTCTCTAGAATTTTATGAAAAAAAAAATAATTAAATAAAAAATATATCTGAATTGAGGATACCATATGATCAATTTATTCTTTTAATGTATTTATAATAATAATACATTTAACACATGTTTTTATTTATAATACTAATAACATAGAAGAAAAATTTAACGTATGTATCGTGTTTTTATTGGATAATTTTATTTAACTTGACTTAGTTAAAATTTTTATTTAAAAAGAATGATTATTAGATGGTTGATAGTTTGAATGATACATGATCATAATCTAATATGTTTGATTCCTATAATATTTTTCCAAAAACATCCTTTTGTAATTTATAAAAAACATGAATTTCAAATTTAATCCCTTCTGCTAAAATATGTCGTCTATTATTACCATGTTAAGCATGATTAAATTTTGTGATAAAGTAAAATCAGGAATACAATGACAATAATTTAATTTCAAAGTTAAAGCATGAATAAATTGAGTGATTGAAGAAAAAGAAAATATCTACATTCTGCAGAAAAAAAAAAAAAAAAAAAATTCTAAATGAGGTCAATGTTTGATATTTAAATTATAAATCGGGTGATGATATTATCAACCCAATCATTTTTTTTTTTTTTTAAATGGCACCCTATTTAGTTTTTGAAGTTTTATAAACTTTTGAAAATTACAAATTTATATATATAATTTTTATAATTGAACAATTTTTAAATAAAATTATATTATTAATAATTGTTTCTGCCTGATATTTTTTAATAGTTTATTATATTCAAACATTTATTAATAAAATCCTTTACAATAAATTATAAACTGACATAAAAATTATTTTATCTTCTGAAATATGGTATGGTGATATTTCTCTTTTATTTTTTGTAATTGTACCTCATCTATTAAATATTTATTAATTAAAAATTTTTATGGAAATATTAAAAATAAATAAATATTGATTGAATTACTATCTATATTAATTTAAAAAATCTTTTATATTGTAATTTTTGTGTAACTTAAATATATTTTTAAATTAAACCTTATTTCTTAGTACATATAATATGTTAAAGTGACAAGTGAAAAAAATATAAAACTAAAAATAGATTTAAAAAAAGTAATTTTTATATTTTTTATAAAAAATTATCTAAATATAAAAATATTAATAAATATAAATAATAAATAATTATTAATAATTTAACTTTTATTTAAAACTTATGTAATTGATAAAAATTAAAAGATATTATTTTAATTTATAATTAAATATTTTTATTACCATATAAATTAATTTACACAATATTATAATTTTTAACTTCTACGAGCATTTATCAATTAAATAGGGTTCATTACAAGAAAACGGGGGCAATATCACCAGCCTTACAAATGGCTCAATTGCAATTGGGCCACAGCAAATAGGTCGACAATCTTACCCTGAGCCCTACGGGGTCACCAACCCAAGCACACTAGCAGTGCATACGTGAGATGAGTAATTCTATGTAACTGCTATGTGTCCGGACGAGTAATATGGGCTTAAAGTTGGAGACGGCAGCAACCATTTCTTTTTAAGGCTAGGGTATGATGCATCAGATGTACAATACATACCTTTATTTTTTATTTTTTTTTTGAGCTCTTTTCTTATGATCTTAAACTCTTTCATCTAATTTATAGCTTTTTTGCTATAATTTTAAAAATTTTATCATATTTTTTAAGTTAAAAATTTAATGTAAGCATTGAAGATTACAGCAAAATAGTAAAACAAAAGTGAAGGGATACAAAGTATATTTAATTTTAATAACTTATTTATTACAACTATTATAATAATGTTTCTCAATTTGTGTATCAAAATTAATATTTTAAATAATATGAAATTTGATATATTATTATCACCCCAACTTATATATTAATATTATAACAGTAAAGTGTGATTAGAAAAATACTCTTTAATGTTAGGATACATATTTTATAAAGCATTAAAATTAAATTAAATCTTATAATTTATTAGAATAAATTAAAAAAATAAGAGGGTATTAAATAATTTTAAAAAAATAAAAATAACAAAATTTATATCTAAAAATAAGAAAGAAGCTATAATTTACCCATTAAAAAAAAAAATAAAAAAAAATAAAAAAAAAAAACATGTATCAGACTGTTCTAATATCCACTCAAAATCAAATCACAAAAATAGTGTATTTTATTTTTAGTGCTTCACTTTGGTGCAAGGTTTGGTCGCACCACCGCCGCGGATCGAGCGTTAAAATTTTCTATAATAATTTATTACAATAATTTCCAACCTCTTTCCTTTTAAAAAATTTAAAGTTGAGAATTGACAAAAATCAATAAGCTTTTGTTTTTGTTTTTAAGTCGGCAACGTCTGTACCCACTGACCTACGTGCCGTACACTATCTACGATACAACGGTATTTGTCACCGCAAAACGTGGGATGAGTGGCAATAGCCATCAACGACTTAAAAAATCATTAATCATCAATTATAAAATTCAATAATTGAATTATATAATATTTTTTTTTATAATTATTAACTTTGGATGATGGATGGTTGTTGGCAGTTGGACCATGTTTTGATTTTTCATTTTGACAAATTAGTTCGGCCGTTGTTCTTCCGTGGCCAGGACATAATGACAATCCCCGTCCTAAATCTTATTTTCTTGATATGATGTCGCGTTTACTCAGGTAACCCAAACATGCTTAATCCCAGAAGACTTCCCATACGTGTGGCACATACTACATCCAACGATATACTTGAAAACTCAAGTAACGCTACTATTTTCAAAAGAACCAAATCTTAATCACTTGCCAATTTCCACAACAATGGATTCTAACACAAAAGCAGTGGCAGATGAGTATCTTCCGTATTTTTGCGCATATAAAGATGGACGGATCGAAAGATTCTTCGGCAGTGGTAAAGTCTCAGCATCAATGCCTTCTCTAAACGCCGTCTCCTTTGAGGATGTTGTAATTGCTCCAGAAACTGGCGTATCGGCAAGAATTTTCATCCCTGAAGACGCCACTAAAACAAACCAGAAGCTCCCTCTCCTGGTTTACTATCACGGCGGAGGATTCTTCGTGGGATAACCATTGTGTTCCACTTCCAATAACTACGTCAGCTCTCTTGCAGCCAAAGCCAACGTTGTAGCTGTCTCTGTTGATTACAGATTAGCCACCGAAAATTTTGTGCCTGCGGCTCATGAAGACTCGTGGGCCGCCCTCAACCGGGTAATCTCTCACTTTAACGGTCAGGGACCTGAATCTTTGGTAAAGAATGATGCTGATTTCCGTAGCGTTTTCTCGCGGGAGACAGTGCAGGCGGCAATATTGTGTACAACATGGCAATCCAAGTTGGAGTTGAAGACTTAAACTGAGTGAAATTGTCAGGAATTTGCTTAATTCAGCCATATTTCGGGAGGAAAGATGAAATTGACAAGCGTTGGGTATTCGTTTGTCCAAACACAAGCGGGGTCGATGGTGTAGGATAAAACCAGCTGCTGACTCGAGACTATGGATCCTGGGTTGCACCAGCGTGCTCGTTGGTATGGCTGAGAAGGACAATTTAAGAGAGAGGGGATAGATTTATTACGACACTGAGAAAAATTGTGAGTGGGATGGAGAATTTGAGATGCTGGAGACACAAGGATACTGTGTTTCATTTGTTCAATCCAAATTGTGAAAAGACCGAGACCTTGATGGATAAATTAGCTTCTCTCGTTCATCATCATAACCTTTGTGTCATCATTTTCTCTCTGATTTCAGATCAATAAGAACATTCATATTTAACAGTTGATCCCTGTCCTTTCTTATATGAACGAGTAGTTGATAAATATACGAACATAAAAATCACAATCTTATTGAGTGATTTTCTGTATATTATTTCATTCTGAAGAGTTATGGTCAAATTTCCCATGGACAAAAGGATAAGGGCGCTGTATAATTTTCTATTTAACTTTCTCGTCCGCTGGAATCTCTTTAGACTTGTCTGAAACATAAACGGTGATTCAAAAAGATTTGGATCGAATTAATAAATATAATATGACTCGCAATCAGACGTTTTATGAAAGGAAAAATATATTAATATTGAATTGTATTTTATTCGAGACTTTGCTTTAAAGGGTTATGCGATAGTTCAAAATACTTTTATTCGTCAGAATCTAGCTAATAGATTAAGTAAAACACTTTCAATCACTTTATTAGTATTTGCAGCATTAAGTGAGTTCCTCAACCTATAAGGAGAAATAAGAAAATAAGTTTTATTAATAAAATAAGTAAGAGAATTAATATTGCTAAAAAAAAGAATGTAAATACGCATTAAAGTGGAGATTTGTCTTGTTACTTAATTTGATATTTGTGAGCCTGATTTATAATTTATACATTTTATAAATATATTCTTTAATTTACGTATATAAACTTTTTATTATTATCGTAATAAAATTTCTTTTCAGTACTATAATTTTTTCCTTTATACATGCCTAAAGATTCAATGATTTTATTATCGTTTGATTTACTTTATTAATTTTATCGTTATTTATCATTATTTAATTTTTATTTTTCAAAAAAATGTTCTTGTATAGTCCTTGCAGGGTAGTTGATAAATAAAAAAACCATAAAAATCACAATCTTATTGTGTAGGTGTCTGTATATTATTTGATTATGAAGAGTTACGGTCAAAATTTTCCATCGACAAAAAGACAATGGGTCTGTGTAATTTTCTATATGACTTGTTCACTCAAACCTCTTCAGACTTGTCTGAAACGTAAATGGTGGTACAAAAAGATTGTCCATCTCTCTCAATAATTTTATCCATATTAATTTAAAAAAAAAAAAAAAAAGAAGCACTTTTGTTCCATGTAAATTATGTTTCTTAAATATGGAATATAAATAATTTGAAAAGAAAAAAAAATAAGTTTTATATTAATTTTTAGAATTATTTTTAAAAAATTATTGATAAAAATTTTGTACATCGTGCAAAATTTAATGATTTTAAATGATTACAAAAATTTATCTTCCATTTAAGTTTAAATATTTCGAATTTTTTTCTTAGCTATATATTTTAGATTTGAATATAAAACAGTTTTTCAAAAATATTTAAATAGCTCTTTAATTAAAAATAGATGGATAGATAGATAGATATATAGAGAGAGTGAGTGTCCTGTCCGAATTTATTGGCAATACCCAATATAATTGTATAATTTTAAATTTCAACCATAATTTATTGCCCCATTTATGACAGTTTTGATTAAATCAAAGAGTTTTGGTGCGTGTGTCAAGTTATTAATTACATGTGCCATATATAGGGAAGAGACGTCAGACCAATGTAAGGTTGACGATCAATATTTTATTGTCACATTTATTACTATTTTTAATTATAATAATGGAACTAAAAATTATAAAACAAAATACAACTCATCCAATTAAAAAAAATACAATAATAACATTAAAAATACAAATTTTATACACAAATTATACAATACTATAATCCTACTGTGTGCTATATTTTAACTAGAGTTATAATTATTACATATAGGAACGCTTAAAAGTCTTCGGTATACCAAAGTCATAATTATTATTTTTTAACAGTTTATGTTAATTTAAGTTTATCAAAAATTTATATATATATATACACACACACTTTTCATATAATTTAATATAAAATAACAAAATTTAAGTTACCTAAAATATTTTTATTTATATTTTTAAGAGTTTATTATTTAATCAATTTTTAAATTTTATAAAATTATTAATTTTAAAATATTTTTATTTAAAATAATAAAAAAAACTTGGTACTTAAAATTTTAATAAAATAACAAGCAAATTATTCAAATTTCAAACTGTTAATGCCCAAATTTTTCAGTGACGAAAAATTTAGCATATCACACAAATTTACTATTGCGATCGACGTAAAAACTTCTCGATGACCACTTGAAATCACAAAAAAAACGAGTTAGGAATGAAGCTGACTTATCGGCGAATAAATTTTGACGCTCAAGTCAGTGAAATAGTGCAGAGCCAAATAAAAAGAGAAAAATTACGAGTGTTTGAGTATTTTATTGAGTCGAGAGGTTAGGCTCCGGAAAAGTTCGTGAGTGCAGTAGTTATCTCTTAACTGCTCATAGAAGGCCCTCTTTAAAAGCTCCCAAGTTAGGAAAAGAGTAATGTCCGTTCGAAGAAGAAAAATTCGAATCCTGCTACATGCATAACCTTCACTTTTTATAGAGCTCCTAGACGTGTGAGCATCGGAGAACAGGAGTTTAATTAAATAGTAGTAGGTATGGTGGTTGGATCAATCTTTTCACCACTCCTTTACGTTAAGTCTGGCCTAGCAATGAGTGCCTGTAACTTGTTGTATACGGTGTTACCTAACATGACGGAACACCTGAACAGTTACCTGAACAGCGTAGTAGTTGGTCCCATTCTCAACTCCCATTTTTAAAAGAGGTGTGGGAGTCACCTTGGTAATCAAAAAAGGATCACCTCAAAAATCAAGGTGAATGCCGAGAAATCGAGGTGATCATGTCGGGTTACAGTTCTAATTAGTCGAGTCTGAAATTAGGAAGCTTTAGATAAAAATCAGTCCCAGATCGACAAATATCATCAATATAAATCCCCCTAGATTTTATTGTCGCGAGGCGGGAATGAAAACTTAAAGTGACTGTTTAGGTCGAGGTGATCTAAAATTTTGATTTGAGAATTATGATAGTACTGGTCACCAACGACCCTTATTGAATGCAGCTATTTTAGTTTCGACTAGCTGTATCTCGAAAGATCGGACTTAAATGCGCCGTTTCTGTGTAAAGAGCTACGTGACCACGTGTAGTCATCCTGTTGGTTACCACTGAGAGGGCGCGACGTTTAAAGATACCTTTTCGACATTACGAGATGTGGCACTTCCCTGACCATTCACTCCGTGACTCTTCGAAAGCTTCGTAATGCTTGAGTGCTAGATAATTGTCTATAAATACCAACCATTTGCTTAGTTTTTTCTCTTTTTGTTTCGCACTTTGAGCATCTATTCTCTGTTCATCAGCCGTTTAGACTTTAGTTCTCAGCAATCCTTACTTCCTTATCTTTAATAACTCGTCATCTTCATCGGTGAAATGTCTACTTTACCCACTTTATTATTGTTCTTCTAATAATTTTTTTGCAGGTTTGTTGACTCGTGGGAGGGGGCTGGGGTCAGTCGTCGAAAATTAGTATTGTGGTCAAGACTATTGATAATCACCGTGTACTTTGAGCGGCCAAGGTGGGCGAGGCAAGAAAAGTGTTCGTGAGCCTCTTTTTTTTCATGGCTTTTGGAGAAAATGATTCCACGCAAAATTTTCTACCTGACGTCCTGTTCTCTGTATGTAAGAGATGAGCAGCAGCAACAGTGAGAGCCATCATGCCAAGGCAATAAACGAGTCGGCTCGAGAAATTGCTGAGGGAGACCAGGCTTTGGATTCTGTACCCAATACAAGTGATGAAGGATCAACAATTGACTCATCCCAATACTCACATCAGGGATCGAGTTCAAGGCCGACCGATTTTTCTCTATCGTCACCGTTAACGACCTCGACGTATACTGAGAGGCGTTTCAAATGGACAGCCTGGTGACGATAAGGGTTTTCAAAAAAGGGAAAATACCGAGTTGCCCTCCATCAGACGAATTAGCCTTCAACGAGGAGTCGTTCTTACTGGGAGTGAGGCTACCGCTCCAGCCTTTCTTTGCCAGCCTTCTCGCATATTTCCAGATCTCGCCACACTAGCTGATTCCTAATAGCTAGAGGATCCTGATCGAGCTATACGTACTGTAGCAGCAGTACTTCGGCGAGCCTCCCAGCATTCTCGAGGTAGCATATATCTATACCTTAAGGAAAAATCTAACCTCAAGCCCCGAATAATACTATTTGCAAACTAGGCCAGGTACTCCCAATCCGGTGAAGGACAACCCGACAAGTACTAAGAACTGAAAGGATAAATAATTTTTTATCAGAGGCGAATGAAACCTAATCGAGGGAGAAGAGATCCTGAATCAATTTGGGTTGACAACAGTGTAGTCGGGTCGCCTCGCTCTAAGCCAGGAGTCAAAAGGCAGGATGACTTCCCTGGGTGATATCGTCGCTGATCAAAAGGAGCTCCTATCAGAGAAAAACTTGGTGGAATCGAACCTGATCTCTTCTCACGTCTTATGCATCATCCTAAACCGAGCAAAGACGAAGAGTAGGACATCAGAGGTGTCTGATTTTCGACGTTAAAAGTACTGACTCTTTCTATTTTCTTTTTGCATCCATATCAGGGAAAGATCAGCGACCATCCATCTCAGAGCAGCTTGCAGTAGCCCGAAGGACAAGGGGGGCAGGAAGAAGTCAGCTGCCACCTCCACCCCTGTTGCGTCGTCAGAAAGCCTCTAAGGTTTCACCCAAGGACAAAGGTAAGGCTCCTGCCCCGCCTCAGGAAATCTCAGACAGCAGTGACATCGCTCCCCAACTAGTAAGAAAGAGGCCCAGAACTAGAGATGGTCAAGAAAAATTGCTCAATAGCGCTATCTCTACCGCCCGCATTAGTCGATCAGGCTGGTCTAACTCCTCGGGGTCAAGCCAATGGGCGCCAGTCC
>JAWDEX010000015.1:271178-297281 GCA_035221805.1 Trichilia hirta | reverse complement strand
CACGAATTTGGCACCTCGATCATGAATAAAATTTACAGAGGACAAAATTGGGTTATGACACTTTTCACAGCCATAGCAACATTAAAAGGCATTTGAATTTGATTTCTTAAAGATCTTAAACTTTTGAAATTAATCTTCATCATCTATCACTACATGTTAATAATTATTGCTTTAATCTTGGATGATTTTATCAAATAAAACTTTAATTGCACGTTTAATGATAAATAACCTAATGGCATGCTTAATGACTTAATCAACCTATACTGGTGAGTAAATGGCTTGAGCACACAGTATTTGCTGTAAATCAAATTATTCACAACTATATGTTTTGCCTTTCGAGTCTACAAACTTATCTTTTCATTTGATCTTTACAAAAAATTCGAACCTGAACATTAGTTGCATGTTGCTTGACCTAGGTAATGGAATGTGCTTATTAACAATAGCCTATGTTATATTAGTTAAGTGGCATCACTTTCATTAGCTACCTGCCTTGGTATGTAAAAACATTATTGTAATATGAATTTTACATACTCAAACATAATTGCTAGCTATTATGCATGTCTTAATATTGGGTTAATACTTTTAGTAATATTGGTGGTCATTATATCATACCTTCTAAGGAAAAAATGTAATTTGACTTACATATGAAACCCTAGTTCATATTTTAGGTAATTTGTAATATTCATATGTATTACTCTTAATTTATTCATACTCTCAATGAATTCACACTTTAACTGCTAGAAAGTAACTCGACTTGAATGAATCTATCACATATGTTCTTATACTGAATTTGGCCTTAACATTCTTGAATATATGATACGTATAAAATTCATGAGTTGCCTCAGAAAAAATTATACTAATACCTTTTTCAATACTTGCTTGCTAATATAAAATAAGCATTAAATTGGCCTTGGGCCTAGTGGTATTTTTTAGCTTCACTAAAAATCATTTTCACAATGCATCATTTTTTAAATCAACAGTTCCAAATGCTAGTAGACATATTTGATCATTACTATTAACTACTATTGCTATCAATAAAGTACCTTGTAGTGTGCCTTTCAAGAAGGTGTTGTCAATGACAATTATAGTTGAATGACTAAGCAAAAATTTCCATATACATGCGCCTATAGGCATGAAGAAATATATGAAATGATTCTCATTGTCTTCTTCAACGGTAGTAATCATTCCTAGAATTTTTTCTTAAGCATATGGCAATACAATGCAAGTTTTTACAAGATTTCTTTGGATTACCACACAAGCCTTAATACTTTTTCCTTTGTTAGACCATGCCTTACTATATGATATCTAAATTTCATACTCTTTTTAAATATTATCCCAAATATTTTTAGGAGTATAAACACGACTAGTATCATTAAACTTATTTCATACTGTTAATGCAATTAACCTGCTAGTTACTTGTAATGTCCATCATACAATTGATTGTTTACACATGTATGCGTTATATCCAAATGTTTGTAACTCAAAAATATGGCTACCAGTCTTGATAGCTTGAGTGCACTATTTACATAAATTTATGATGCATCTTAGCTCATACCCATCTTTAGTATCTTATAAGTTTTAAATTAAAAGTGACTTTTCATTCTTATAAGTTATATTGTGTGAATTAGTTTGATGTAGATGAAATTACCATTAAGCTACTTAAGTCACGTGGCAAATCAAGAGCATCCCCCATTGAATTGGATTCTTCATCATAATAATTTCTTTCACATTCACATCGTAGAAGTATATTAGTGTTATCAATAGTTAGTTGATTAATGTCAGGCTAAATCTTAAAGGTATCAGCTATAAGAGAGCTAGGCACAATACAGGCAATAGGTTCACTGCATTGATGTTGAGTACAATATTTAGGAATATTTAAAGTTGTACAGTATTTAGGTATATTTGGAGTTGTACACTACTGACTTGATGGTATAGTAGAAAATGTATAGTTCACTTGATTACTTTTGCTTGAAACCTAAACGGTTATGTAGAAAAGTTTGCAATGATCAAAATTGTATGTTTACACGATTTACAGGTTCAATGGTAATGAAAATCGAGCAAACTCTTTTTGAACCATTAACATATGCAACGATCAACATTGTACATTTGCACGATTTATAGGCTTAAGGATAATGAAAATCCAGCAAACTCCCCTTGTACCATTAACATAGACAGTGTTGAAATCCATGAAAATTCTAAATTTTGATTCAATCTTTATGTTAATTGATATAACAAATGTAGCCCCAGGTTGTATAATCTTTGTATAAAAAGTCTTTATTGTAATAATATATTATGTAGAATTTATCTCAAAAGAATTGTACAATGTTTATATAAATTATTTACATATAATTATACGATCTATAGATAGACCTCTTATTGCACCTTTCATATAAGACTTGTCACCATTTGGTGACTTTGGCCATAAATCTTTATGTCGCACAATAATTGACAAATAATCAGCCACACTTGCATTATAACCAAACAATTTAAAGTAAGTAACTGATCATAAACTAAGTAAACAAAACAATAAAGCAACCAAGTAAGGCTATGCCATTCTAGAAAAATTGCCATGACACTTATAGATTTGGTTGAAAAATTAATTTTTTGGCCACATTACCCATTGACATTCTCATTCCAATAGATTTTAAACTAAATTACAGTATCTAATATACTATTTATATGTTGATTTCTTAAAAATTTCAACAATTAGTTGAAATTACATGCATTTAAAGAAAATAAGATTTTCGAAAGTAAATTCACTAATTTTAATGAAACACTAGTATCACAAGTGTGAATTTTCACCAAAATTTGATAGAATTATGAGTTTAGGCTTTGATTGAAAGAGAAACTAATATAATTTGAATAGTTTTGAATAAAAGAGAACCATGAGTTTAATAGTTGTGGAAGAAGGGTACTTTTGTCTAAAAACAAATTTCTTTAGTTTAATTTAAAATTTTTTGTCTGAAATTGTTGGTTTTGGAAAGAAGATTTTAAATGCGGTCATTTTTATGATAAGTAATAATTATTATAATTATTAATATAATTAATTAATTTCAAAATAAAGATGTATGTGACAAAAGATTAATTAAATAATTATGTAGGTGTAGTACTCAAGTTTTATCTAAAATTATTTCATAAAATGAGTTTATTAAATAAAAAAATACTACTAATTTTGTCTTATTATTATATTAGAATTTGTATTAAATTTTTTAAAAAATTTTCTTTTCACGAAATAATAATTAATTTTTAAAAAAGGTCGAACCTTTCGGTAATTAAGCACTAGGGCACGCGTTTACATTATTTCGGAAAAGTAAAGTTCCGTTACCAAACTTCACAAAAAAGGCATCCTAAGAAACACGGGTCGGGTGGGGCAGAAAGAAATTAATATTGAAATGAAAAATAATGATAGCCAAATTGGTCGCGTTATTAACAACAAACGACGTCGTGCTCAAACCAAATCAACATTAATTAATTGTTCATCATCAATCTAATTATATAATTATTGGATATGATTCCGTACAGCGGTAGTATATTACATAGATCCATGAATCAAAGCGACACTACAACCCAAGCACAAAAACGCTGGTCAGCGTGCAACGGTCTTAAAAATAACTTGAGCATCTATATGGTGTAATTGACAATTCTTTTTCTGCGAAGAACAGCAGCTTTTATTCTTTTATATGTACTTGTCTTTAAATCTATATATGGATTAATACGAGAGCTAATCAAAAAGCTAGCGTGTGAAAAGTAAAGGAGGGTGCTGGCGAAGAAACCGAGCTCACAAATGTCTTTTTGAGCTTCTGGAAGCCATGGCCGACGATATCTGTTCCTTCGCGAAGGTCTTTTACTGTTTATATAGCTTCAATTAGGCCCTCATTATTTGCTATCGTTCTGTTCATGTCATTTGTTTTTAAAAGTTTTTATTGGATGCCATGTGACTGCTGTGATCTGGGTTTTGAATAATAAAACATTCTTCTTTCCTTTGTTTCCGGGATTCTTTTGTCAACCAGAAGCAAACCCAGATTTCCTTCTATTTAACTTGAGACGTGTTCCTTCCAAAATAAATAAATTAATAAATAAATAAAATTGAGATGTGCAAGTTGATTTGTTTAAATTAAAAGTGATCAATTAATGCTTAATTTTAATGTATTATGTCAATTTTTATCTTTTTATCTTGACTTGTCCATTAATGCTAATAATATTAATTTGTATTAGATATACAGTTTCATATATGATTGTGAGTTATAGAGATTAATGGCATGGGATTATCAGTTTCAAGATTCTGCTTGGACAAATTTATGAATAACCAAATCACTAGTTTTGGGCTTTATTAATATATTTGATATCTGCGTAATTTGTAACTTGCAGGATGCTTTTATATTGAAGTCTCCTAAGAAGTCTCCACTGGTTCTGAGAATGACTGTATTGGTGTTTGTAATGGTGTGTGGTTTGTATATATGCTCAGTTTGTCTGAAGCAAATCAGTACCCACACAAAGTCTGAATTTTTGAATGTTCAAGTGATTGAAAAACCTTGTCCTATGCCTAATATTGAACCGTGGGAGATTCCTTTTTTGCATTACCCCAAACCCAAAACTTACAGCAGGTAAGACATTTATCTATATTGATCCTAAGTTTAGTTTTGATATAAATGCTTTTGATATGGTTCTTTGGTGTATTATTAGGGCTGAATGTGCATGCAATCCTGTCCACTATTTTGCCATTCTGTCAATGCAGCGATCAGGCAGCGGATGGTTTGAGACATTGCTAAATAATCATACCAACATAAGCTCAAATGGAGAGATTTTCTCTGTTAAAGTAAGGAGGAGTAATAGCTCTACAATTATTGAGACTTTGGACAAAATTTATAATCTAGATTGGCTCAGCAGTGCTTCCAAGAATGAGTGCTCTGCTGCAGTTGGGTTGAAGTGGATGCTTAATCAGGTGAGAGTGTTGTACTGGAAATGCTCATTATAATTTTAATCTTCAACATCATCCCTAGCTGACATCTCATCAGTAGTTTTTCTTTATAGAAGTTATTTATGTCTTACTAACATCTCATAACTTCTCTTTCACAAGAGTTAAAACATGATTTGTGGTACATTTCTGGGATCTGTCTCATACTACGTAACATCATTAGTCTTTTTCCAAACATGTTGTGGCTAGTGGTCATATCCTTAATTTCCAACCTGGCATGATTAGGAACTCGAAAGGGTTAATAAGAAAACCTATATAGAAATTTGAAGTTGCCTACTGAGTCTTCTGTTAAGTAGTGTTTACCTTGTGATCAATTATGACTAGTACTTTTAATTTTGTGAATACCTAGCATGACCTAAAAATGACATTCCAATGACTTCAGAGGTTCAGAGTATGTGTCCTAATTCACACACTACTTTTGGTTTTCTAGAAATTTTTTTTTTTTTTTTCGTGTTCACTATTTATGAGCTTATTTCTTTAGAATTATTATTAGGGGGATGATACTGGAGCAGTTAATCAATTGATTGTACCCGCTTCTCTATTTTCTTGTGAGATTGTGAAGGTGAAATGGTTTTTAGATGTTACGGAAGGTTACGAGTTGCCTAAGTTCGTGCTTTCTTCTTTATTTGAATATTGTATAGAATCATGTTTTTGAATAAAAACAATTTACTTCCAGATAAAAGCACATTTACTTTTCATGACATTCAAATTTAAGATTGCAGAAATCACTTTTTGGCGGGCAGTTATGTTACAATATCTGACTTTGGTGTCTGAATGAAATGAAAAATTTATTAACTATCATATTCCAACTCTATGAATGCATTCCAGTTAGATGTTCGGCTATTGTCAATACAAATTATCTAGCTTGCAGCTACATATATTAGGTTCTATATTTTTTCTTCTTAGCAGTTTTTTTGTGGGCAGTGAGGGCCATTTGATAAATGGTTTGGTTCTTTTGAGCTCTTCTTTGATAAGGCACTTAGGAATGTATATAGTCATTTCTTCCAAAGGGTGTCGATAATATGTATTTGAAAAAGGTTGGATAGAGTTGGAAAGAAGAAAATGAATGTGCATTGTTGAGGGATGAAGACTATTATGTTTAGATGTGGGTTTCCTTGGGATAAAAAGGCAGATGTACAAATAATGTCACTTTAGCATGGTACGTTTTGACCGATACTGTTGTTATTTCTGACTCCTATTGTGAAATTGTTCGTGTGCTGCTCTAAAATTGAGAGTTGGCAGCTAACCTATTTCAGAAAAGAAGCATAGTAAGGAAGAGTTGGCAGCTAATATATTTACAAAAACTGCGTAATAGGAATAAAGTTTTGCAAGTCTGGACATGATGTGATGTGGGCACGAAACATGATGGGCATAAGACACTATTAGACTTGTAAGTCTGGATATCTGCTACATGATTTACCCAAATGGAGTCTGACATTGTTATTCTTCTGATTAAGTGAGCTTACTTTACTGGTATAAGAGTTTTGATGGTGATCCACTCAGTTGGAGACTTAGTAGGTACTGCCTCCACTATGTATTGGAAGTGGTGTGAGACCTGAGCGCCAACTGCGGTGGCCAAGGACACCTTGAATTTCTAGTTTACAACGGTTACAGGATTGGGTTTTGTCAGGGACTAATCGAGGAATGGATAACTAGAGCTTCTGGGGAAAAACTGACAAAACAAAGGGAGACTCCATCAATTTTTTAAATGTATACTCCTCAATGAAGGAAATAAGATATTGTTTTTAAATTTTAAATTAAATCAATAATGAAAGTAAAGTTAGTGTAAACTGTGTCAAATTCCATCATCAAGACGTTCAGCACCAAATTCTTTTGTTATCCATCCTGATAGTTTCAAATCTGAGGCCCATACAGAACTCCTTAAACTTCAAGGGATTACTGCAAGTTAATAATTTCACCTTCCTCTCTTGAGCAAAGATTATAGATTAGTGACTTCTTCCTAGTGAAATTAATTGTGGTGATGATGTTTTTAGCGTTCACTACTGCAATTTATGTCAGTTCTCATGCATGATTTGTGGTTTGAACTTGCAATTTAGTGCATATTTACTTTTTCCTTCTTGTGCGCATTTTGGATAAAATGTGGCATTAATGATTATATATTGAGACAACTAACAAGGTAGTTATACAGGGTTTGCTTGAGCATCATAAAGAAATAGCTGAGTACTTTAGAACCCGAGGTGTTTCAGCTATATTTCTCTTTCGAAGAAACCTTTTGCGTAGGATGATTTCAGTACTTGCAAATTCTTACGATCGAAATGCCAAGCTATTAAATGGGATCCACAAATCACATGTTCATTCACTGCATGAGGTCTCTCTCTCCCTCTCTCCCCCCCTCACTCTCTCTGTCTCTCTCTCCCATTTCTCTCCCAATGCATGATATTCTAAGTAATGATTTCAGGCAGAGATACTTGCAAGGTATAAACCTGTAATCAATACAACATTGCTCATGCGTGACATGAAGCAAATTGAAGAGACACAAGCCAAAGCTTTGGAGTACTTCAAGAGTATTCGGCATATAATTGTTTACTATGAGGATATACTCAAAAACAACACTGTAAGGCAAACCGTTGTTACAGAAAGATATTATATATAGTTTAATCTTTTTTATTTGATTTGCTTTCAAAGAGGGCTTCTTATATATTCTTTATCCATTATTGTTGCAGAAATTAGTGGACATTCAAGGATTTCTCAAGGTTCCGTTGAGGGAATTAAAAAGCCGTCAGGTAAAGATACACAAAGGAGCACTATCCAATTATGTCGTGAACTGGGATGATGTCCAGAAGGCACTTAATGGAACTCAGTATGAAAGCTACCTGTATGGAGAGCATAGAAAACGAAGCAGTTGATGTACATAGTTTTTTCCTTTTCTTCTTTTTCCTTCTTCTATTCTTTGATTGCAGGAACTAGAGGAAAACCATCCTGTTGAAGTTTTGGTTCAGCGAGTCCTTTTTTCCCCTTTGTTAACCACTCTCAATATTCTATTGATTCTTTTTCCATTTTTCACATTTACGTGGAAACTCTCTTGTTTTTAAGCTGATCAAAAGAGAAGATTGTTGTTTCTTCTTGTATTTTTTGAGCATCTATATTTCTCTTAAACTGAACAGAACAGATCAAGGATCCTAATTGTAAAATCTGCTATCAAGGTAACAAGGTTGTACAAATTTCATATCACCTTGCTGGTTAATCTCAATTGTTGTTTACAGCAGAGGAGTTTGCACTGCTTGCACAATCTTTGAAGGCGATTCCAGCAGTATGTGAGCTTATAATTTCTGAATATAGACAGGTTATAGAAAGGTCTTCATTATTGATTTGCCGCGTGCTATGACTGTTTGTTATGCGTTAATACTCTATTTCTTCATGGTAAATTGCACCCAATGGTTAGGTAGATTGATTTATAATGCTCCCCGGACTAAAGTGAATGCAATTTTGGCACCAAAAGTATATTTGGAAGGTTCTTGTATTTGTTGATTTTAGCTGGAATATAGTTGTTGTTTATGGATATGATTTGTTTGCAGGCTGTACTAGGGTTTTGCTTTGTTGTCTTGAAAAGGGAATGCAATTTGGTTTATAATATTAAAAAAATGAAAAAGAAAAGAAGTCCAATTCGTATGCTTTATGCATGAAAGGGAAATATTTCTTTGTTGAATTTTTAAAAATAATATTATTTATTTTACATTTTTTAAAAAAATATATATTTTATACCTTTCATCTCAAAATGTGGTATTAGGTGAGTTGATATGAATTATAAAATTATTTATTATATTTTTTTATTGTCTAATAAACGCGTATTTTAAGGAGAAAAATTTGAGGTCAGTATTTGTTCTTTTTCGGGCGGTTGGGTTGAATTGACGGCGTGTGCGCGTCAGATTCACGGACTTCCGTAGTTGCCTCGTTCAAAGTTTAAATGGCACCGTTGACCGTCCAAATACACGTGACACCCTAAAAGACATGCAGGTCCCACACGGCCAGTATTTTGACCGAACAATCTCATCGACCCGACAAATTTTTCCGACGTCGGAATCTAGTCCCTTTCGATATACTGGAGCCGTACGATAACATTGTCTTGAAACTGACGGTCAAGATTTGTTTCAGACAGAAATCAAGCGACACTTCCTTTGACCGTATCTTGGGGGCCCACTTCATCATCGTGTTGGAGTATTTAACTTGAAAAATAGGTTTTAGGGGTAATACCAACGGGGTCCCAGAGTGAAAATTGATTGTACGTGTGAGTATACTTCTCTAATATTATTAATTCTTTAGGATGATTTTGTGTAGTATATAAAAATAGATAGAGTATGTGATGCGATTGGTTAATATAATTGATTGAATCTGTTGAGGATACAATAGTTTACATGAGGGATGTTAGTGGTAATTGACTTAATTGATAATTTATTTATTTTTTTTCATAATAGGAAAATGATTTTGATATTTTTGCTTATAAAAATAATTGTTTGTTTAAATTTGAAGTTTTAATATCTTAATTTATATTAAAAAAATTTACTTAATTTTTTAAAAAATATATTTATGAAATGAAATTTTTGTTAATGAAAAAAGTAAAAGTTGACAAAAACAATGTCAATAAATACATTGTCCAATGATTGTAATCTATCTTTGACATGTAATCTATATGATTGAACAAAATAAATAAGGTAAATTAAATGCCCAACTAGAGTGTGAAACTAAAATTCAGACTAAATTTAAGCATCGTATTAGATTAGAAAATAACTCTGGTCTTTATAATATTTTGTCTACTACCTGATGCATCTGAGCCCTACACGTCATCACCTAATTGTGGAACCCATAAGTCACGGACGACAGAAGATAATTGTCAACAAGGCCTTAAACCCCAAACCC
This sequence comes from Trichilia hirta, assembly GCA_035221805.1. NCBI lineage: Eukaryota > Viridiplantae > Streptophyta > Magnoliopsida > Sapindales > Meliaceae > Trichilia > Trichilia hirta. The sequence continues at coordinate 287,431 of JAWDEX010000015.1, read as the reverse complement.
AGACCCAAACCCAAATCCAAACCCAAACTCTCGCGTCAGATCCCACAACTTAGAAAACCTCAGCCTCCCTATAAAACCTCAACACCAACGCGGTCGTCAACTCTCTTCCATCTCTCTCTCTCTGTCTCTCGGTCCTGCTCAAGCTGTAGCTACGGAGATTAAAAAAAAAGAATCAACTTTATAGGGAGAGAGAGAGAGTGTGAAATCCTAATCTATCAATCAGATCAGAGAGGATGCAGCCACAGAAGCAGCAGCAGGGGCCCAAAACGAACGGAAGCGATGTGAACGCCGCGGCGGCGGCAGCTACTGGACCAACTGGACCTCCACAACCTTACCAGTGGGTTCCGCCTCACCAGCAACAATGGATAGCTATGATGCAGTATCCGGTGGCAGCTATGGCCATGATGCAACAGCAGCAGATGATGATGTATCCGCATCATTATATGCCATATGGTCATCCGTATTATCAGAATCAAAACACACAGCAGCAGCAACATGGAATGAGTAATGGAAAACATAACGGATCTAATAATAATAATAATAATAATGATGATGATGAGACGAAGACTATATGGATTGGTGACTTGTTTCATTGGATGGACGAGACTTATCTTCATAACTGTTTCTCCCACACTGGCCAGGTGATGTATCTGAGATTTCTAGAATCTTGCTATCGTTTGGTGGGTTAAATCTTATGAATGAATATTGTGTGTAGTTTGATGTTGATTGACACCAACTTTTGGAATTACATTGTTGTTGGAGGATTATGCTGATTGAGATCATTTGACTATTTGATATAATGATTTGTGGGATGTATTGTTATTAATGATTTGTCGTTAAATTACGTTCTAGATCATTAGAGTTTGAACATAGTTGGATTTTTAATTTATTTATAAGTTTTAATGCTTATGATTCTTTTGTGATAATTGTTAAAACTCTTCTGTGGATGATTGGATTAAATTGCTCTGTGCTCTGGAATGGAGGAAAAATACATGCCTCTTATTATTTGAGTATAAGGTTGCCCGTTTGAGCTACGTCAATCATTGTAATACTCATTTTATAGTGTGGCTAATTTTGAGAAAGTGAACAATATTATGGCATTGTATTAAAGAATAAACATATAAAAGATATTTGAGTTGTCTGCATGATCTTGTAATTGACAGGTTATATGTTTTTGGTGCATGAATCAGAAATGGTTGTGGGGTAATTGTAATCCCAATTAAGGACATGGTAGACTGATCAATTGGATGATTACTGTAAACTCAATAATAAATGGAAGTGATAGATTGACTGTTGTATAACATATTGTGTTCAGAATCCAAACTGCTTTTGGAGTGAACAAGTCTTATTGTCTTTTGTTTTTCTTATAGAAAGCTCTTGAAATGGAAAATGACCCATGGTTGTTAGCTACCTTAGTTGATAAAAGTCATTAATCATAGTGACTGAGCTGAGAATGAATGCAAATTAGGTCGTGGAAGGTTGTTTTATGGAATGAGAGTTGGCTAACTCTCATTGCCTAGTTTAACCTGTAGGCCCAATGGGTCACCAACGGACCACTGAAAGATGATTCCATCTCTAGTAGAAAATGTGCACAAAAATTCAGAGTGAACATTAAATCGTTTCAAAGTTGTATATTTCATTTCACTTGAGACAGTTTGCCAACAATACAGTGTTAAATTATGAGTTAAAAGTCTTTAGTTCTTGATTGTACTATGTTTTCTAATCTACCGCATCATAAATTGTATGTATTTATTTATTAATCAGCAATTAATTTGCGACAGGCATTTAATTTTCCGTTCATCATTTCTTCATACATCTGTGTGATATCAAACATGATACGAGCTTTGATGCCTTTGATGCTTGTGGGCCAATCATGTCCAGAGAGATGATCAACTGACCATTGCTTCTCATTGTCATCATGATTTCTAAATATATGCAGGTTTTAAATGTTAAAGTTATACGCAATAAACAAACTGGTCAGTCAGAAGGGTATGGTTTTGTTGAGTTCTATTCACGTGCTGCAGCTGAGAAAGTCTTGCGGACCTATAATGGTTCTGCCATGCCAAATGCAGATCAGCCTTTCCGGCTTAATTGGGCGACCTTTAGTGCTGGTGACAGGCGAACAGAAGCAGGTTCTGATCTATCTATATTTGTAGGAGATTTGGCTCCTGATGTAACTGATAACATGTTGCAGGAGACCTTTTCTAGTAAATATCCATCTGTAAAAGGTGCAAAAGTTATCATTGACTCAAATACTGGCCGTTCAAAAGGCTATGGTTTTGTGAGATTTGGTGATGAAAATGAGAGGTCAAGGGCCATGACTGAAATGAATGGTGTGTATTGTTCAAGTAGGCCAATGCGCATTGATGTTGCAACCCCCAAAAAGGCTTCTGGATATCAACAACAGTATTCCTCACAAGGTATGTACGCTATAATGCTACTAGCTTTACAAATTCCTGTTGAAGCTGGGAGACCAGAATGTGATATCTTTTAATTCCTATAAGGTCATGATCTGGAGTTGATCAGGTAGCTTTGTTTTTGTTATTTAATTGTTACCATTGAGTCTTGTTGTGTTTAGTTTTGAATATTTTTATATATATAGGTCTTCATGAGAAGAAACGATCAAACTTTTGAATAGTATACTTCTTGTGAGTGCTTATCTGCGTAATTATGATTAGTCTGAGAAAGGGTGCAAAAAAGAGCCAACAATGAGTGCTGATTACAGTTTTCCCTAATCCTTTTTGTGAATGCAGTTGTTTTTTTGCTCTTTATTTTCACTATACTAGTATTCATTTTTATTCAAAGAACTTTGTATGGTTCATGGACTTCTCCTGAGGTTAGGATAAAATAATACAAAAGCCTGCGCTTTCTAAATTCATCAGAAAAGTACCTTAAGATTTTGAGAATCATCATACTCCTCTAGAATTTCTGAGAGACCTCCCTTAAGGTTTTATATAATCTATTTGAAACCTTCTCCATAAGGGAGCTTTTCACTATTTTTAAACCAAGTGTCTGCTTGTAGCTACGCCAAAACTTGAGGGTTCTGGAATGAAATTTATCCTCAGATATTAAATAGAATAATTTTGTGCTTCTAGCCCAGATATGGATCTTTTATTGTATCTTTCACCTTATTGATTCATTTGTCAGTAATTTAATTTTTTTGTGACATTCATAGTGTTACGGTCCTAAATTTTAACTTTCATCTAAAGCCCCTTCTGTTGTGGGCTATTCTTGATTGTTCTTTGACCAAGTCTTTGAGTTATACCCCGTGGATTAACCTGGAATGAGTTATTGGTCCTAGTTTTCTTTGAACTTAATCTCTTTTTTGACTTTTCTTTCAACCTTTTGATTTTCCCTTAGAACCATTAATCTGAATTTGTCTCAATGCATTAGAAGGTATTATTTTGCAAATTATTGATGTTGCCATTACTGTATGTTCATTTAACATGTTTTTGAAGAAATTTCTCTGACTCTCTCCCAGGGGAACACAAAGTTCGCATTGTGCTTATAACTTGATGAATAACTTAAGCTTGTTTTTTCTACCAGGCTAAGATTATCATTGAAAGTAATTTCTTATGTGATTTTTCTTTTCATGTGGTTAATGATTTGAAAATTTTATTTGATTTCCATTTATTAGCTGTCATATTGGCCGGTGGACCTGCATCAAACGGTGCTAGGATCCTGGGTTCTCAATCTGATGGCGATTCGAATAATGCTACTGTGAGTCCATCTTTCTCTATTCTGTTATTAATTCCCAAGCCTATGTATTCATTTACTGTTAACTCATATTCTGTTGCAGATATTTGTGGGGGCACTTGACTCCAATGCCAGTGACGAGGATCTCAGAGAGCCCTTCTCTCAATTTGGTGAGATTGTCTCTGTGAAAATACCTGTTGGTAAAGGATGTGGATTTGTGCAATTTGCAAACAGGTACCTTCTTTGATTCACTGCATTAAAGTTACATTTTGTAGGAGTACGAGTGTTTTGGAATTTATTATCGTTACAGTTGACTAATTACAATGCCTTCAATGGAGAACATTTACACAAAATGTGTCTCCGACACGAGGATTGATATGTGTGTGATTGTAGGTTGAAGAAATTATATTACCGTTGAATCCTTGTCTCTTTAGCCATTTGATAACTATGCTGCATTCTCTGTTGACAGAAAGGATGCTGAGGTTGCAATGCAGAAGTTACAAGGAACTGTTATAGGCAAGCAAACAATTCGTCTTTCTTGGGGTCGCAATCCTGGAAACAAACAGGTAATTTGCTCAAACTAAAGCGCATGTTATATAGTTCATTGCCTTTCCTTTTGCTCGCTTGTATGTCATTTATCGGAGAAATATATAAGTTGCTCTTGTTAAGTAATTGCATACATAGCTTGAATTAGTGGTGTATGATTTAATCATTTGCATGAATAAGCGCCCTTACTTTCTCAAGTTTTAGCGAATGCTTGTGTAGAATGACTGACATACCACTATTCCCAGAACAACTATTGTATCCCTAAGGGTCTCCTATCCACTCCCTCCTTCCCCTTCTTTATTTGATCCTTTTTGGTTTATTTTCTAATTTAATTTTCTTTTCTCCTCAAAATATGTGGCTTTTGACAGTGGAGAGGAGACCATGGTAGCCATTGGAATGGGGCACAATATGGAGGTCAGGGCTATGGTAGGAATGGATATGCTTTTCCGCCAAATCAAGATCCAAGCATGTATACTGCAACTGCAGCTCCTGGGGATTCTTAAGAGGGACATGAAAATTGCCAACGCCATGTAAACCGAACGAGCAGGACTGGCTTAAAATTTAGCTGATGAGACCATGATTAAAGTAGGATGGGTTTTGCTGCAACATATGTAGCCAAATATATAGTTTGTAGAGTTTTGTAGTTGGAATATATTTAACAGCGCTTGAAGATGTGTGAGGCTTGTGTTATTATTATTTTATATTTTTGAGGAGTCTACTTGAGAGGGATTATTAAGTTCGTGTTCTAAACTAAACTCACCGTGGAGAATGCCACGAACAAAGACCATAATCGTGTTAACTTTTTTGTCTTGCAATCACCTGAGAGCTATGAGATTGTTTTTTTTGTCTTCCTGATTCTTTATATGATGTACTTTTTAGCTGGATTTCTAGGATTATGCTGAATTACTCGTGTCTTGTGGCAAATGTTGTGCGATTGTTTGGTTGTCAATGAATTATGTAAAAAAGTTAGTCCTTTTATGAAATTATTTGTTGTGGGTGATTGAAAGGGGAAATGATTTTTGGGTTTTAATGCAGAGACACTCTGAAGCTTTACAGAAGAAAGCATTATGATTAAGCCCTTGTTAAGAAAGAGCTTAAGAATTGATTTCAATATGTGCCTATTCAAAGAAGAAACAGAATCCTTTATCAGCGAGAACGATTTTCTGGATTGAATCTTCCTTTCGGTCTGACAGTGCCTTAAAATGGATTTGCTACGTACGGAAGTTCCATTCTTAGATGGCTAAGAATCAATCAATGCAATTCATAATTGTTTCAATTTGTTAATTTTAGAGTCTGAGAATGAGATGGGATTTCTTCCCTTTCTACTCATAGCAGGCTGGCATTACTGAGACTAGAAACAGAAGAAACCAACATTGAGAAAGGAATCATATACAGAGCTGAGGGATTTTTCTCCAATGTTCGTCAGGAAACTGCGTCTGGAATCCTATAGCGATGGAATAGTCGACTATAATTATTATGTGTAATTGAAAGCTTGTAATTTTATTAGTGGAGTAGCTGGATTTTCAATATTAAGCACGAGTCAAAGAATCAAATCAGACTCTTACCTAATTCTAAACCTTCAGGAAAAGTAGATAGAATTATGTTTATTTAATTAGAGAGCAAAATACATTAAATTCCAATAAAACAGACAATAACAAAGGAAAAGGCTCCGATGAGCTATCATCTACTTCAAAAGTTGATCCTTTTCTTTTTTTAGAAAACTAAAGTTCATTTGGAATTGAGGTACCCTGACCTTTAATTCACATGTTGTGTATTATAAAATTATTAATTGTCAAATGTCAGTGATTAAGAGATTGATAAACATTAATTGTCGAGTAAAATGAATTTTACTGAAATTTTAGTTGTGTTTTCAAAATAAAGCAGCAGTGCATGGGCTAAAAAGATACTACCAAAGGCACAAATTGTAGCTAGTCTTGGTAAGACTCCTGAGCTTTTCTGTCCTCATTTCATTATCTTCATTAATAATTCTTGACTGATGGGAGGTATTCTCTTGTTTGTATTAGCCTAAGCTTGGATAAGATCAATAATACAATGCAGAAAGACGGTCAGAGAGTTTCACAGTATATAAATAAAAAATCATAAGAGACATCTCCAAAATTAGAATGCAAAGGAGACAAGCAGTCAACATCACTAAACATGTTTAGGGATGAACCCGAATATTAATGGAAAAATCATTTGATCAATCAACATCAGCTTTATGTAGCAACTAATTGTCCCGTCCCTATCTATTAAGAATAAATGGTAGCATTTGCAAGTTTGCGTCAAACATGAAGGCATCATTTGCATTATTGCCGCTGCTTTTCAGCTTCCCGGCTCTTGCTCTATGTCGGACGAATATGAGCTATGATCTGCTTAGAGACTTCATAAATTCTCAAAGAGAAGGGAGGCGTGTTGATTACTATAATGCATCTGTGGAGGAAGAAGATTCAGCAGTTTACATTGGACCTCAGAATGGTTTGAAGGAAGCCGATAAAATTGGAATGCTGCCAGGACAACCAGATGGAGTTAATTTTGATCAGTACTCAGGCTATGTGACTGTTGATCCAAAAGCTGAAAGGGTTCTCTTTTACTACTTCGTTGAGTCTCAGAATTCTTTTACCAAGCCCCTTGTTTTTTGGCTTAATGGAGGTAACTTAAACTTCAATCATTTTCATTCTTGATCACAGAAAAGATTAATTGTAACGTCATGAACTCATGTAAAGCCCCCCATTGCCATATATGTTATAATAATTGCTGTGATTCATAATTGAATCATTTAAATGAGCAGGACCTGGCTGCTCTTCTTTTGGATATGGAGCAACGAAGGAGCTAGGACCATTGCGCGTCAACTATGATGGAACATCTCTATCACATAACGAATATGCATGGAGTAATTGTAAGTCTTGTTGATTTTCAAGAAATATTTTAGTTATTTCTTCAAAGAAACAACTCAGTTTTCATGGAACTGCAATTTTCTTTCATTTCTATGTCCATGCAGCGGCGAACATGCTCTTCTTGGAATCTCCAGCAGGTTTAGGATTTTCCTACTCGAATACATTGTCTGACTAAAATCTGAATGGCGATAAAAGCAGCTGAAGATTCATTCACCATTCTGGTAAACGGGTTTGAAAGATTTCCTGAGTACAAAACCAGAGAATTCTTCATTACAGGAGAGAGTTATGCTGGACATTACATTCCTCAGCTCGCTCTGAAAGTCCTTCAAAACAACAAGATCTCCAACCTCACATTCATGAGTTTGGAAGGAATTGCTGTGAGTATCACTGCCCAAAATATTTTCCCTTAACATGTTAAATTTTTCACATACATTAATTTGCCTATTGCAATACGATTTTCAAGAATTTGATAAGATAAAATGTGGTATTGTCCAGATGGGTAATGCATGGATTGACTTTGAAACTGGGAACAAGGGAATGCTTGATTTTTTGTGGACACATGATCTCATTTCGGATGAAGGCCATAATTTAATAAATTTCAATTGCAACTTCACTTCGCCTACCAGTGTTTCAGAAGCATGTAGGCATTACCTTTCTCAAGCATACAAATCTATTGGCAATATCGACATCTATGACATCTACGCCCCCTTGTGCCTCTCAACTATGAACACCCGCCCCTAAATGTGACCGGGATTCCAGGTCCTTGGCAGCTTTGCAAGTAATATATTATACTTCCCCTACTTGGATCATTCAATTTAATTACAAGCTTCATTGAAAAATACATGTATTTCTGAGTTTTGTTGACATTCTGCTTTTCTATACTTTATTACAGTATTTCTGTTAATATTGGTTGGAAGGACAGTCCCTCGACAGTCTTGCCTAGCATTCAAGAGCTGATGACAAGTGGGATAAGTGTGTAAATCTATAGGTCAGTTATATCATAAAACTACATGCTGCATATGATGATTCTTAACTCTAAAAGCTTCTAATGGATTCCATTAATAAACCTAATCATTCATTTCAAGATCTATCACCATTATCCTACTTTACATTTGCTCTCAGGATTATGAAATTATATTTCATATGCAGCGGAGATACAGATGGCAGAGTGCCAACAACATCAACCAGGTACTCCATTAACAAACTTGGAGCATCAGTCAAGACACCTTGGTATCCCTGGTACACTGAAGGAGAGGTACAGTTCTGAAAACTTTTATTCATTAATCCCTTCGGGCCTTCTTAGTTTTTGAAGATATTTTGATTAAATTTGGTATAATTCTAACATACATTTTCTTTTCTTGTGTTAAGGTTGGTGGGTATGTGGTGGGATACCAGAACCTGACATTTGTGACCATAAGAGGTGCTGGACACATGGTTCCGAGTTCTCAACCTGCAAGGGCACTTGCCTTCTTTTCATCTTTTTTGAATGGAAAGCTTCCACCCCCAGCCTAAGGCTAGAGAAGCCATAAAAAGATAGAATAAATGTAATTAATCGAATCAAAATTATCCTCGTAACTCAATAATCTAGTCTTGTTGGCATTTCCAAATGCAGCAAGTGCTGAAAGCAGAAATAAAAGAGCAATAGTACAAGAGTTGGAAGCTTCATATCCATCTTTTTAAGCAAACAAACGAAAGCAAAGAAAAGATAAACGTTAGTAGTAACAGCTGAAGGCATTAACAAATGAGTTGGCATGAGACTCTTAGGCAACTTTATATATGGTAATAACGCCATTGAAAGTATTTTTAGCTTCTTTTAAGATATTATTGCCGTAGGCCAAACTCAATTGCCTATCCTAAGACTTGACCTGTCTACGCTCAGATAATTGAAAACCGAGCACTGTAAGCTCTTATAATTGAAAACCAGGCACTGTAAGCACTTATAATTGAAAGCCTAAGCACCACATTTGAAGGCCTTCAGAATCCTATCCTGTACCTTGAACTCTCCAAGCTCTGATAACCGAAAACCAAAGCATGCACTAAAATTTGAAGCTCTCTAACCTCTTATAATTGAATGCCTAAGCTGCGATTATACGAAGCACCAAAATTTAGAGCCTTCAGAATAGGCATTCACATGAAGTTGCAATTTGCATGCGAATTTAAAAATGACAGGCGGGTGCTCCAGTGATAAAACTTAACATTGTTGTTGGTGCCTAAGCTAAAGATGTCGAACCCTTCAAAGACAAGTCTATTGGCAGACTGATCCATCATATATATCAACCTATCTATGTCTTTTTTATTTGTTAATGTGGGAGCAGCTCAATGATTTCTCTTTGTCTCCCATTTTCTTATAAATGTGGGAAATTCAACAATTTCCTGTCAAATAAAATATCTGAAGAACAAGTTGCAGCACCGTACCTACTCCATGTGGGTCTACCCAATGATCCTTGGTCCATCAAACAAAAAATTTGTGGAACACTGTAAACAAAACCTTCGTGTCCCAACTACGAAGGATATGTTTTGTTAAGAGTAGTGGAAGGGAAAAGGAAAAGAATCAAGCAAAGAGTTAGGATTACAATATTTGTTTTTATAAAAATGATTGGGAGCAAGAATTTCTCATGTATCCTCACTTTAAAGGTGAGAAGTAAGAATTCCTACCCATTGTTACTATAGATTTTCAAAAACATCCTTAAAATATTTTGTTCAATAACTTAAATATATATATATTTTTTATCTTATGAAGATATTTGTTCATTTATTTAAAATAATTTAAATATCTATTAAATAAAAATAAATAAACAATATTTTAAAAATAAGTAAACTCAGCAAATCATATTCTTCAAACATTTTTTCTTAAATGTATGCCATTAAAATTTTTTCGGATAAATATGTATTATATAAAAGGTTCATAAAGTAAATATGTATTAATTAAAAAGTATAGGGGACATTTCTAAAATATGTCAATTTTTTCTTTTATCAATCTTAGGACTGTATCTCGAATGCTATTAAGTTGTAAGGGCATATGTTTTGTTAAAGGATGTATGTCAAATTTTCTACTCTCATCTAAGATTTTTTAAAAAAAATGAAAGAAAATAAATGCAGTCGAATGAAATAATGCCACTCGTACAAATACAAATTATTTGGAGAAAAACACTGCATTATAAGGTTAAAATATTATCAAGAGAAGATTTTTTTATAAACATTTTAGAATAATATATAAATATAATTTATTTTGAATAATACCCTTTATTTATATTTTAAAAATATTATATTTAGAAATAAATTTAATTTTGAAATTAAAATTTCTACTTAATCATTTATTTTTGAAAATTATAAAATAAATCATAAATAAAGCATGTAATTTGTTTAAAATAAATATATTGAATTGTTTTCCCCCTATTATTCCGAGCTTTAACCAAACAAAGTAATCCTTTTTTTTTTTCCATTCCTTTTCATTTTTCTTTTCTTTGTTTTCCTCTTTCCTTTCTCCTTTCTTTTCTATTCTTCAAACTAAACATATCTTAAAGTCTACCTGCATACATTACTTAGAGGCTTAATGTTCAGGTGAAGTGATTACTGTCACTCCTTTTTGGCAGTCAACTTGAAACGACTCAACGTCTACGAGGCTGTGAAAAAAATAAAAAACGCCAGAGTTGAATCAAAGCAACCACTGAATGCTAAAAAAGTACAGCAAAATTTCAATTATTTATCCTATATAATGTAGTATTTAATGCATGAACCGAAAACTCTAAGCAGAGCAATAGAAAAGAGGCATTTAATTTGACTACGATATACAACAGGGCTATGGCTTTGTTACTTTATCGGGGATATTATTAAGTAGGAGATACATGAATGGCTATCGGCGGTTGATGTATATACACATATATGCATATATATGAAATTGTTGGGAGTCGTAATCAATGTGATGTTTGATCGATTTTATGTTTCTCTGAAGCTTTATTTTGGGTATAATTACTAAATGAGTAGTCTCCATGGTTGGGATAGGGTTTGATGGGAGTTGATATGATAATATGCAGCCAGAAATTTTTCTCAAAGAAAAGAAATTTAAAAGATTTTTTAAATTGAGCAGCAGCAAGCTCAGTCTTAACCCTTTGACTGACAATTGATTATAATAAAATAATATTTTAATGAATGTTGCCTAATCTTTTCATTTAGATAATAATTTAGAGAATTTGAAAATAATATTTTCCACATGTTATTTCATTCAATAATCTTAAAAATATGAATTTTAGTTATATATACTAATACGATAATGTTATATTGTTATTAAATATTTTATATTAGCTTTTTTTAATCTCTTAGAATATACGATAATAATAATAATATAATATTTTTTTATTAGGTGAAAATTTTTTACAAGATATTAGTTTAATTGGTTAATATATAAAAATAATTTAATAAAAAAAATGTTGAAGATCAATAATTAGTAAAAATATTAGACAAGGTATTCGAATATATTTTGGACAAGTGTTGATGTTGAGGTCGAAAGAGATATTTTTCTCCCATTCATGCTTATAAATAGAAAAGATGATTCAAGGTAAATGTATCTTTTGGATGTGAGACACTGCTGATATTTGTTAACTTGAGTTGATGCGTTTAACCGTACAAAGAGCGTATTCCATATTTTAATCTCAATAGTAAACATAAGCAATTGATTTGTCACGTTCATATCCTATCTATACGCATTAGTCAATGGAATGGTTCAACCATGTAGATGCAATAAAATTTTTCTTGTTGGTTCATTCCACCATTTGAAAGTATTAAATGTTTTTTAAGTGAACTTGAAGCAATTGGATTGAAATAAAGAGGGAATATTTGATAAATTATATTATGAAAAATAAAGAAGTCATTTTGTTGAACCTATCTCAAATTTTTATTTATATGTCATTGATTGTTTTAGAAATGATCTATTTAATTGAATAATTAATTAATAATAAGAATAATATACGTGTTTAGCTAAAGAATATTAATGTTAAATATTATTATATATTACAAATGAAACATCACAGATATAATATAATAATAAATTAATTAGGTTCTTTATATTATTGAAACAATTACTTGGTTTGTTACATTAATGTATCGTTATATTTAATACAGCAATTTTGAACAATATTGTGTCATTTTAGATGACCGGTTATCCAATTTAGCATCTGAAAATCTTATGAAAGTTATCCCTCAGCAACATATGTGATGTCAAGAAGATTGCATTGAATAAAACGTAAAAATCCGCTGCTCTATCATTGATTGCATCATTATTATTCATCACTCATCCCAGGCAGCTAAGAATCTGAGAAAGTCTTGTCTTGTCTATTAATTTATACTACGTGGTCTGCTGTTCAATCCCAGAATTCAATGCATTCAACCTGGTCGTAATAAAAAAAAAAATTACATTTTAATTAAATGGTGTTAATGGATTTTTATTGATGACTTAGCATAGTTGTTGTAACATCGCCTGAATATAAAATATCTACATTCCCATGTCTATGTTTAGATCGAAATTTTTTTTTATTTTATTAATCTAAATATTAGATGTTTAATATTAAATTCAAATAGAACAATTTCTATTCATATATGCGAAAACTTGCGGCACTCAGTCACTTGTGCATCTCTTTTGAACCAGTTGCATAATGCTACCTGTTAATGTGTAAAACTAGATGGCTACTGTATTGGCTCAATAGTGCTGGAGTTGATTTTAAATATCAAACAGTGAGAATGAAACGGTCTTCTAATTTTAGGAGTAGCAAAATTTAGAGTGACGGTAACTGCTTGACAAATAAACTTCAGTACTTAATTTAGAATATGTCAAAACAGAAATAAGAAGAATTGAAGACTAAAAATAAAAAAAATATATATATAAGGTGTCTTGAAGATTATCACCGTTAGTTTGGGAGGAACTGAATAGATGATCGCGAGAAGATAATGAAGATTAGGTAATATTTTTGTCTTAGAGCTTAATCCCATTTTTACTGAATTTGTCTTTCTTTTGAGGTGATGTTTGTCGTGCAAGCATTTTCATGTAAGCTCGGGAAGTATAAGATTGGCAAGTGACTATCACATGGAGGTTTTATGGAAGTCTTAATTAATTGAATATACTACAATCATTAGCCTGCATTTCTTTTTTCTTGGAGGTGCACATGTTAAAGATAGTCCAACATGCAACAATACTATGTAATAGATAGCTAAACGAGTGCGTATGCAATTTTTGATAAGTATTTTTAGTTATAATCTTATTTTTAATATTGTCGATTTATAATTTTTAAGAAAGAGTAAAAAAATAATGGCCTCTAGCCCAATAAAAAAAATCTCAATGCGCTTAAATATGCCCTTAAGTGTATTATTGAAAGTCTGCATTAAGGATTTTGAATACTATTTTTAATTTAAATTAAGGTTATTAATGTGGATAAGATTTTATCTTTAATTAGTGAAAAATTATGCAAGCAGGTCTTGAGAGATTAATCCTAATTATATGATAATAAAAAAGATAATGTGATCGAAGATAATGACGTGGATAATTTTTTTTTTTTTTTTTTTATTGATAAAAAAATTATCATATGACTTCATCTTGATTTTGGAGTCACAGTCTCCTACTAACCCCTTTGACCAGGTCACTTGGGTCTAGTCCTTGTTGTTTGGTGGTTGCATTTTTTCTCCCAACACCACTAGTTACGAGAATTGAACACAATTATTAGTGGCTTTTCCTTGACCAACAATTTAAACCATAGATATATCTATAAATATGAATGTTACAATTTACTCTTTGATGCAATTTAATACCTAAAAATGGAGAATTTTTTTAGATGTTTCTAATTTTACAATTAAAATTTTATGTTTTAGGTTAAAATCTTTTTAATTTTTAAGCAAAAAGTTTTAGATTTTTTATTATGATTGTAACAATATATTAAATAGAAAATAATTAATTCTATTACCAAGAAGTTGATGAGCACTGCGATTAAAAACAGAGGGAAATAAATTTTGTTGATTAGTCAATTTGGAATAATAATATTTAAGTGCTAATTAAGAGGATATAATAATAATAATAATAATAATAATAATAATAATAATATGTCAATATTGTCTGTGAATTGTCAAGCTGCATAAAAACAGAATCTTGGATTAATGCGCAAGTGTCGATTTGACATTAGAAATTTGACAATTAAATAAATTGAATCAAATATTCACGTGTTTTATTAGGATTAATAAAAATATATTATGCACTCGGTGGGTCAAAATTGGGTGCTTTCTGGAGTTTCCAAGTATGAGATAAGATAATAATATTATGCGTATTTGCTCACCAAGCGTATTTTTTGGAATAAATGAAATTCATGTACAATTCCTAAAAAACCCAATTTCCCATTCTGTTCTGTCAAGTCAAATATAAATAAATATGAGGCATAAAAAAAATGATTTCTAAATATTTATCTTTGGCACAATGATAATATTAACATGTTTATTGGTTTAACTTGTAAATTTATTAGATCAATAACATCATATTTAAAAGTTTTTATATAATTTTTAAATTATTAGAGCACTTTATGATCAACAATTAAGATTAAATATGATGTATATAATTGATGTATAATTAATATAAAATAAGATGCAATTATATTTATTTAAAATAAAATAATATAATAGCCTAAATAGAGCATAGGAAATTGAATAAAAAATAGAGGCACTTAATTCTAATTATATATAATTTTTTTTTTTTTTAATAAATGTGAGTGAAGAGTTGATTCACATAAATTATTGAAATCATCCCATTTAACTTGGTATTATTCTAGATTGTGTTAGTCCATTTCGATACATATTTTCAGTTCCAATGTATCTTGAAATTTAATTTAAATAATATAATATAGCGTTAAAAGTGCAGCCAATTAATAAAAAAAATTCTAGAATATTACCCAAAATGAAAGACTTATTAGCTCTTAGTGACCAAGTTGACAGCAATGTCTGCCAAAATTTAAATAATTAAATAATTAATAATCAATAATTCAATAAAATCGATTATATATAATTATCTATAACATTATATTAAATTGTCCGACCGCAGTGATAACTGAGTATAAGAATTTTTTTGTCATTCAAAAAAAAAAAATTATCTCCTAATGATAGTATATAAATGTTAACAATAAAATTAATCATTTTTAAATGCATCGTTGATGCTATTTTAATTTTAATTTTCTAGATAAAATTTGCTATGAAATATCAAAGAAAGTACTCTTTTGTAATTTAAAGCATGGTATGAAATGGGTTTAGCCACAATGTGAGAATTTGAATTTGTATAATTAGGAATTGTTGTTTTCTATGGGTTGATTATGTGTCATTGCAAATTGTCGTTTTCTTAAGGGATGGAGACTTCTCATCACTAAATACACGAAAGCAAGTTGTTAAACGAAATAGAGAAAAAGACTACCAAATTTGCATTATTAAATGATAAATATTGACTTCGGTTTTGTATTGCAAGTCCCAATTACCCCTTTTATTTGGTATTTTAATTTATTTATTAAATTTTAAAAATAAATAAAATAAAATGAATATTCTATCACAAACGTGTTGGACGCTCACCAAGTTGATCGAAGAATATTCGGCATTTGGCATTTGGATTTTTGTTTTTTTGGGAAGATATAGAAAAATAATACAATAAAATTAAAAACTAACATGCAATTCAAAATCTTTCCAGAAGCTGTTGCCAAAAGTCTTGTGCTGTTTGCTCTCACTGGGAAAAAAGAAAAAAAGGGAAACACAATAGTGCTATCTGTGGAGGTGAATTTCTTTAGGTCAATCATTACAAGATTGTAAAACAGTCTGCCTTCTTTTCAATGATTCAGGAAGTAGAAATATAATTCTTTTTTCTTTTCTTTTTTAAACTGAAAAGATTTAAATTATTTTGATAAAATATTAAATTTAAATGAAGTTTTAATTCATTTGAAAATTTATGTCACACTAGTATTTGTCATAACCCAATTTTGTCATCTGTAAATTTTATTCATGATCGAGGTGCCAAATTCGTGATAATGACATAAGGCTTAATTTTCAAATCATTCTGCCAAAATTATTTGATAAGTTTGTTTCTTGGCTCAAGGCGCCGAATTTTGATAG
>JAWDEX010000015.1:229653-271078 GCA_035221805.1 Trichilia hirta | reverse complement strand
AATTTTTCTTTACGTCAAATTTTGGACGACGTCAACAGTATTTATATATAGATTAAATTATACAACGATTTCCATTCATAACTAATAAAAGTAGAAATCTTAATTAAATATAAATGCACATATGATAATTAATTAATTTGTGAATTTAACATAATGTCACAACTACATATATTACGTATAGACTACCGCAAGCTGTAAAAATTTTTATATAAATTTATTCATGTTATAATGTTATAGCATTATTATATAGAAGTTTCATAAAAATAAAAAAAAATAAAATAAAAATAATATAGTATTGTCAAGTTAATTTATGTCTAAAATTTTGTATTCTAATAATAATGTTAAGTTAGGATATATGACTTAAAATTTTTATTTAATAAAATAATAATATAAATTATTATTTTATTAAATTTATAAAATTTAAGGATTTATAAACTATTGTGTTGGAGTTGGAGTATTAAATGCTATTTCTTAATTTTAGATATCAACAATTACAATGTATGAAAATTTGTGTCTAAATTTAAATTAAAATTTTAAATCAAGAAATTCTCACAAAAGTTCTAATATTAATAATTAATTAAATTTTAATTTAATAAAAATGGTATAATTTTAATAAAATTACCCCTAAAAAGAATTAAAGAAAAGGGGAATAGGTCGACTATTGATGATGATTCCATACTGCCCGTCTTTGGATTGTCTCACTTTCGGACTATAAAAAACTCTTCGAAAGCAAATCAATGATCAGATTCATTGATGACTAAAAAGTCTTCGTTCGTTTGGAATTCATTATCTTCCGTGAATCTACCAAATTTGCAAACCAATAAAATTTGCAAACCAATAACTTGAGAGAGAACAAAAACAAAAAATAAAAAAAAAAAGTTTTAGAACGTTTATACTTTATTTAAAAATTTAATTAATATCATTTATATGATGATAAAAATTTAAATAATTTTATTCTAAAAATATAAAAAATTATTTAAATAACTGATTTTATTCAAATTAAAAGAAGTTACAAAAGTGTTCTTCTTAATAGCATATATAAAATCTTTAAATATAAAATTCTAAATAAAAATAAATAAAAAAATTAAAATATCTTTAAAATAATATAGGTCCCAAACAAATGTCGAATGTGATAATTAGGCCTATTTTCGTACAAGCTTACGCTAATCTAGTTGTTTTATATACTCTGTCGCTAATTAGTCCACATCAAATTCCTTCACTTGAGAAGAACTCATCCGCGAGTTGTCATCAAAAGAATGATATAGATATATGTTAGCTATATTGAAGGTCTTCGAGATCTTCATATCGTCTGGGAGATCAACGACATATGCATTGTCTTTAATCTTATGTATGATGGCAAACGAACCATACTTCATTTGGTCAAGCTTTCTTCGGCAGCCTCCTCGCTCTTTTTAAAGGTACATCATTATCATATTTTCCATCTCAAAAGATTTATGACGTTTGTGTTCATTAGCAGCTGCTTTGTATTTGGCATTAGATGCTCAAATGTGCTTTAAACCTGCTTAAACATGTCCATCTATTGCTTTGTTATGTTACTAGTCACAATACTCTCATTCACATTCATAGGCAAGAAAATCAAGTCAATAGTATGATTATGTACCTTTCTGTAAACAACGGCAAAAGAAGCCATCTTAGTGGATGAACCGTAATATTGTAGACAAACTCAGCTTACACGAGAGCTAAATCTCACATTCTCTTTTTCTTTTCACAAATATACCACAGAAGATTTTCAAGAGTCTGGTTCACCACCTTATTCTGGCCATCGATCTAGGGGGGCGCAGTGCTACTAAATCAGAGTTTGATGTTGAATTTCTTTCACAAGATAGTCCAAAAGCGTGACAAAACTTTGGTATTCCTATCTAAAGTGATGGATTTTGGGATTCTATATAATCGAACTATCTTTTGAAAAAATAGCTTTGTAATATACGATGCGTCATTGGTATGCCTGTAAGGAATAAAATGCGCCATCTTCAAAAATTTGTTAACTACAATGAATATAAAGTTAGCCATGCTGTGTTCGTGGTAATCCTAGTACAAAGTCCATTGATAAGTCCTCCTAAGATTGCTATAGGGTAGGTAACGGCATATAAAGTCCTAAATTCTACACTTATCTTTTCTGCGTCTGACATATATGACACTTTTGTACCATGCATCCAACTTTCTTTTCAATTAAGGCCAATAAAATTTTGCTTACAAGCTAGCAATAGTCTTGTCTCTTTTCAGATGTTCTCCTAATCCTTCATTACGAATTTTCTTAATCAATTTTTTTCTGAGAAAAGATCGGGGTATACGTAATCTGTTCTCTTTAAAAAGATAGCCATTATGTCCTGATAACCTGTCAGTTCGTTGGTTAATGTATAGAAGGATATAAATCTTTAAGAAATTTTAACCTAATCATTTTATTGTGGATTGTTACTAACAAGGAAGCCTTCCTACTCAAAGCATTAGCCACTTTATTGCTAGCTCTGGATTTATGCTTTATCACATAGTGAAAGGTTCTAAAGTATACTGCTTATCGTGCTTGCATCTTGTTCACATGTTTTTGGATTTTGAAATGAGTAAATACCTTCTATCAATGTTAAAGACCTTGTAAAAGAATGAGCTGCTCATTAATGTAAAGAAGTGTAGTTTTTTGAGTGCGAGGATTCTGTTTCTCGGATATATTGTCAGCTCTAAGGGAATTCATGTGAATGAAAGAAAGATAGAAACTGGACCAATGTAAACTTGTGCAAAAATATGCTTAATTTTTACATCTAACTCTTGTTTGAGACCCATAATTATTTTAAAAATATTTTAGTCTATTTTATTCGTTTTTATTTAGGATTTTATATTTAGACACTCTATATTTGTTATTAGGGAGAACACTTTCACAACTTTTTTTGTTTTGAATAAAATTAGTTATTTGAGTAATTCTTTAAATTTTTAAAATAGGATTGTTCTAACTCTTGTCGTCAGATAAAATTTCTAAATAGAGTATAAACGTTTTAAAGTAATTTTACTTTTTTTTTTTTTGTTTTCTATCTGTTATTTTTTGAGATTATAGATGTAGATGAAGAGCGCAAGGTTCTTATTATTATATATAAACTAAAGGGAGGCACTAGAGCATCGTGATAGTCAGTTCAGAATAAACACTGTAGAAGAAGGTATGGATCGATAAGAGATTGATCTCTGATGAAGCAATTGATAAAACACTGTTTTTTGCCCAATAACTATGCTTAGCTGCTGTACAATAAGTATTTAGATTGTAGGCAAGGAAACCAAACTGTTACAGAGTATATAGAAGAATTTTTACGATCATAGTCTAGATATTATAATTTTGAGAACGAAGCGCAACAAGTGACCCACTATCAAAGAGGTCTGTCATATAATATTTAATGTCTTATGGCATGAATGTTATATTTACGTTGCTAGATGTACGTCAGATAGCCCAACGAGTCGATGAATGGCTTTCATGGCAATTAAAATAGTCGAATCATAGATCTTATAGTCAAACTTTATTAATAGCAGTGGAGAATAGAGGTTCTTATCCATATAAGAATCCAGCAACCTTTAAAGCGATAAATTAGTCTACGATTTCTGAGAATAATCTAGTAGGTTTAAAAAAGGGCACCAGAAGGAAACAATCGATGACTGATAAGACAGGTCTCTCAAATTCATATGCAAAATTTACTAGTAATACTTATTTTAAATATCACAAGTTTGGGCATAAATTCAATTAATGTCCAAAATAAAGATCAGTGTATGTTATAGATGATGTAAGGGATGACATAGATGACTATACTGGTAAAAAATCGAGTGAAGAGGTTGATAATTATGCTGAAGATAAAGATACGAGACTAATTTATGTTATTAACAAGATTTTGTATTCACCAAAATAGAAAGATCACATGTAGCAGAGGAGGATCTTCTAAGCAAAGTGATGGATTAGAAAAGATGTGTGCAGCCATATTATTGACGATTGCAGCTGTGAGAAATTAATTTCGTAAAAGTTAGTAAAGTATCTATAGCTACCTACCGAATCACACCCAGCACCTTACTAAATTGGGTGGATTAAAAAGGATCTATCAATTAAGGTTAATAAGATCTGTAAAGTCCCTATCTCTTTGAATAAATACTATACAAATTTTATAACCTGTGACATTGTGGATATGGATGCTAGCAGTATTCTCCTAAAATGCCATTGGCAGTTTAATGTAAATGCTTTACATAAGAGGAGAGAGAACTCTTACCGGTTTATATAAAAAGATAAGAGGATTGTCATCGTTTTTGCTGGCTTTACTCTTAAAACTTCTAAAGTGGAGAAAAAAACTATTGTTACTGTTTTTACACATATGCAAGACCTTAGTGGTGCTATAAAGAAATTTGGAGGAGCCCTTGTGTTGATAAGTAAAGAGGAGACTGAAGAAGCCAAAGAGTAGCAGTTACTACTATATATTCAGAAACTTCTAGATATGTTTCGTAACATAGTAGAGGAGTCATCTCAACTCTCACCTTTAAGGGATATACAATATTAAATTGATCTGGGTCCCAGAGTAAGACTACTTAATCTGCTTTACTACAAAATAAACCCGAAGAAAGTCAAATTTTGCAAGAACAAATTCAAAAGTTGCTGAAAAAGGGCCATATTAAAGAAAGTATCAATCCTTGTAGAGTCCCTATCTTACTAGTTTTGAAAAAGGATGGGTCTTGGCGGATGTGTGTTGATAGTAGAACTATCAATAAAATTACTGTGCAGTACCCTTTTTTTATACCGTGAATGGAGGACATGCTTGAATATTTGGCAAAATCTAAGGTATTCTCAAAAATTGATCTCAGAAGTAAATATCATCAAATTCGTATCCAATCAGAGGACGAGTGAAAAATGCTTTTAAAACAAAAAAAGGCTTATACGAGTGGTTAGTTATGCCTTTCGATTTAATCAACATGCCAATCACATTTATGCAATTGATGAATCAGGTATTGCATCCTTATTTACGCAAATTTGTGATTGTCTATTTTAATGATATTCTAATTTTTAGCCCTAGCATAGAGGAGTACCTTCAACACCTTTCATCAAGAAAAATTTGGAAGCTCAACCTTAATTCAGTATGCATCATAATATTCATGGGCCATATAGTTTCTGCTTCTACAGTGGTTGCAATGCATTGGATGATCAACCTTCTTCTCTCGAGAGGGCGGTGCCACTCACCAACGCTTTGAATTTACCACGGGTATAAAAAATAATAGATTTAGTATATTCGCTACTGGTTGGTAACTGTACTGTCGAGTATTTAAACGCGCAATTTGAGTCATCATCTACTCAAATCATTAGTCAAATCATTTTTTTAATCTCCCTATTCTTATCTCCAAAGCCTCCAATCTTGTATCTTGATTATCGACCATGAAAATTAGGCTCTAATACCGACTGACAGAGAATGAACAAAAAAAATAAAATAAAATTGATTTAGAACGTTTATACTCTATTTAGAAGTTTGATCAATATCATTTGATCTAACGATAAAAGTTAGAATAATTCTATTTTAGAAATATAAGGAATTATTTAAATAATTAATTTTATTCAAAACAAAAAAAACTGTGAAAGTGTTTTTTCTAATAACATATAGAGACTATTTAAATATAAAATCCTAAATAAAAATAAATAAAAAAGACTAAAATATTTTTAAAATAATTATGAGTACCAAACAAACGTCGAATGTAAAAGTTAGACCTATTTTTATATAAATTTATACCAATTTAATTGTTCGATGTACTTTATCACAAATTGGTCTGCATCATAGCTCGTTTTCAACTTAAATATTATCCTAACATTGATCACAATTATTTTTGTTAGGCCTTTTAATTAAGTTTAAAATAAGGAAGACAGATAGAATTAATTAATTATCATATACATTAATTTTAATACCAAAGTAATTGACATTTTAGTAAACAAGGACAAGGACAAGGGCAAGGGCAAGGGCAAGGGCTAGGGCCATAGACACTTCGTTGTTGGTCACCAGTTCCCAACTTGACATCACCATCGAATCAATATTCATCTTATTTTCTTAAAAAATAAAAAAAGAAAGACGTAAACAAGCATCCAAATTGATGAGTTGGCTTTATCAAGTAATTCATAATTTATTTATTGATTTCTAATTAATTTAAGAGAAGAAGCACCACTTTGGTGAGTTTACAGGAAATTTCAATATATATATATATATATATATATATATATATACGGAAGTTGTGATTCACATTGTAAACAGTTACAAACAGGTTAGATTCTATTGTATTAATAAATTTGACGTAGTTTTACACTGCATCCAAGTGTACTGAATTGAATGGAACTTAGTTTCAATTTTTTTAATAAAAAATCAAAATACAAATTAATATAATATTTAAAAGCAATGGAATGTCTAAAATGGGATGGTAGAAAACAATAATACTTCGACATGTCGATTACATAAATAATAATTATGTGACAAAAGCATAAAACAGTAGGTAGATTTATAAAGGGGGCGGCTTCTCTCTCAAGTCAATCGCCTTCGTTCCTCTCTCCTTCCCATTTCCCCGTCATTAATTCTCCTTTAAATCATCACAATTCTACCATTTCAGTCCGTTCAAAACCTTTGGAAAGCTTGAATAAACTGAGCACACCTGTAAAACGTTCATGCAGATGGAAGTTGCGATTCCAGTTCCTGCAGCTATGGACTTCAACTTTGACAGTAATTGTTCATCTCCATACATGACTGCTCCTTCAAGTCCTCAGAGATTTGGAAACTTCTTCTTCAGCGCACCTGCTAGTCCTACTCGTATTTCCGCTTTTTATGGGGAGCTCAATGATCATTCTATGACCGCTAAGAATTCCTTAACAAAAGATTTCAATGACGGAGAAGGAAATAACAACAACAATGATTATGAAGATGAAGATTTCGAGTTTAACTTTAGTGGGCAACTGGAGAGAACTTCTTTATCTGCTGATGAACTCTTTGATGGTGGAAAAATTCGACCACTCAAGCTCACACCCGGCTATGAATCAGCCTCCAGTACTGTATCATCTCCAAGGGCGACATCAAGATCGAGAAATAATTCCCAGAAGAGAGATCCTGATTTATCATCAGCAATGGAGGATGAACAGAGAAAACGAGAATTGAGACAGCATGCTCAAGAACAACGTGGCAGAGACATAATTATTTCTGGTTCTTCTTCGTTTTCAAATTGTTCTCGCAAAGGAAGTCGATCTCTGTCACCTGTAAGAGTCTCGGATGTAGTAGATGATCAGGAAGATAATTCACAGGCAGTAAAAATTATTAGTTCAAATACAAGCAGTACAAAATCTTACGCATCTTCCATCCTGTCAGCCATTTCATTTTCAAAAGGTAACAGAAAATGGAAACTGAAGGATCTGTTACTGTTTCGGAGTGCTTCAGAAGGTAGAGCCACAAGCCCAGATCCGCTAAGAAAATATGCAGTATTGTCCGAGAAAGAAACAATGGAGGATGTAAAGAGTTCAAGTTTCCGATCAACTGACAGTTCCGGTTCCATTTCACGGCGTCGTACGCCTGTTTCTGCTCACGAATTACATTACACGGCGAACCGAGCGGTGTCTGAGGAGTTGAAAAGGAGGACATTCTTGCCGTACAAGCAGGGTTTGCTGGGATGCCTTGGGTTCAATCTAACTGGCGTGCATGACATTTCCAGGGGAGTTGGGTCTATGACACGTGGATGATTGAGATTTCTCGATCTGCATCTGTTGATGAATATATTTTATATAAAAATTTACGATTCTTTTTTCTTTTAATGAAAAATTTATACGTTTTGATTAATTATTATGATTATTACGTTGATCTAATTGTTCTTTTATGGTGTCTCTATCCATGCGACTTTAATTGTCGGAAATTTAATGAGTCACATAAAGGCACATAGAAAAGCAGATTACGGAAGATATTCAAAACCTCTTTTTATATTGGCTTCCATTCATGAATGAATCACAGTTTAAGAAGAAAGAAAATGTTCAGCTTGTGAACTGATTTGACAGATTCTTCATTTTAGAGTGAACTTGGGGTTTGAATTTTATTACCTTATCTTGAGTGTTTCGATTACATACATACAAATAAAAATTTTATTAAGATCGATTTAGTTGTATTAATTACATATTATAGTAATAAAAAGTTAAAAATTGCTAAACTAATTTACTAATTATTAATATCTATTTATTAAAGATTATGTTATAATATACGAACATACATTTAATATTCTGTGACATTTTGTAACTTTATATCTGAAAAAAAAATGTACCATACCTGTCTGAGTTTTTATTTTCCCTGCCTAATCAACTAAGAATGTCCGATACACTTCAATATCCTTGACATTTTCTTAGTATTTAAAAGAAGTTCTGATATATGTTGGTGAAAATAAATAAAATTATGAAAACAAAAATTCTTTTGGCTGGATTAATGAACTAAGAAGATTGACATTTACAATTGAAATCTTGAGGTGCTTCTCCCCGAAAGGTAATGCTATTTATAATTAAATTATTCATCTTATACATTAAATTCTATATTTGATAAGCCAATATTCTTTCATTAATTTCTAAATCACTTTAATTAATTAATTAATTAATTTATGCATTAATCCCAGCTAAACGTTGAAGAATAATAACACAACATGACTTGCTGAAAGAATTTTAAAAAAGAAAAGAAGAGAGGGAATATTTGCATCGCACATGGCAGGAAAGAGAGAGGCTTACTAGACAATAATCATTAGGATTTTAAAATAATTATGGTCATGTTGTTGTTAAACAGTGCAAAGTTGTGTAATTGGTAATAGCAGTCAAACAAAAGGTGATAGAGAGAATTAAAATTAAATAAAAAAAATCCAAATTAATCAAAAAAAACAACAAAGTCTGTCCAACAATTTGTGACCATGATTGTTTCATCAGTACAATCTGCAATTATGAATTGTTGCCCAGCAAGGTATTTTGTAGGCTCAAGCATGTATGTGTAATGTTTCGAAAATGTTGTTGCTAAAATTGTAAAGAATAACATATTGCGCGCTTTCTGTTCTTTCTCCTTACAAAAATTGTAAAGAATAAAGAGATGAATTTAAAGAAGAAATCTAAAGTAGACATGGCCGTTAAATTAATCTTTTTGTTTTTGAAAATAATTCCCCACATTTTTGCAAATACATGGAATTATTTATGTGCAAAAGAGCACGTTAATTTTTAAAAGTTACTGATCAGCATTCCCTATGAGTAATATCGTGGAAAAAGAATTAATTATTTCAACAATAATATCAAATGGCCTGATGGGCAGTACTATATGATAAAAAAATTTGTAATTATTCTACCACAATTAATAGGTTTACAACGATAGTTATTAGATTTGTTTTAATTGTCAAAGAAGTTGGCTTACAGTTTTGTTGCACATTCAATGTATCCATTGAAATTGAAAGAGATCGTTCCCAATTTATTGTATTCCTTTTATTCTTTAGCTAAGGAAAGTAATTAATTTTCTGTTAATATTTATTTAAAATTTCTTATGCCTATGGTTGAAAACAAATCGAACAAGTAAAGGAATTATGGTCAAAAAGAGAAAAGTTAAAAAGGGAAATTAAACCAGAAATCATGTATCGATTGTCTTCTTTAGGATATTTAAATTTGTCTGAGGGTATGTCCAAACAATAAATGGAGTAATTGTTTCAAAATTCTACATGCTTAATGCAGTCCCAACGGATAATCTTAATTTACAAGTTTTCCAAGTGCACCATCAATAGCAAACTCAGTGTACAACATTAGTTTTTTTATATAAATTTTTTTATTTGATAATATTATATTATTGCATACCTTATATCTTCACAGCAGTAAAATATGATTTTATAACATCAGTATTGAGTTTGTATTCTTAATATATTTATTGTTATTTTATTTTATTTTAAAAATATATATTCCAATTTTATTTAAAAATTAAAGTTGATTACTCATTCCTCGTACTTTAACATTAATAAATTTATTTGATAATAATTGTAAATTAAAAGTTTTTACACTTCCATCTCGAACATTTTCTAATTGAAGCTTTCAAAATATTAGGGTCGATACATATAGAGGTGCATGCTCATAAGCTCCATAAATCGGCTTCAAACAATTGGGGGGTTTAATATCTTTTACGACTCCTTAACCTGGATATGATGATCATCATCACAAGACCATAACCATAGCGCAATAAGCATGCATTGATCCAAAATTTGGTTTCACCTATTCATACATCTACAGTGTGGATTTGCAGCAACAAGTCATAAGGAAAAATAAATGAAAAAGAATATACAGATGGATTACTCTCAACTACAGAACACTGTGATTCTTTTTGAAGGCACTTGTGTTAATTAATTCCTGTAGAGAAAGGATGGAACGAACAGCCATGTAAACAAAACTAGCAAGCTTATAGAAAGTCTAGCTACGCATATGTCCATAATACAGGAAAAACAGATGACCCAAATGAAATCCTACAATTATGGCTCTCGGTTTTTGATCCCTTTATTAGTTGGTCAGGTTGTTAGAATGGGAAAAAAGGTAAAGGGAGAAGGAGATAGCCATGGCTTTAGATGCAATTCTGTTTGTTCATATATATGACAAAAAATTATGTCATATATTATAATGATGATGATGAATTGATGTTGGTGAGATTTTATCTATTTTTGTATGCATTCATTAGAATTAGCTCCAACAACAATATTTGCAACATTGCATGGTTGTTGATGATAATGATAGCAATTGATGATTGTGAATTGTGATGAGTAGCTTCATAATATAATATTGGGTCAAAAAATTAAAAATCCCTAGTATGATGTAGTACTAGTGCTCATGATTTTATTCGAGTCGTTCTCATTAGAATCTTTCAGCAAAATTAAAGAACACCCGAAAGAAAGAAGATTTAGGTTACCAACATTAAGTACTTCAACTAGATTATTATGCATTTAAGCATGAATTATGACTGGTATTGCTGGAGTTCAACTACTAATAAAGTTGGAAAACAAGGCATATTTACATAAAGATCCATTGTTCTTATGGTCATTTTGTATTATTCTATACACGTTATCAATAGAATTGATCATTTCGTTAAGCAATTACTTTTCACCCCCAAGTTTTCTTCCAATATTTTTGTGATTTTATTATTTTGGTAACCAAACTCTAGCAGCACTCAACAAAATAATTGTAATTATTTTGTGATTACGCTTTTTCTTTTTTCATTTATTTAATGTGCTCATTGTTATTATTTACCTTCCATTACTGCCTCAGCACACATTTACAGCTCCTTCATTATCAATTTCTTCCATTGACTTAGAACACAAACTGTTGACTAATTATATTAATTGGAGACTTTCTTTATTAAACAATAAACTGAATTATTTGCAAACACTCATTGTAGACGTGCTTGATGAGCTGAGCGGAAGCACATTTAATAGAAAGGAAGAAGACTTTGTTAAAGTTAAAAAGACAGTCAAATGTGCTTCCATATATATGATAAAGGGTGTGCTATAAGCAAAGAAGTAATGGATAAGAGAGAAATAAAAATATTATAAGGTATGCTTTTGATTATAAATGTTAACCCACAATCATTGGGATTAATGCCTTTTTAAAAGCTATGTTAGGATATAGATTTTGTCTCATTATAGAAGAAAAAATTATTATTGTTATTTTTTTTCTTTAAAAAGAAAAATAAGACATTTAATACAATTTATTATATCAATATAATTTGTTATAAGTATTACTCTTAAAGTAATACAAGCGGTTTTAATATTGTTAAACCATCAAATATTCACAAATTGATTATCCATGTTGGTTTACACTCAATGCTTACCTTGATTCTTTCGAAGATAATATTGAAATTTAATAAAATAAAAATAAAGAAAAAAGGGTCATATTTAATTTTTCTTTATTCGAAAATATAAATCACGTGAATGCTTTAATCAAGGTCTAAAAATAAGATAGTAATTTTTCCTTTATTAATATGATAACATTTTTTAAATTTATTTTAATTTAATAAAAAATGTAATGATGCATTGGGCATTAATGTGCTATAATTTTTATTCTATTATTATAAAATAAGATAATTAATTATTAGGCATATTTGAGTGAATAATTAATCAATGAATATTAACAATAAATACATATTTTTAAAAATATTTTAAAAGGATGGATTAAATTAATTAGCGTTCTAGGGTTCATCATTCATTCTTCACAATTTGTGATCCTTGTACAAAACAATAGATCCACCCCATAGGGTCGAACTTAAAACCCATGCCGTCCAAAGTATTAGTCCTCCTGCCAAGACCGGGAAACACGTGCTTGGCATTTACTGTCAAAACAGTTGCCGGCCGATATATTTGACTTCTTTGGAGCTCTGCCACTGGCCCCGGTGGTCCTATTACTCTCCTCAGACTCAGAGGACAAGAAGTCAACGTTCGAAATGTAAATTCTGAAACAAAGAACAAAGAAAGAAACCAATACAAAACGGGAATGGGAGCGATCAGAAGAAATTTAATTATGGAAAATCGAGGGTTCCTGAATAAATAAATAATATTCTTAGTAAAACAAAAAAAAATATTGCCATGATTTGTTTCAACTGTTTCAACATGACAAATCTCAAAATGTACTACTTATCAACACAAATTTACATCAATATATTATAAATCACTTATATTAATTTAATTCCCCATGTTTAATGTTCCATCCTGCCCAAATCTTTGATTTGTAACAACTCCAACTTCATTTCCTTATCATTAATTTAGATAACATAGAAAAGATAAAAGCTTGTAAAGGATTTGAAGTTCATTCAAACTAAAAAGGCAATTTCAAGAATAATATAAATATAGAGGATGACAATTCATATCATAAAATTCCAAGAAACATCTTAAAAAGAAATATAAGGATCTGGGGTTATGGCCAAATCTATCGAATCAAAATTACATGCTTAAAATCAGATGATTTAACAACAAATAAAACAAAACATGAAAAAACAAAAGAAGAAGAAGAGGTTCATTCGAATGCTTGTGCATAAATGCCTTAAACATTTGAGGACTAGTGCACATACGTTGCCTATAAAGGTTACTAGAAATGATGGCATATGCTTCTAATACACTTCAGAGTGCAATATACAAGCTGTAAGAGAGGACCGAAGGTGCTTTCACCCTATAATTGTACCAAAGGTTGCAAGTTGCCGAAGCATTAGACCTCATTAATAAACAGAGAGAACAACTATAATGTTTTCAGACAAAGCCGCCAGTCAGATCACAACACGTACCTGGTTGCAGTACTGAGTCTTCGCTCATCAAATCATCCCCAAAGAAAAATCAAAACTCTACAATAAGTAAATGCAGTTGAGAGACACTAGATATAGTAACTCTCGTTTCAGATCATGTCTGGTGTAACATGCAAGTCAGGCATACTGAATACTAATCTCCCCCATCACATCACCTGTCAAAACTTACAGATTGATTTGTGACTGTTGAAATGCAGCGAAGAGTAAAATGACTAGAAAAAACGTGAAATGCATATTATACATATATTGTAGAAGTAAACGGGTGTGAAGTGATATATTTGAGTTTTTATGGTTGTATTATGACTATTATGGAAATATATTAACTGAAAAAACTGATTCTGAAGATTTGATTGAGAAAAGCAATTCCTTCTCTACTTCTCCAAATCAACTATGAAAGGGGTGATTTTGCCCAAAATAACCCATAAGTGAATTTTGGATTATGAAAATCACTTTTATTCATCCCAAATAGCAGTTCCAAACTGACCCCAACAGCAAAATTTTGACACTGCTTTTGTTCCGTCCTAATGACATGTCTATAACGTCATACATGACATTGTGAAATTTATGGCTATTTCACTGTAGCAATTCATTTGTTGGGCAAGGCCTGAAGAAAACCAACAAATACGAGCTCGGAATGTCTAGCTTTCCTGACCTTGGAAGGTCAAGCTATAGCTATCCAAGCTTGACATGAGATTGGCTTGATAAAGAGTCTGCTCAACAATAACCATGCATAAATAAACGACGTAGGACCATGTGAAGCAACCTTCCAGATCTTAGTTCAACAGGCTCTGAAGGACTAACGAGGACTCAATGCTGCTCAAACATATACCTAATGAACTATAATTTTCAGCTTATTAGTCTTAGATATTTAGGTTTCTATCATTTCTCTCAGTTTTGTGTCAATTGACATATGTTACTAGGATAATAACTAGTGTCGGGGTTGAACTACCTCTTTTCTTGTACAATCTGCAAATGTTTTTGAGTTTTCTCAATGCATCGATGCACAAACAAGCACAATAAATTTCCACACTAAATAACTGCCCCATAAAGTGATTATTGTATTCTGCGAAGCTTGTATTTTCATCAGATTCCATAATTACAAGAACAGAGCACCTCAATTTGATAGCTTTCAGATCATCCTCATCTGTAGCTTAAAACTTCTTTCTGTTTTAAAGACCAATAGGTTCTTCCTACAACGCTGGTGGTTTATACACATTCCTTGTTTCTCCGGTTTCTCCACGTCACATATTTATCCAAAAAAGGGCTACGGCCTTCAGTAGGTTTCTCTGTTACAATGCATATTAAATGTTGAGAAAAAATGATTTCACAATTTTCCCAATGAAAATTTCAACTGTTTCCTTGTTCCTTTGGAGCAGAAATTTCTATTGGCCAATGTGGCTTGGGAATTTACAGCTTGGGCCTCACCAGTAACACACACTCGCACCAATGTCTTGATAAATAGCAGGTGATATTTCATTAGCCAATACCAAACAATGTAAGAAGTGCATTTTTCTCAATATAGTCTACCTATTAATAAAAATACGCCTTCTAAAAAATTTTAAAAAAATGTCATTAACTAGGAATTCAGGCCTACAGACCAGTGTCTGGCTTGCAATCCTAATGTATTGGAATAAATATTTCAGGCAGTTTAAACCAGATAACATTATTTCTGGTAAGAAAATAATTACCAACTCTCATGCCTGTATTCAAATAAAAACATAACGGTAAAAAAGGCTGGTTAAACGTGAAGTATCTTGTGTATATGAATCACCGAGACTGGTACAGGCCAAGCAATGGTTTCTCTCTCTCTTCAACTCTTTTCCTCGCAGCTTCCCTTGCTTTAATTGCAGCAGCTTCTTCTGCAGATACAGGCTTGGCCATCAGCTTCGTCTTATTATCTTCCCTTTTTCTCTTGCTGACAGTAACTGAAGATGGAGCACCTTTGCCGGACCTCATCAAGTTTAAAGCAGATGAAACAACCGGCCCTGGTGCAGGCCCACTTTTACTTTTAGCAGAATCTTTATTTTCCATTACTGATCCTGCTGCAGAACCTGGCAATGGTCTTTTTATTGTGAGTTTACTTTTGGACTCTGACGAGGCTGGGATTGCCGCATATGCCTCTTCTTGCGTCATCCACTTGCCTGTTTCATTTCCCTTTTAAGTAAATAAGGCATGTAACATATAATCTGAAAAAGCATCTTGAAGAATAAAAAGGGACTCAGGTCAGTCATTCCATACCTATATCATCAGAATAGTAAAAGCCTGATTTGGGATCACAGCAAAGACCATTGCTTTGGTTGTAGTAATAGCCTGAACTGCTGTCATAGTCCCATTCTGTCATCGGTGAGCTGTATCAGTTTTAACTAACACAATCAAGACAAAAAGCATTTATAAATGATAATTGATTCACATTATCAGAACAGGCCCGTTCAAGAAAGTAAACAGATGTTAGACCTGACAGATTCAAATTCATATCTATTTGGTTGCCCGGCTCATTCACTGGCTTCCAAATAACAACCGCTCACAAAACAGAGTTCAGTGGAATTTTTGTTGCCTATTATATGGGAATAGAAGATCAAACCTAGAAACACAAGTTAGCCGATAAGAAGACAGGATGAACCAAACAAAGTAATGAAAGACAATTACTCCCAACTATGATTACCAATCAAAACAAGTGCAGATGGTTATTCATCCTTTCACACTCAGCTATATCAAAATTCCAGCCAAGCTTAAGCTTACCCATCAATGTTTAGTCAAACCCCAGCTTGTTCACCAACCTAAGATGGTTGAATGGATAAAACTTTCTTTTGCAATTAAATTTAAGCTATAATCTTGAGCTCCAACACCAACCAACCCAAATTAATAATCACTACATACATATAAAAGTTAACTGAGTAATAATGTGGCATTTTTTCTTTTGAAGCTTTATATAATTAAGTGCTTTATGAGACGAGACCTTAGAAATTCATAAGCCTACACAAATATCACAGAACCCGATCAAACCGACAAAAGTACTTCCCAAGTTTCAATCACCAAGCAATCAAGACTGGAAATTAGTACACAAGAATTAAGTGAGTTAAGCTTGACCAGTCCAGCTGTTTGTGAAAAGCTCAGTTCAATCAATAGCCCTATGCAGGCCTAGAAGATAGTTAGGATTGCAACAGCTGGAAGTTTTAAAGTAAAACCTTACTAAATAGCACAAACAAGTTTCCCTGCCACATGGATGAGCCATAATTACATCAATCTCATGCTATCAAAACTTATTCTTAGCAGAGCTAACTTCGATGACTAGATACACTTCATACTTACTCTCTTGATCATTCAAAGCTAGGGCGTTAGAATTTCTGGCCTCCTGAAAATTTGACATATCCTTTTGATAGGTGCGCTTGGCATTCTGGCACACACTAAAATTCACAGAAAATAATCAGCAGCCAGCAAAAATAAATACACGTATTCAGCAGAAGAATATAATGCAAAAGAAATGCTCTTATCACACTGGTGTAAATTTCTTCTACACCATTTCTTAAAATTACAATTGACCAAAAATCCTTCTGATCTCAATATCTAGGTTGATTGAATGACATGGTATCCTCAAAATTAGCTTTTTCAATATGATTTGCATCAAGGCTCATAAGCTAAACTCTTCAAATCAATCAGTCCTTTTTCATATCTTGCCACCTCAAACATGTGATCTAAATATATCAGGTAAAAATGAAAAACGAATCTATCAAAATTGATATATTTTAATGCATGTTCAAGGTTTAAGGGATCTGACACTATGGTATTAAGTTGCAAGTTTAACCTAAAAACCTTTCTCCAATTGTCAGAAGACCGCCATCTTTGAAAGAGAAATGTCCCTGAAATACACTTACTGCTTCAATCTGTTCAAGGGCACAGGCTGTCTCTTTCTGCTCCTTCTCCTTGGTAGCATTGTCTTTCCTCATATCAGTAACCTTCTTTTGTACATTGACCGAGCTCATGGTTTCTAATGCTGGAAGGATCGTTTGCCATGTAGATTTTGCAGAAATCACACCATTTGTTACCCTGGCTAACCCAATACTGCAAGACAAAGAAGAAAACCAAGAATGACATCGGTTCATCCATTAACCAACACACATAGATAATAGACAACAAAGAAACATAAAGCAAGAGATTAAAGAACATCAAGAGAAAGATGTCAAGTACTACAAAATAAAAAAATGTTTGCCAATATTAGTCACATCCCAACTTCTTACAACGTACTATAATCCAGAAACATCAAATATAAGAAACAGAAAAATTATAACCATTAGGAAAACGACTTAATTAAACAAAGCATTGACTTATGTAATGCCTTTGATCAATATGAACATTAATAAATCTATCTAAACTCAAATTTCCAAATAAATAAATAAAGCTAAAGTTTCGGTCTTTAATCTCCCTTTCAAAAATTCAAAAAAAAAAAAAGTCTTGAATCTCCAAATTGGTGGTCTAATTTTTATCACAATTAAGTAAAAGTGATAGCTAATGCTGCTCTCCTAACATATCTGTATGAACTACTAAAAATTTCAATCTGAACTAAAATTTTCAAGAAACTATAAATGCAAAACTGATCGAGAACGGTAAGAACATATGAGACACTAAGAAGAAAATAAAAATTTGACCAAAAACTAACAACGATCGTGATTAGATTTGGAAGCAGAGAGATAGGTTTGAAGATACCTCGGTCATTGCTGCAAATTAAATTGGTTGTGTAATTGACTGCAAGAATCTGAACAAGAGATAGCCAATTATTTACATTTTCAACAATAATAGTTAAAAGAACCTCTCGAACCTCTCAATTTCTCTGTTCGTCATTAGACTGAAGAAGCCGAGCGGATTTGGTTAGTTCTTCTGTGAACCGAACCGGGATATATTTGTCAATGGATAGATATTTTTAAGGGTACAACTCTTGGAACATTAACAATGACGCTATTTGAAGAAGGATGCTCTTGCGAGTTTTTGTGGCAAGTCTCTCCTATTCGCGACTTCTCTTGGTTATTTTAAGATATTTTTATATTTAGTCATTCTTATGGTTATTATTAGAATTCTCTAAACACTAGCATTTAAACCTCTATTTACTTATCTAAAGTCAGATTCTCCTTTTCTTATTTGACTTAACTTGTAAAGCTAGATTTATGATATTATACAATATACGGTTAGGTGAACAAATAAATTTAATTATGCAAATTAATATTGTAGAGATATTTTATAATTTTTATGAGAAAAGAAAAAAGTCTGCAAAAATAAAAAAAATAAATAAATTATGCAGTTATAATGTAATTATGTTATTGGTTGTTATGTTATTTTATATACAAGAGTTTATAATAAAAATTTATATCTCTAGTATATTATATTATATTATAAATAAATAATGATACAAATTATTATATACTAATTATACAGTACAATGATATTAATTAAATAAAAATACAAACACAATGCAATAAATATAAAAAAATATGAATTATGTGATAATACTATTATTTTAGTTTGTGGGACGTAAGCTAACAACCCTATGACGAAAATTAGCCATTTAATAGGGATTCAAGCAGGTATTTGTTAATTGAAGCAAATACGATGGGTCCGGCCCGTTTCATTTACGTAATTTCATTCAAATCAACGAATGTTACTTGCTTTTGACCTAAAATCGCGCATGAGCGACCGCAATGAAATCGCCGGCCACTGCTATTACCCTGCACTGAAGAAGGTAAGGGAAGAAATACAAATATCAAAAAAATCAGAATGGACGAGACATTCATGTTAATGCTCTCAAATCTCCTTCACCTACACAACTCCCTGGACCCTACAACATCCCTCCTCTCCTCCACATCAACCAGCTCCGCCGCGTCAACCACCTCCGCCACATCTTCCACCTCCCTTCTCTCCTCCTCCTCCGCTGCACCTCTTATCTTCTTCACTCTCTCTTCTCTCCTCTCTTTCCTCTCCGCCTCAAAACAAAAGTCCTCTAAAAATGACGGTGCAACTTCCTCCTCCAAAAACGATGCTGCATCCGCATCCACCTCCGACTACTCGGTTTCTGCCTTCCGGGCCCTCACCACTGAACACATCTGGTCGTTGGAAGCCCCGCATCGTGAAGCACATTGGCGTTCGATGTACGGCTTGTCGTATCCAGTCTTCACCACCGTCGTTGAAAAATTAAAACCCTACATCGCAGCGTCGAATCTCTCTCTACCGTCCGATTACGCAGTGGCGATGGTTCTCTCGCGTCTTGCTCATGGCCTCTCAGCTAAAACCCTAGCTTCTCGGTACTCTCTTGAACCCTATTTGATCTCGAAAATTACTAACATGGTTACTCGTCTTTTAGCGACGAAGCTCTACCCAGAGTTTATTAAAATTCCGATTGGTCGGCGCCGTCTGATTGAAACGACACAGGGTTTCGAAGAACTGACGTCGTTGCCTAATATTTGTGGGGCGATTGATGGGAGTCATATTAAGATTAGTAATGGGAAATTAAAGCATGTTTCATCCAATCAATACAGATGTAAATATGGGTATAACTCAGTTTTACTTCAGGTTGTAGCTGACCACAGGAAGATTTTCTGGGATGTCTGCGTGAAGGCATCAGGTGGGACGGATGATAGTGCTCATTTTAGGGATAGTTTGTTGTATAACAGGTTGATTTCGGGGGATATTGTGTGGGATAAGGCCATCCATGTGAGGGGTCACCATGTGAGGCCGTATATAGTAGGTGATTGGTGTTATCCCTTATCGTCTTTTTTGATGACACCCTTTTCCCCAAATGGGGTAGGAACACCTGCACAAAATTTATTTGATGGGATGCTGATGAAAGGGAGGAATGTAGTGGTGGAGGCAATTGGCTTGTTAAAAGCAAGGTGGAAGATTTTGCAGGATTTGAATGTGGGAATTAATCATGCGCCGCAGACCATTGTTGCTTGTTGTGTTTTGCATAACTTGTGTCAGATTGCTAGGGAGCCAGAGCCGGAGCTTTGGAAGGAGCCTGATGAGAACGGAACTCCTGCAAGGGTTCTTGAGAGCGAGAAGCAGTTTTACTATTTTGGAGAGGGCCTGAGGCAGGCGTTGGCTGATGATCTGCATCAAAGGCTTTCAACAAGATAGTCGATGCAGTTTTAAGATTGAGGATAGGATTATTGTTGAACTTATAATGATATGCCTTTTTAGTAGGTCTACCAATCACATCACATATAGTAACAAAAGAGCTTATCATGTAATTAATTGTTTGCAGGATTATTATTTCAGTTATATTATATCCCCATTTAGTAAGTTTCAGAAGTAGATTTTGTGGACAAGTTCATATATATTGTGTAGTGAATCTATTATGCAGTTGATATGCATACTAATCTAAAGATGAATTCCGTTCATCTTCCGCTGTTATGATTAGTGATGTTTTCTTGTCATCCATTTGAGAGCAAATGAAGTTACTTGTGCATTCGGTTTAACCAGGGATGCAGGGTTTGTAGTTTATAGAGATATTGTGGTATTCTTTTTAACTATGCATTTGATGGTATGTTGATTTCATAGATGACTTTGCAGCAGTTATTAGAAGAATCTTGCTTTTGTTGGGAGTCTAAACCTTGGAGTCTGATTGCAAATTGACTCAAATAGTTTTTTGTTTGATTTTATATCAGTCACTTTGTTCAGCTCTTGGAGTGGTTTCATGATGTGTCCTGCGTTGACAATCTTTTGGACTATTTATTTTTTTCTTTGTGTGCTTTGTATATTGGTAAGAAATGTTTATATGCAATAGAAATCATTTTTGCTTATTCCCTTTGTTGAAAAACGAATGAGGAAAGGTAACAAAATTTTGCAATCCATTTCCTATGTTGTGTTACTTGGATGACATGTTCTTTACGGAGGGTGATAAATGGTTGTGGTCTTGAGTAAAAGTGTCTATTCTGGCGAATTTTTGGGGGGCGTATACATGAAATGCTAGACATAATTATTAAGATTTAATTGTGTGTAGTCAATGGTGAAAATTGTGATCAAAATGAATTATGTTCTCTCTCTCTAATGAGTGGTTTGGAAAGATATGAGCTTATAATGATTGTTGGAGGATGCAAAGACCAGAAACATTACTGGCAGATGTGTTATCTCTGTGATGATTTCATTAGAGCGGTAATACAGCTGTACGCATGGGTCAAATTAAGACACATATGCATGTTTTGAAGCTAAGTTCATAAAATTGATCCGCTCTGGATGTCATAGTATGTTTACTTTACCGGGTAATGTGTTTGTTAGAAAGAATTTTGTGCTCTTTCTTTCAAGCTGTAAGCTTGTAATGAAAATTTAGCATTGGTGAAAGTATTTCTTGTTAGATTCTTGGTTAACCTACTTAGTTTAGGAGCAGTTTTGAGCAATAAAATCCTTTAACTAGCAAGTCTTTTCTTTTTCACGAGCTTCCTTCTCTCGTATTTCTTTGTGTACTGGTCTCTTTTTACTATCAGTTGTTCCCTGCGGCATTTTGGTGGAGAATTCTTTGCTATGACCTTTTCAATATTTGAAAGTATACTTT
This sequence comes from Trichilia hirta, assembly GCA_035221805.1. Taxonomy (NCBI): domain Eukaryota; kingdom Viridiplantae; phylum Streptophyta; class Magnoliopsida; order Sapindales; family Meliaceae; genus Trichilia; species Trichilia hirta. Next base: position 249,232 of record JAWDEX010000015.1, on the reverse strand, counting down.
AATTTTGTAGGGAATGTCAGCAGGGCAACCCATCGTTGGGAGTAGAAACGCAACTTCGGCAGCAAAATGAACAGTCTCCCAATAGTTTCCTTTCTTTCGTCTGCATCACATGTTGTATGGATCTCTGTTTTCTTTTGCACAGAACCTTTGACATAGTCCTATTCAACCTTTGACATAGTCCGATTCATCGACAATAAAATTCTCAAATTAGCAGAAGTGAACTCATCCAATAAGCCTTATTTTTGTTCCCTGCCATGTGCAAAAAAGTTGATTTAATCCTCTCTTGACTAATGAGGACGTTTTCTACCATTCTATCAAAAGTACTTTTAAATTTGAAGTGTAAATTATTAAATACTGACTGGGCACGCATGATAGTATAGATTAATGACAATACAAAACTAATACCATTAATAAGAGTAAATTATGTAACGATCAAAAATTTGTACCTCTAAAATATGTTCTTTGATTCCTATAATATCACTCTTCCATTATAACAAAGAAACTGAATTTGGTAAATAATACTTATTTTTATTAAATAATGTTAGAGATACAAACTGTTCGAAGATCTTATCTATGACGGCATAGGATAAAAAAGATGAAAAGAGAAAGAAGTAGAACAACGGAGGAAGAAATTAAGTATTAAATAACTGTATGATTAATTTGATGTCTGATTCCGAAAAATAATACTTGAAATTCCTAAAAATGAATAACATCTAATTAAATCTTGAATCCTATTTAGTACGAGCAAGTCTCTTTGCAGCAAAAATCTCTTCCATATTAGAGTCCCAAAGATACAATCGACGCTGCCGCTTTTCCTCCTTGGACATCAACTCCGCTCTGCTTTTTTCTTATATCCTTCCGACAATGGTGAAAAGGTTAAATAACGCAGATGGGAATAATAGCTTGCTAAATTTGCTATTTTAATCAGTGTAAGGACAAGGAAAAAGCAAACCCAGTAGCAATAATTATTTCCCAACTAAAATACGGATTCTATAAATGAATATTTATTCCTTGTTTATATCCACGAAGGTTAAACAAACATAACGGTGCTGCAAAACACAATATTGGAAAGTAGCACGGATAAACAAGAATAAGATAAAGCTAATGTAACTCTTAACGCTGTGATTCTGGCAATATCCTCGCATTGAACAAGACTGGAATTGTGTAAACCAGCAGCAAGGTTTCCCTCTGGCCTTTCTTCAATATGGCTTAAATTCAAATCGCTGGAGAAACCAACAAACATATAAACGATTGTGTGTACAAGGAGAAACGCATTTCATGAATAAAGAATCGCAGTCAAAGTATCACAATATCTTAAAGTAACTAAGAGAGTAGGAGCACAGCATTCCAAGAATTTTATAACAGGTAATTCAAGCTATATGCACAAAATCTAATTAATGTGATATCATATATACTACTTAAGCAGGAGCAATATGAAATATAACTTGCATACCTGTCATTTGAAAGGATTTAACTAATATCACAAACAAAAATCGTGATGAAAGTGATGCAGCTCCCTTGAAATGGCTTCTATTGGTCCCGAAGAATTACAGCCAAAGACAAACAAAACTTTGCACTCAGCTGACTGCTTTTCTTTAATCATGTCCTCTGTTGGAACTTGAACAGATCTACTTCATGATCCCCAATGACACATGGAATTTAAATCTACCATACACTTTATTCTCCATAAGGGATTCTCCCACTATTTGGAATGAGGCCATTCTTGGCCATTTCAGTAAGCACATTGAGAACCGCATCCATGTTACCTTCATTGTGGTTGATCTCAACAAGTACTTTTGAAAGTTCAGCATCAGTAACCCTACAGCTTCCCAGTATGTTCTTTATAACTTGGCTCAACTCTTCATTCATATTTGCTGCCAATAGAGCTTTCACCAGAGCAATAACAGTCACAGAATGAGGAACGAAACCAGAACAGGCCATTTCCTTGTACATGACATATGCCTTCTGTACATTTCCAGCTTTACTATGACCATGAATAATCACATCATAAACTGCTTCGTTAGGCTTGTGGCCTTTTTGAAGCATTGACTCAAAAGCCCGATCAGCTTCATTCATCAAACCTTTCATACAGAATCCTTTTAGAAGAGCTACCACGCTTTTAAATTCATTGCTAGTGCAATTCTCAATCAGTGTATTATAAACAAGATCATTAGGGACAGACTCCTCATAAAACAATTTAAGCAGAAGCCTCTTTGCTTCCCTTGTCCGAGCCTGTTTATTGAGTCCATTAATAAGAACACTGTAGGTAACGACATCAGGAAGTAAGCCACTATGAATCATTTCATCATGCAGATGAAGAGCCTTACGTATATCTCCTTCTGTACAATAAGCATTTATCAAAGTTGTGTACGTAAATTCATCAGGGGGCAGACCACTACCCACCATCTCTTGGAGAAGTTCACAAGCGTCAGTTATTCTCCTCTGGTCACACAAACCTTGAATGAGTGAAGAATAGGTAACTGTATCAGGTGAAACACCTTTCTCAATCATCTCCTGCTTTGTGTTAAAGGCCCTATCCAACTCCTGGTTTCTGCAAAACCCAGATATAACTGTACTATAGCTAACAACATCTGGGGCCAACCCTTCTTTGACCATACACTGAATCACTTCTAGAGCCTCTTCCACCCTCCCTGCAATACAATGTCCATTTATAAGAGAATTGTGAGTCACTAGTGAAGGCACAAACCCATTCTCCTTCATTTCATTCAGAAGCCGGTAAGCTTCATTCAAGAATCCCTGCTGTGAAAACCCATCAATCAAGGTCGTATAGGTCCTCTCATTTGGATGAAGTCCTCTAACACGCATTTGCTCAAAAAATTCCATTGCCCTATTCAAATTGCCTGACTTACACATACTATTGATTAAAGAAGTATATGTAACCACATTTGGGGACAAACCATTTCTCACCATTTCTGCATGCAAAACGAGCGCCTGGTGGAAATTCCCCACCTTACAGTATCCATTCACCAGAGTATTATATGTCACCTCATCTGGGAGTAAACCTTTCCGTCTTATCTCCTTTAAAATGTCACCTGTCTCCTTTAACCTCCCTTCTCTACACAACCCGTTTATGATCACATTGTATGAAATCAAATTCAGCTCAATACCTTTCAAAGCCATACCTCTCAACAACTTAAAAGCATCACCAATTCGCCCGAATTTACAATACCCATCAATCAATGTATTATAAGTGACCACATTTGCTAAACATCTATTTTTCTCCATTTCACTAAAAAAACGCAACGCCATTTCTAAATTCCCGGCACCACAAAATCCCCTAATCAAGATATTGTATGTAAAGACATTCGGTGAAATTTTGTTTTTACTCATCTCATCGTACACCTCCTCAGCAAATTTAACCCAATTATTACTCCTCGACCTGATTATCGAATCTAAAATTGCGTTATAAGACAAAACACCCGGCATAAAACCATGAACCTTCGCTAAATTAACAATATTTACAGCTTTATCAATCATGTTTAAAGTAGAGTAAGATTTTACCACTAAGTCAATAACCGCAGAGCCTGAGCCTGAATCACACAAGAGGTAAGTTTCTTTGAGGCACGAAAATACGAAATTTCCATCGTCTCGTGGTAAACTGAGAGCGAGGTCCTGAGCTAAGGTTTGAGCGGTTTTGTAAAGCTTGAATTTGGTTAAAATGTGAAGGGCCAGACATCTCAATTTTGGTGTGAAGAACGAGTGGGGCTGAGCCCACTTGAGGAATTTTAGGGTTAGGGATTGATCGGATTGAGTTTTTAGAAGTAAATCGAATGCAGCTTCAGGGGTAAATTGGGGAGAGAAAGAGTCTAACTGGTATGGGTGGTGCTTGAGCAACGTTAGGGCTTGGTCTGCTAAAACAGAATCGGTGGTGGGTGAGGGTGATGAGAGGGTGGAGAGCGAACGGCGAATTTGGAGGGTTCGGAAGAACATTTTGTGGATCCAAGAAACTCCAGGGTTTTAGCAGAGGTTTTAAGTCGCCCATAAATGAAGGAAACTTTTTTGGTCTTCTTCATAAAGCATAGATTGCTCTTTTTCTTTTTTCTGTTTATTGGTAGTTTTTACTTTCTTCATAAAGGATTGCAGGAGTTTAAAATTTAACAAGTTTTTCATAATTTACTTTTTCAATGCCTTTGCAGAATTCAAAATCAATTTTTTAAGATTTTATTAATATCATTTGAAATTACACCAAAAAATTCGTTCCAACTTTTCCTTGCATGCTTTATACTGTGAGAAGTAGATATACCATATGGCTTGCAGCAACGCAATAGCATTTACGGTCGACTGTTATCATCTTCAATGCCCATATAATCTAGTCAAAACTAGTTCCAATAATTTTGTACATCATACAGTGCTTGAAGTTGGAGGACTTGTTCAACAAATCTAAGGCTAACTAAAATGATACAAAGCGGTAAACAGGAAGTAGACATGTATAGATTGCTAGATTTCTTTTCCTGTTAATGTATAAATACGCATGTATATGCATGCATTGCTAGTGCTATCTTATTTTCCACAAGCTTAAAATGAATCATCGACTCTTCCTGCAATTTCCAGACGGTTCAATCTCCTCACAATCGTAATGAGCAAAGCCTCGTAAATTTCTGCAAAAGTAGGCTGGGTGAGGTGCTGCCGGCTAACTTTCCCTTACTTCGAAGAATCAATCATCATTTTGCTGTGTTTATTTATATGCTATGATCTTATGAATGTTATCCAGCTATGGCTAAGAAAAATTTACTAACTGGAGGTCATAAACTTTATCTATTCAGTTTGCCGGAGACTCCGTGCAACAATTTGACAAACCCACGAAAGCTTAGTTTCCCATCTGTGTGTCTTACCCAGTCCTGGAGAACAACATGAAGAGGAACAGAGGGACCGAGTCCGAGTTCCTGAAATGACAGTTATAAAGGAAATATTGAAGAAACCTAAAATTTTTTGTAACTGGACTAACGAAGAAATAGATTACGGTTAGATTCTCCTACATCTTTAAGTTCTGTTCAAATTGACATTTAGTTTAAATGGACAACACGGGTAAAAAGATACAGTGACGAATGCCTGTAGACTACTTGTACAATTGATAAAGAGCTATATGACTATTCCTTGTATTTCCTCTCGGGGTAGAGCTGCTTGGAGCAAACTCAATCCAAGCTGTGTACAATCTAAAGCAAGCACACTCTTGAGGTTGGATTCAGATTTCACGGTTAACATATTACTTTTTCAGTATGAGAACGACTTTGTGTTTGTTGATTCTGTTTCAATTCCTAATGGTGACATGATCGGACTTCCAATCTGATATTAATCACATAAAGACTGACAAATACTAATTAATATAAAAAAATTTCAACTTACCGAAGCAAGTTCTTCGATGACAATTGCTCTGTTGCCCTCCTTCTCAAATAGCTCATATGCACAGTGGGCATGTTGTTCCCACCCGTCAAGTGCCTCCAGCTGATTGACACTCAGTGTAGCTGCACAAAATTCTTCAAAATCCATATTTCTGTATTGAAGTAAATTTAACTGTTGTGAAAATGAAACAGTAAGCATGTCAGAAGCTGCAAGAATGCAAAACGCATAAATTTCTAGAATAAAATACAACAATGGTTACAAGCAGAGTTCATACAGAGGCGAGCAAATCGGGGATGCGAGATTCCATCATTGCATCAGTGGCATTTTTCATCAGAGCCTGAACACAACAGAGTGAATGACATGAAAAAATGATTATCCAGTAAAGTCATTTAAATTTTGCAAGAAAGAAAAAGAGAAGATATGGAACATACCCTCTTAATATTTTCCAAGGTTATGCGGCCATTTTTGTTAGGTTCTAACAAGGCAAACTGTTCCTTCAAATAAAAAAGTTCACCCTCAGTCAAAGTCTTAGACAAGGCCTGCAAAAGCCATGCACAAAAGAAAAATAGTTGACAATTAATTAGAGGGTAAGCAACAAAAGTAAAACTTTCACAACGAACAAAAATTTCCATGAGTCATATTAATGTCAGAACATCCACAAAACAGTACCACAAACTGTGCAAAACATTTTCACTAGAAATTCATAGCATCATCATATGAAGGCAAGTAAAGCACAAACCAGCATAATCTTTGATGGACTACTTGGTTTAATTTTGATAAAATTAAAGGACACCTCAAAACAGTATGATTAGTGATGATCATTCAGTAAAACAGAATAAACAAAACTTTTGGATCTCAAATTACCAGCATGGTGAGAGAACAAGTTTCAAAATCAGAAAACAACTTCAGCATGGGCAGAGTCCAGGAAAACAAAGGAACTTTTCCAATCATCAATGAATGTACAAACCTTTAAAGCAGCCTTGCGCAAAGAAGATGCTTGCATGTATGCCTTCATGAGTTTCAATATTAATACATCGAGAGGTACTTTTACATTATTACAATTTCGGATCCAAGGATGACCTGGAGAAAGACTGAATGGTGACTTGAGATTCTAATACTTGTAGTTGATTACTTGACAATATGAGAGAAGAGGATACACTCACTTAGAGCTTGAGCAGCTGACATTCGTTTCCTAGGATCCTTGTTTAGTAGGTGCTTGACAAAATCTTTTGCTTCTGAAGATAAGGACGTCCAGGGTCCGTCGTCAAAACATGGATCAGCTTTCAGCACTGCCCGAAAAACTTCAGACTCAGTCCGGGCCCAAAATGGACGACTACCACTTAAAAGAATATATGCTACCACTCCTACACTCCATACGTCAGCCTCTGTACCATAAGATCTATGTAGAACCTCTGGGGCCACATAATATGCACTTCCCACTATGTCATTGAGCCTTTCATCTGCGGAACACATTCAGTACTCCAAGGGTGAGTTAAACAAGTTAAAAAGATAGTGGGACACAACTCATTGTGGGAGAAAACAAACCTGGTCTGACAAAATCGGATAAGCCAAAATCTATTGCTTTCAACTGGGAGCTCTCATCGTTAGAAGTATATAGGAAGTTCTGTTCCAGCAAATGGCTAGACTTAAGATAGAACACGGAAAGCATATAGAAAAATCAAAATTCTCTAGCCCGATCCAGTCACCCACTATTTACCACGACGTGATGAGTGTTTCCAAGAAATATGGCCACACGTGTGGTTTTAGAGTGAAAATGGCCTAGGTCTTCTAGTATAAACCCAAATATATAAATTATCAGGACATGATATTACTAGCAGAATGATTTTCCAGCTTTCAAATACTTTCAAACTTTTATTCTACAATTGAAACTGATTCCCACAGTAGGAAATTTTTTAGTTGATCAGAACAATACAAAAAGAGAAATAGTATGTGAACCACTGAGTAGTAGCTGTATGCCACAACAATACACATAAAAAGATAAATGTTAAGGTCCGCAACAGAATAGGACAGACAACAAAACCAACGTGTTTGTGAAGTATAGGTTTATTTGGTAGAACATTAAGTCCTCTGTAAATACTGCAAATTGAGAGCCTAATTATGTAAGTCTAACTATTTTATGATCATTCATTTTAGACTAGAAAAACTTAAACCACCAAATTTATATGAAGTAACAAAAAGAGCATGAATGATTTTCACAATTGGTAGGCTTTTGGAGGAATCCAACATTCAGCTGTAATCTGACTAGTTTTAAGCTTCTTACTAATAGGCAAAGGCAAAGATGCTGTATAATAGGTCTGGTTTGGATAAAAAGCAGCCTGCATTGAACAAATCTTATGTCTGTTTTCCCCAAGATCAGATCAGCAAGAAGAGTAGACCCAACCTAGTCACTTGCAGAAATTTTAAAAGAATCCTCTCATCAGTTTCTTTTCCAATCAAGAAAATTGTCAGTGCACTAACTCCACAACAACCTGAATAATTTTCCATAATTGCAACTTTCAGCAATGCCTTATTGCTCTAATAAAGAAAAGATGCGGAAATGTGCTCCACCTCTGGTTTAAGATCTCGATGCACCACACCCTGAAGATGACAAAAAGCAACGACATTTAGTATCTGTACCAAGAGAGCCTTTGCATCATCTTCTGAGAACTTTCCACCCCTAAAATCATAATAGAGAATCCAGTTAGAGGTTAACAACAGCGCACATAAGAAAGCAACGATAATTATAAATTACTACTAGAGATATCACCTAGAGAGTATCTTATCTAGAAGCTCCCCTCCTTCACATAATCTGCAAATTCAATCAAATACGTTAATTTATATGCTGTCAAGTATCTCTTATAACTCAATTCAAGAGAAGATAAGTAATTTCAACCATATTAACTTCAAATGAATCCAAACAAAGAAAGCTCAAGGTCATAATTTTACGCAAAAAACTTTGACCTGAAGAAGAAAAATATAAATAGTGATTATGCAACTTTGAAAGACAATAAAGTTCACCTTAATTAATTGTATACATGCAACGGTAAAACTACATATATCCTAAACATATCTGTAGATTCCAAACTTACTCCGTGACGATATAGACATTATCATTGTCTTCAAATGCATCGTAAAACTTTACTATATTGCTGTGTCCTGACAAGGCTCGTAGTATCTTCACTTCCCTTCTCACATCTTCCACTGATATAGCTGTTGTCATCTGGTGATATAAAATGAATTCCACAAAAAAATATGTAAGGAGGACAACCCAAGAAAGTCAATATTACAATGGTGTCTTATAAGTAATGAGTAATACCGCAGAAGAAAAATAGATCTGAAGCCAGCACAAATAGTAAGACTAATGTTTCAGGTAAAGATCAAACTCCAAAACTTTCATACCACTGGATGTCATTCACTAATCCTCAGAAATGCCAATCTATTTATTGGAACCTCTACCTCCTCAATATTCACAAAAAATATCTTTTTTCATATAACTAAAGTAAAAAAATATGTGTTCTTAAATTTGCTTTGATTTCAGTCATTCTTTCAAGCACATATGAGACCAAAATAGTAATTTTCACCTATTTAAGCATTGAATTTCAAGCCTTACTATCTTATTTTGATGTCAGGCACGACAAACCGTGTGGCAAAATTCAAAATATATTTATGCAAAATTATATTGTCTCTACACTCTTGTAAGCATGGATAAGTCAGATTATCATCCTTATACTTTAACAATCAAGAATCATCCACAAAATCATCCAAGAATCAAGAAGACGCTGCTTCTATTCTTTAGACACAGGTTTCCGTTCAACCATTGTAGCTAACCAATAATCTGTAAATATTCTAAATTGTGGCAGGTCAATATCTGCAACAGCTGGCCTTTATGGTTTGTTTGAAATCACATGCTAGCGCTGGATATTGGTTGAATGCTTCTGCAAATGATTTTCTATGATTGTAAACCAATGTTAAGCTTCCATTTCAGATCATAATCTTCTCAATTATGGAGTCCAGCCAAACCCATTGGACCAATGTATTTTCTTGATATTTACCATGGTGAACTGTCAACTTAAGAGTTTTCTTAGCATAAATCTAACTGCAGTAGTGAGGAAACTCTGTGACATTTTAATATAGACCCGCCAAACTGCACATTTAGACCAAGAATGATGTGATTCAGACTTACAATATACCCAATAAGTTGTAGTAAGCGTTAAATACTGTAGGACAAGGTTGAATGTCAAGCGGACCTGGGCATCAGTTCTCTTCTTGACAAAGGAAACTTAATCAGAACCTACCATATCGGTCACTTCATTCGTCCCACTTTCACTTTCAAAATTATCATATTTTATCGAACCATTTAATCAAATAATTCTACTCCTAATAGTCTCCATCTCGAAGAACATTAAAAGACCAAAATTTCTATATCATAATCGATTCTATCTCAATCTTCTCATGGCGCATCCGGTTTTAGATTTCTAACTTCGGGTCTTAATAAAAACTAAAACCAGCTAAATAACCACGCACACAAAAAAAAAAAAATTCACAAAGAATGATCTGCATGCAACAGCAATTCTAATACCTGAGAAAATCATTGAGAAACCAAACCAGAACCACACTGAATAACAATAAAGAAACAACTAGAAAAGATTTTCAATAAAAAGAAAAAAGATTCATATGCACATCATTACGCAGAAAATCTGAGTGCATGAGCATAAAAAAGTAAAAATGGAATATTTTTTTCATAAGACGTAAAACAAAACATATTTCTTATTGTATTACTAACCTTGGATTTGGGAATGACCTTCACAGCAACTCTTTGACCTTTGTGCTCACCTTTCTTGTACCTGGCTGAACAAGTATATCCAAAGTGTCCTCTCCCCACTTCTTTACCCACCTCTAACCTGCTCTTCAACTCCCTAGAGAACCCGAACCTCTTGTCCAACTCCATGGCCTCCTCGTCCTGCTGCACCTCCGCAATCGCAGACGATTTCTTGGACAGCTTTCTCCTCAACACTGCCTTTATGTGCTTAGCTGGAGACGGTGGCGGAAACGGCTTCCGTAAAATACTGAGAGGCGACATGCTTCCGCTTTTTTTCGTATCTACTGGAGATTTTTTAGAGATATAAGCTGGACTAGGAGTATAGAAAGGGAAGCAGGAAGACTTAGACGCAGAATGCGATTGTTTGGTTTCCGAGACGACGTCGTCGATGTCAATACTGGAAGTTGGAGTCCTAGGATGATCTCTTTGATTTTGAGGAGCATATGGGTTCGGTTTTGGTGCTTTCGAGCTGCAGGCTCCCATTTGTGTCGAAGAAGAAGGATACGAGTTTTGAGTTGCGTTGTCCTGTGTTGTGTTGAGTTTAGTGAGATTTGTACTAATGAAAGGAGTGCGTTTAGTATAGTTTAAAATATTTATTATTTATAATAATTTTTAATGTTTAATATAATAATTAAAGATAAAATTTAATGCATGGTAATACTTGATAGTTATGGCGTTTTACTATATGGAAGCAGCAGAAAGTTAACAAGTCAGCTGGAAACTGTAACCAGCCACGTGGCGCACACATGATTGATGGGGTGTTGAGTTGTCTTCTCTTTTTCTTTTTAGGCTGCGCTTAAGTTTTCAAAGGAAAGAAGTAGAAGTTTGGACCTTGGTTGATATGTAATTTTAGTACATAATCCAAATATCACAATTAATATAAGATAGATAATAATTTTAAATATTGGTAAATTGATATAAAAGATTAATTTAAATATCCGTCTAACATCACGTCAAATTTAATTGGTTTAGTTAATTTATTTGGCATATATTTATACTTTAATATATGAATTAATAATTTTAATATTTAAAAATTGAGATTTATAAAATTATGCTAAAGTCAATTTTCATATACTCTTAACATTATCTCGAATTAAAATAATACAGCGAATCTATTAAACGTATTAAATTTTAATAATTGAGAACACAAAATTTGACAAAAATCGAAAGAAACATATACACCGAAATTTAAATATAAATTTTTTTTAAAAAAATTCAATATTAATATTTAAATATAAATTTTATAATCAAGTTGTATAAATTATATATAAAAAATGTCTTCCTATAAATTGATAGAATACTAAATCAAATTCAAAGTCATAAAATTGTGGATATGATAGGAAGAAGAATAGACACGGAAGTTTGAATATGAAACTTTAAATTATTTTATTTAAAAATTTAATATTACTATTTAAACTCAAATATACCTATTAATTTGTGTATATTAATTATAACTACAAAAAAGTTTTTGCTACAATTGGATCAACACCAAATACCAAACTACATTGTAACAAATATAGTATGATAGATTATTGTATCAAAGATGATGAAGTAACCCGTGTCAAAATAAGTACAATACATTTCAATTAATTATCATTTAAAGATGATGTAACCTAAATTATTCTACCAAAAACTACTTTCTATTTCAACTAATCCAATATCCCATGCATTCAATCATCTTTCTATGCTTACCTAACATAAAAATTTTGTTATATATATAATATGTGTTATATAGTGTCAAAAATCTTCATTTTTGTATTCAAAATTATATGTTATAAATTTTATGTAATTATTATCACAAATTTTACCTATAATTGCATAAATTTTTTTATTTTTATCATGCATGTTATTATATAAATATTACTAATATTTTACTATCGCAATTACAGGCTTTAATAAATAAATTTAAGACTTATAATAACATATTAAAATAAAATTAAACCACGGGTCAATGTAGACCAAAATTTTGTTTTCATAATTTTAAGAATCGAGAAAAAAAGAAAATGAATAAGTAAAAGAAAGTTCTATCTGTCATCTATGGTTCAATGGCAAGTGCGCACATGTTTCAAAGTGTGGAAGTAATTTAGATTTTCAAAAATTAAGATGATGCTGGATTATAAGGCTTTTGTCAGTTTGTAACTAAGCTTATCCATATCTTTTGGTTCTATTATTTAAATTTAATTGCTTAATTATTTAAAAAAAAATTTCATTACATGAAAAGAAAATATTACTAATTAAAAAAATATTACTGAGAACATCCACCCCATAAATTAGGTAAACCAATGAGATTCGTATCTTTATTCTTTATTATAATTATAGAGGATTATTAGGCCAACCAGAAGCTTCCATTTTAAATCTAATTTTTTTTTTATTCTGTAATTCGTAATATTCAAATATCAGGAGTGTTAAAAATATTTTGTAAATATTTCATTTGATTTTGATAATATTTGTATTTATTATCATGAATATTATGAGTTGTGTTTGAAGCTCTATCGTGACCTAATGGCGGCATGATCCTCCTAGGCTAAATAAAAAAATAATTAAAAGAAGATACACAATGTTTACAATTTTATTTATTTTTTTAATCATATATAACATTTTACATGTTAATTTCTGAATTTTTTTTTATTTATTGTCAAACTTTTTCAACTTCTAAATTTTAATTTTAAATCTTCTTAGAACATTCTCCAATTTTTTTATAATCTCGATGCACGTCATTTGTAAAATGCTTATTTTTATTCCTAAGAATACAGTTAAAAAAGTATATATTTTATGAAAATATTTATATACATATTAATATATGTAATATAATAATATTTAGTTGTTACATTATTTATGTTATTTAATCATATTAATTATATAATTTTGTATATTATTAATTAATAGGCATCAGTTTGTATACAAAAATTATATTTTAATACTATTTTATTCTTAAATAAATAACACAAATTGTAATGATTAAATTCCCTTAAAACTTACGAATTGATATGATATTGTTTTCAACAGAAATATCTATTATCTTTATTAGCATTTAACGAATAAAAATATATATTAATTTTTTCCCAAATTTATGAAGCATGCACGTAAGTGCATTTCCTTTTACTCTACATAATTGGAAAAAGGGATCCTCACCAAATATTAAAACACTATGCTTCCATATGGCTCGATGCTTTTCCCCATTCTCAATTAATGTATAGATTGTGATATATATATGGCTCCAAGCTTTTCTCCATTCACAATTAATGCATAGATTGTGCGTGGTGTCCATTGTTATTATTTGGAGTAAGCCCATAACCTTGGCAACATTAATAAAGTGTTTGCCCCTTTTGAAAAATATTCTTGAGTTCAAATGGGTTGTTGGATCAAAGAGTAAATATACAATAATAAATTCCACAACAATTTAATTACTCGTATTAGAAATTTTTAAAATAAAATTGTAATAACTATATATAGATTACTTTAAATTAAGCATGCTTTAGAGATAATTTATTGATATAAAAATCTAAATCAAACTTATTATCGATATTTGATGACTTCTGAAGTAATTATATTCCCTCGATCGAGCTGGTAATTTACCCAAAAGAGATCATGAGCTCCTTTTAAGTTCTGCTGTTTAATTTGTTCAAGTAATATATTTAACATAAGAGAATTATACATACTTATTTGGATAATAAAAACAATATTTCTTATAAAAACATATTTAGTTATGGAAAGAAAACTAAAATTACCCCTCAATCAGATTTAAAACGTTGGTATAAAATATTCCCTTAATTTAGATTTATAAAAGGTTGTATTAATAAAAAAAATATTTATAACTTATCATAGAAAAATATTACATACTATTTAAAAAAAAAATTACCATAACATAATTTATGCATCTATCAGTGTGATAATTATTTAATTTATATTTATTTTAAAAATATTTTATTGTTTATTTAATATTTAGAATTTATAAACATTCAAATATTTCAAGTATTTGTTTTCATAAGTTTTTATTAAAAAATAAAAATAAATAAATTTTAGATAAATTAAAATAAAATACATATCGTTTATATTCAAATTTAGGTACATGCTCATGAGAAAAGCCTTTTATGTGGGTTTGTTGGCTATTAACCATTATTAATCAATCCCCTAAGCTATTAGCCATCAGTAATTAAATAACAATTATTTATATTTCTATGCCTGCCCATAAGTTAGTCTTGGATTTAGGCTATCGACTGACCTTAATTAATCATTTAACGATTTAGCAACGTTATTAAATCCTTTAGGGATGCCTTTAGGCCGTGGCCTAGGCTATTGAGCTTAATTAATCATTCAAAGATTTAGCAACGTTATTAATGTGATTTAGGCTATTGATCCTCATAACATAAAAAATTAAATAAGGATTATTTGGATTTCTGTGTAAACCCGATCTTAAATATTATTATATTATCCCACAAGAGAGATCTTCTAAGCTTTGGCTTGGGCTTAGAGAGGTCGTCTACGTGCAAACGCAATTTCTAAGAATTTTAGCCACTGAAAGGCCTTCTACACACTGGTATAGGCTATTAACCTAAATTTTTTTTAATCGATATGATATTGGCCTATAACAAAAGCCTTTTTATTCGGCCGTCAATAGTTACGTCTTCTTATTCATTGGTGACTTTGTTGACGTACAACCACGTACCGGGATTGCTTTTATTTAAACTTTTCTTTTGTTTTTATTTATTAATTAAAAGTACTTTCATTTTTAGAATTATAGATGCTTTAAAAAGACGAAATTAGAAAGAAAGAGTAAAAAGAGGGCTCCGTAGCTCCACAAATAAATTAATAATTCTTCAATATGAATTTGTACGTTCTATGCCTAAAAATATATTTATTTTATATTTTTAATTATTTTATTGTAATATTAGAGTTAATGACCTTTTTTGCCAATTTTTTTAATTTCATACTCCGATACTTTAAAAAATAAAAAAAAAAGTATCCAATACTCTTTAAATCACTTATTACATTAGAGTATTAAAGTGTTAAATATTTTTTGAAAAAGTAGAGAATATTGAAGTATTAAGTTAAAAACAAGATTTATCCAATAAAATTGAGCACTTTACTCTCTTTAAGTTGTAAATTGGCTCTAATTCTCAGCCTGTGCTATGGTAATTAATCATTTTTTTGATATTTTAACCTTCTAGCTTTCTATTTCTAAATCCGTCCATGTTTCACGAGGTTTTATATGTATTTAATGTTCTAGCAACTTATACATATCCTATAATGGAAATGAAATATCTGTTATTGGAAATGCAAGCAAGAATTTAATTCGTATTTGGAACCTTAATCTTTATTTAACATTTAGTTGCATTTAGAAAATTCATGAAATCGTCAAATTATTGTAGCGTGAAATCAAAGTATACAACAATACAATCGACTCGTAGCATGGTATAACATTTATAACTACCTAGCCATGAAGATGACACTATAATTTATTATTGAAGACCTCTCAAAGACTCATTCGAAATCCAAATACCGTGAAAATATACTTCCTATTTTATGCATGCGTATGCTCAAATCCATAAGAGAGCAATAATTATTAAAGGAATCTTATTGCTTCCTCAGCCTGTTGCTGTTACTTATTATGTGTGTGTGTGTGTGTGTGTGTGTGTATAACTAGTAATGCCATGGACGGAGCAACGGCATCACCATAAACTTCATCATTCCGTCTCTGCAATGGAGTCCATCGCGTTCTCCGCAAGCAAAATAATAAGGCTTCCATTTCTTCAACACAAACTCAAAACCTTCTCCACCACCATCTGTAACGTTTGCAATCATCTTGGCTCTTGACAGGTCGCATGTCAGGTAACTCCAAAGATTTGGAAGTAAGTAAACACTGTGCGGAACTACTGTGTCGTTTGGGGGATCGTACTTGAAAACTGCATGCAAGCATCCATCGCAAGTATTATAACACAAAACATAATTTTAAAAAAATTTTTTCCTTTATTAATTTCTGGTGTTTCTTTATCTAGCTTAGGATTATATTGCTTTCGATAACTTCGCAGGTCAAGTGAAGACAAAATTTTAGAGATGGGATCCAAATATAAAGCTACATAGATGGAGTTAAACTTGTTTTGATTATATTATGGTAATTTATCGTTTTACCTAAAATTTATACTCGGACGAAGCAAGCTGGTCATATAATAATATTGAAACTTTAATACTTGCCTAAAACATCGTTGACGTAGAAAGGAGCATTTTCGAAAGCCCAGTCGTTGTAGTTGAAACCGAAATGCCAATGATCAGATCCACCCACAACGATTTTGTTGGGACCATCGTCTGTATTATTGAGGGTTTGGGAAACATTTTTTGGAGCCCATGGCCAAGTATAAGTGTAGTTAAATCCATAATACCAGCCCCTGTTTGCCATACTTACTGTCAGCATGGAAGCTGCTGATAGAACCAGAATGAGTCCTTGTGCAACAGCGAAGGCCATTTGTAAAAACTCTGGCGATAGTGAAGAGATATGCTAGAATTATTGAGTGATTAATGGAGATTTTTGTGTTAATTGGGCAAAAAATATTGGTCGTTAAATAGAGGAGATATTGAGACATGGTCCATATGGAGAGTCTGAGATATTAAGTGAATGTTGAACGGCCAAATTGACCTCTTTGTAATTCTGGGTTGGTAAGAGATTAGATGAAAGGAAGGTGAAGAAGAATTGAAGCTGTTTCTGGTTATACTTCCACTCGGGTCGTAAAATTTTCTTCTTTCAATTTCTTCAGGTTCATCGCACGCATGCCCAATCAAGAGTCAATTTCTTATGATAGAAAAAGTTTGGTCAGTAAAAATTCTTATTATGCATGCATTTCTTCATCTATTGGATTTTGGATCCTTTCTGCTTTAATTTAATGGTACTTTTATAATAGAAAAATTAATGGAATTGATCATATTTTGTGATCCTTTTTTAAAATTAACCACTTCTCTGAAATTATTTTAAATTAAACTAAAAGTTCATAATTTGAACATTGATGCCCTTCATGACCATTTAGAGTGAATAATTGAAAATCAAAGTTCTCATTCGAAATTTACTCGTCTTTTTTATACATTTAAACCAACAACTTCCATTTTTGAAGAAATACTTTCTTTCAAAGCCAGAACCAATTTTTGATCGAAAACTGGTGAAAGGTAATATTCCTGATGGTAGCATATTGCATTCGATTACCGGAATTTCTCAAAAATTAATGAAATAAACTATTTCATTTGAATGCAAATTACTAGTATAACATTTTAAAATTTTTACAAAATCAATGTATAAATCGTAATTTAAATGTTGAAGTTTAATTTAAACACGTAAATTTTATAATCTTAATTAGTAATGGAGAAATTTGTGGCAAAAAAAAATCACTTGTAAGAAATTTTGCTTGTTAAAATAAAACTTTTAAGCACAAACAAAATTGCACTTTCAAGTACAAGCAAAATGACATTATCGAATACAAGCAAAACGACAATTTTAAGCATAGTTAAAATTGCACTTTCGAAGAGTATAATTTGATCAGCGTCTGACAAGTGATTTTTTGATTACCAATGAAGATTGTTATTTTTACAATTTAAACTCAACTGTAACATCTAAATTACGATTTATCTATTGATTTCATAAAAATTTTAAATTTTTGAATAAAGAATTCGAATTTGAAATAAATCAACGAAACTCAACAGTTTTTTATAATTTTTTGACGTAGATTGAGTTGTGACATTGTAAATACAATCTTTCACCATCAAAATTGCATTCTTGAGGGTGTTTTTTACTTTATTCAAAAGTTTGTTTTGAGAAGTAAAAAAGTGATTTGACCAAAAGTTATGGGTTTCATATTTAGGACATAAGGGCAAATTTGTCAAAATAATAAAATTTTGGCTCAGTTTAAACAATTTTTATAACGTGGATAATTTTAAAAATGGGTCCCAAAATATTGTGATTCTATTAATTTTCCTTTATAATAAGGAGAACAATTGAAGAAAAAGTTGTTTTTGGAAAAAAGCAGCCAAAATATTAAAAGTTAAAATAAAATAAGAAATAATTTATTCAGACAGAGGTAAAAGTTAAAAAATCAAGGCATGTCCCAAACATCTATTTAAGGTTATATTTGAGTTGAGATGGAATGGTTATATTGTGTTTTAAAAATATAATAGGAACAATGATTAGAATAAATTAAATACTTTATTTATATTTAAAATTAAGCAATTTTATTCTGTAATGACAATTTTAAAGTTTCAACACTTAAATATTAAGTAGTTGGTATAAATTAGATTCCCATTTTTTAATTTAACGTAACAATGAGTTTGACTTTAAAGACTTCAAAAATTTAAACACTAAATGGAAGTATGAAAGAAATTTGAAACTTTTGTAAGAAGAATGATCCGAGGATTCCTATGATTTTATATTATCAGAGTTTGAATCACATTAGACTCCTTTTCCTTTATCTTAAATGTTTGGCATGGGATGGGATGGGATGGGATGGGACAGAGGGGATGAAATTAAATAGATAGATAGATAGATGTATATATGTACGTGAATGTTTTTAGATTAAAAATACTAAGTTATATCTAAATTTCATGCTAAATAATGAAATGTGATAATTATTTATTTTAAAATTACTTAATTAATTAAAATTACATACATATTGAGATAATTACTTGAAATACTTAGTCTTACTCAATTTTTTTGACTTTATTATTCAACGCTTCAATTTTATTCATAAGGTCCTAAAAGATTAAGTCTTTTAGATTATGCTTCATAAGATAGAATTAACACAATTTCCTCTACCAAACCATGCTATAAATATTAAATGGAATACTATTTTTTTGAGTACTATTAAGAATACAATTTTTTTTTTTTATATTAATTTATATGTATAATTATAATAGATGTAACGTAATAGTATTAGTCTATTCCATCTACATCGTTTATTGTTATTTATATTAATTTTATATTTTGATTAACAATTATTATCATACACACCAATTTGTGTTATGAGTTTGTACAAAAAAATTTATATGCTTAATATTATTTTTTTAAATGAGAAAAGGCATTCATAGAATGTTAATTAGTGACAAAAAATTGCAGACTCATGCAATTCTCTTTCTTAATTAATATATAAATAATATTAAAGATACAAATTCTTTATACGACAAATAAGTAGATTAATAATATTAATTTGGGTTTTGTTAAACAATTTCCTTATGGCATTGGTTAAGGATTTTATATTTATTATTTATAATAATATTTTATATTTAATATAATAATTAATGAGTGCCTTTTGTGTATTAAAAATTGTAGCTTACCAAATATGATAATTTGACCACCCGTGGGTGCGGCTTGGGTGGCTCGGGCGTGGGTCTTTGCTTTGCGAGGTCCTGTGTTCGATCCCTCATGCT
>JAWDEX010000015.1:209634-229553 GCA_035221805.1 Trichilia hirta | reverse complement strand
TTTTAAAAATTAGAATAAAATAAAAATTTTATAAATTTAAATTATAAAATTAAAATAAATTCATATATTTTTGTGAATATAAAATAAAAATATTTTAAATTTAATTTTACAAATTAAATTGTAAATGATTTTGATGTAAAGTATTATAAAATAAAAAATTTAATTTATAATTTTATATTTATATCTGATAAATTCTTTTTATAAATTAAATCTTTTTTTATAGTGTAAAGTATTATAGTAGATTAATAATTTAAATAAAATATTTAAATTATTTTTATTTAATTTCTAAAATTAAAATAAAGTAAAACTTTTATAAATTTAAAGTATAAAATAAAAATAAATTTATAAATTTATAAATTTTTATGATTATAAAATAAAACATTTTAAATTTAATTTTTAAAAATTAATTTATAAATTATTTTAGTATAAAATATTATAAATTAAAGTATTTTTTAAAAATAATTTATTATTTTGATTTAGTAGTTTATATGATAAAATTTAAAAACCTATGTAATGAAAATTAAAATTTTATGTGATAAAATATGTAGTTTTTTAATAAAATAGATTTTTGTCACTTTTCTAAGTTAAAAGAGGTATTTATTATAAATAGTCTAATAAAAAATAAGTAATATTTCAAAAAATAATAAAAATATATTTGTTATAAATTTTTCTACCGTGAGATAAATATCATTTAAAAAGCTATTAGAGGTGTTTCCTATACAGTTGTACCTTTCAAGGTGTTCGCGAATAATTGTACCTTTTTGTGATATCTTGTTATTTTAAAATTTTAATATTATTTGTAAATAATTTCATATAATTTGGTTATTATATATTGATTTATGAATACATTGTCTTGGTGAACTTGAAGTTTGACTGAATTTGGTTATTATATATTTAATTACTATTAAAATTAAAACCTAACAAAATTTTAATATTTAAAATTAAATCATTAATAAAAGAATTTACAACATCGATTTATCACTAATAATTACAAAATTCTTTTTATTTTTATTAAATTATTATCATTTTCTCATAATTTACTAAATAATTTAATTATTTTTTATTTATAATAGTAATTAAATAAGTATTTTAAAAATAAAAATAAAAAAATAAATAATTGTGCAAAAATTTATTATTATATATAAGAATATAAAAATGATCGTAAAAGATAAATTTAAGAAAGGGGAGAAGTAATTAATTATTATTGTATTTTGTTATGTAAATTAAATATTATTAAACCTTAGGGAGGTAAGTGATAAAATGTTTTCTGGTTGCATTTCTCAATAAATCACCGGAGGAAAACTTCATTCCCATCTCAGCGCCATTCTTCGATGGGATCGTCAACCGATGACGAAATCTTCAAAGATTTCCTATTTTTTAGGGTTTACAAGGACGGTCGCATCCAGTTATTCCAATCTCACTGCAATAGAGTTCCTCCGTCCCATGATCCCTCCACCACCACCGTCCGATCCAAAGATGTCGTTATTTCAACTGAACCACCCGTATCTGCCCGTATTTTCATACCGAACCTCAAATACACTAACCAGAAATTCCCTCTCTTATTGTACGTACACGGCGGTGGATTCTGCATGCTTTCCGCTTTTTCTCCTAGCTACCATAACTTTTGTAGCAACGTTTCTTCCAAAGCTAACGCCATAATAGTGTCGGTAGAGTACGGACTCTTTCCGGATCGACCCATCCCCGCTTGCTACGAAGACTCATGGGCCGCACTCAAGTGGGTAGCGTCCCACGTTAGCGGAAATGGACCCGACCCATGGCTGAATGCTCATGGTGATTTTGAAAGAGTTTTCATCGGTGGAGATAGTGCTGGAGGGAATATTTCACATACTCTGGCGTTCCGTGTCGGATCAATCGGGTTACCAGGAGTGAAGGTTGTTGGTGTGATTATGGTGCATCCATTTTTTGGTGGTACACAAGATGATGAGATGTGGTTGTTCATGTGTCCTAACAACGGTGGGTTGCAGGATCCTCGAATGAATCCACCCTTAGGAGATCTTGCAAGGCTTAGTTGTGACAGGATTTTAATATTTGTTGCTGAGAAAGATTATTTATGTCTTGTGGGTAAAAATTACTGCGAGAAGTTGAAGAACAGTGGATGGAAAGGAAGAGTGGAGATTATTGAGAATGAAGGTGGAGAACATGTCTTTCATTTGAGAAACCCGAACTCTGAAAAGTCTGTGGAGTTGACCAATAAGTTTGTTTCTTTTATCAAACAAGATTGAACTCGATGGTGTTAGTTACTCTACCAAAAATTAAAATTAATGTTATAAAAATGTAGACGAAATTAGTAAATTTCTTTTATATTTATATTACATTGTTCTTATTTATCTAATTTATGGAATCGTTATTCACAATTTTAGTATTAGTTTATCTTTTATGTCATTTTCTTAAATTGATATTACAATCAGATAAAAGGCTAACTGATATTATAATAAAAAATTTATCTATCATTTTTAAAACTCGTGAGGTGAAGGACTGTATCAGAAACTATAAATTATATTGTAATGTATTGTAATCGGGTGGATATTTGCGAAATCGATTGAATTAAGTTAAAATTTTAATTTAATCTACACATTATATATATTGTCTTTAAAACAGTTTAATCTAATTTTCAAATATATTATAATTCAATCTAATTTAAATTTTGAAGCGAATTAAATTTGATTGGTTTCATAAATTAAGTTTTAAATTTAAATTTAAAAATATAATTCAAAATTTAATTTTAAATATGTAAATAATTTAGATTAGATTAAATTTAAGCTCCAAAAGAATAAAGGGATAACTTATCATATAAATAAATTAATTTGTTAACGGACAAAATCTTCAATGATCTTTGTTCATTAAATAATGAATCTTGCAACAATAATAAAGATTTACTTGAAATTTTTTATTTTGTTGTATGACTAAATTTAAATTTTTGCTAAATTATTTATGTACCCTCTCTTTTTTTATGATCAAGTTAAAATTTAGTTCATTTTTTAGGAGAAGATAACTTTTATACGGAATTGGGTGATTTTCGAGGATCATGGAATCTTTTTGCGAAATACAATTATTAAATTTTGATCTTAGTTCTCCCTTTATCTTTGAAAAAATCAGTGAAATTTAAATCTATCAATGATCGAAGTAACTATTGTTATGTGGTATCGAAATTTTACATTGCACTTGAGATTTTGTTTATTCAATATCAATTCTAAGGCTTGTTTATTTTATCCGAGCCCTTTGCAATGTAATCATTATAGTCTTTGAGTGAAAATAACTAATTATTATAATCAAGATCTTTCTAAAGTTCGAAAAATATCAAGTTCTCATTTTAATCAAGCTCTACTTTTTGATTAGTTGACTGATCATCTTTACCATTGTCATTTGAAATTCTTACTGCATTGAAATTAGGGGTTCATTGGTCGGTGAAATCTTCGAATTCATTGACTCAGGTTTTTCTTGATTCTCACATCACTCATATCTCAGCATTTTAAATATTAAAAAGATCTCAGGGTCTCATATTAGAGACCTTTCAACATTTTAAGCACATGAAAGTCTCGAGATTCCTTGTAAAACTTGAAACCTTTATCAAAGTAAGACTAAAAGTGTGGCATTATGTCCCATGGGTCAATGGCCCATTGGACCTTTTCTGTTTTTTGATCCTTCTCCCTAACATAATCAATTAACGAATTAGATTACGTTAATAACATAATCAATAGTAAATATCAATTTTTACTATTGAATATCGCTTGTTACAGTCATTATTTAGCTATTTTTTTAGATTTTGATAAAAAAATAATCGAAAATAGAATAAAAAATGTAAAATTAGCCTAAGAAAGTAAAATTCTTTTATATTTATGTTAAAATAATTGATGATAGTAAAATCGATTATATTTGATATAAATTGATGGATTAACATATTAACAGATTGAATTTAATTCAATTTACAATCTAATTCGTATTATAAAACTTCAATTTATAAATTAATTTATAAATTTTTAAAATTGATTCAGAACGTTTAAATTAATAGATTGAATCAATTTAAATTAAATATACTGAAATTTGTTCATCTCTATATTGTATTATAATATAATGTTTTTAATATAATTTCATATTTGACGTTGTATTATTTTACAAAAATTAAAATATGCGCACGTCCACTTATATTTATAAAATTTAATTTGTTACAAATAATTTAAATATGTTTTAATTTATTATTTTAACTAATTGCATGTACTAATGTGTTGATACCCGCCTAAAAATAATATATTCTAATACTAGATTTCATGTTGTTTATAATTGAACTCTTGTTATCACCGTAAAACCCAAAACTCCATTTCTGAAACTCACTTCTTTGTTTCTCTTTGAAATTTAGAGATGAATTCAAGCGAAAATGAAATCATCCATGATTTTCCACCATTTATCAAGGTTTACAAAGACGGGCGTGTAGAGAGGTATAGCGAGAACCAGATTGAATTTGTTGCTGCAGGTGTTGACCCACAGACTGGGATCCAATCGAAAGATGTTGTAATCGCATCAGAAACCAGTGTTAAGGCCCGTATTTTTATTCCGAAGATGAATGGCCAAGATCGAAAGCTCCCGCTTCTTGTACACTATCATGGTGGAGGTTTTTGCACTGGATCAGCCTTCGACGTTAAGAACAAGAATTACCTCACTTCACTAATCACCCAAGCCAACATCATGGTCATTTCCATTGATTACAGGCTAGCTCCCGAGCATCCTCTTCCGACTGCGTATGATGACTCATGGGTGGGCCTTCAATGGGTCGCTACCCATTTCAATGGTCTGGGGCCGGAGTCTTGGCTTAATGCTCGCGCGGATTTTGGGCGGGTTTTTTTGGCCGGTGACAGTGCCGGAGCCAATGCCGCCCATTACGTGGCTATACAAATTGGCTCTACCGGATTGCCTGGCTTAAAAATTCACGGGTTGATTGCAACACATCCATCCTTTGGTGGCGTAGATCCTCGTAAAATGTACAAATTTTTGTGGTCAAGTAGCAGCGGATGTGATGATGACCCGAAATTAAACCCCGCAGTGGATCCGAACTTGAAGAGAATGGCTGCTGAGCGAGTGCTCATTTTCGTAGCCGAGAAAGATAATATGAGATTTAGAGTATTGGATTACCACGAGACTTTGTGTAAAAATGAATGGGATGGTCGTTTGGAACTCTACGAGACTCTTGGAGAAGATCATTGTTTCCATACATTCAATCCATATAGTGAAAAGAGCAGAACCCTGTTTCGAAAAATGGCTGATTTCATCAATTCTTAATGAATTGTTTTACTTATTTGTATCTCATTTTCTTTTTTTCTTTTTTTCTGTGCTTTATGCATTTCAGTAACAATAAATGTACCAAAAATTATTTTTATTTAATATTTGTCTCTGGTTTTGCCTAATAAAGAATGAAGAATTAATTGCATGAGAATACATCCTGGTTTTTTATATTTTTTAATCTAAATTTCGCTATATTTACAACCAATAATTTTTGGAAAGTTAGAAATATATAATTAACATTATGAAGTGCACATAATTGAAAAATTACCCATTAGTTATTCCCGATAATCAGTTGGGAGAAAAAATAGAAAATGAGGTTCGGTACATCAACACATGTCATCGTATGAGCAATGATGTCTCTATATAATAATATTAATGTAGGATTTGATTTTGCCCCTCCACCAACCGTATCCATTTTGAAAGCCATATTAAAGGCCATTGTTGTTTGTTTTTTTAAATAAATTTAAGAATTCAATATTTAATTTTACGTCATTTGATAGCGAGATATTTTTGTAATATTATTATAACGTGTAACGCATGAATATTTTACAAAGTAATCTTCACCAAATATATATTCATTATAAAAGCAATATTAATTATATTGAGATTTCCGATCGATGTTCTCCATTACCCATCTAATATATGATCAAATTATAAAGAGCTTTATAATGTTGAATCCTTTCCTCGTGGGTATAGGATGCAACTTTCTTATTATTATTGAACCGTAACCAGAACGCAACTTTACTTCAAGAGTTTTACTAACATACATAATACTTATTAAAATTTTTATTTTTTAATGCATTAAAATTTATTATTAATTACTATATTAAATATAAAAAATTATTATAAATAATAAATATAAAAAACTTAATAAATACCTTTAAAATACTCGTTAACAAAATTTTTAAGTTCAATCTTATTTTTAGTCTAATTTTTGAACTACTATATTTTAACTATTTTTCCTAAACCTCAAAATCATAATGAAACATCATAATATCTTTTTATAATCCTCCAGTCCAGACACAAACATAACATCATAGAAAATACATCAATTCCAAAATAGATTAGCTCTCAGTCCCAGATTTTATATAAATTTTTCCTTTAACAAATTTCCCTAGAATCTTACAGACGCTAAGTTGACTAATATCTGCACTTCAAAACGAGTGCCTGAGTACCAACTACCAACTACTCGAACGAAGGACTGAAGGTGTCTATTGTTTTTATTATTTAAGAATTTAATATTAATTTGATATCATTTCATTTAGATATACATTTTTATATATCATCATACTAATTGTTAAATTTTCATAAACTTATTTATACTATTATAAATCACGGAATAGAATTTTAAAAAATATTATCAATTAAGATTTAAACTACTTAAACATTGAGATTTTTTAAGTGTGGATTTTTGTATTCTTTTTATTAAAAAAAAAGTGAAAATGAATCCTTTTATACTTCAATTATTAAATGATTGTTATATTAATTTGGTATTTTTTTTAAAAAGAATTGAGCAATTTTTTGTTCCATCTAAAAGAAATTATGAACACTCTCATAATATAATAAAACTTTATCATAAAAGTATACAAAGTTCGACTTAATACTAAAAACAATCTTGTATAATCAAATTAAATTATATTAAATATATTATTTTTAATACTCATTAAACACATTTTTTTTTTTAATTATATCAGTCTACGTTTTAAATTCTAGTAATAAAAATTTATTTTTCATATCTATCATAAATATTGTGCCATATATAAGGGTAAAGATCAGTGTTCACTTATAAGATTTGACGATTAATACAAAAGTAAAAAATTTAAATTAAAAAAGTCATTAATCCTGTTTATATAGGTAGACAGATAGAATAGAAAAAGCCTTAAATTTAAACACGAACTTTTATCTATTATATCTGTGCAATATAGATTAGATTTTAAGTCAAAAAAATTATTTATATTGATGAATAAAAATTATTGTTATTATTTTAAATTAAAGCAACTTGACTTGTATGGCTTTCATTAATGTTTGATTCTTCTGTTACCCAATCCATATTCGCAAACATGACTTTTGTTATGATAAATTGCGTACAATGTAAACATTTTAAATTTTGCATAAGTTGAATAATTGATGACATAAAGGTGAAATTGGGTACAATGTAAACATTTTGAATTTTGAATAAGTTGATCATTTGACGGAGAAAGGTATAATTTTGAATAAGTTGATCATTTGACGGAGAAAGGTATAATATATAAACATAGATCTTTAGGAGATGGCTTTCATTTTCATACGTTTGATTTTTTGGATTATCTACATATTTTGCTTCCCTGCTAAGGTTCGTTAATGTAATTCACCAAACCTCAAGGACTCATGAATGCACACGGGGAAAGACAAATATTGAGAAATAAGTTGAATTTGCGTAAAATTTTATTGTTTAAGAGATTAATTCAATCTATAAATCTCTGGAAAGTGACCCAAATACCATAAAGCTTATAAATAGCACCCTTAAATACAGGAAATAGACAAAAACTTGCTCCTCACACGAAGAAAGGTTAGATATTACTCCTTACGTATAATAGTAAATGAAAGAAGAGGAGAGGCTGATGACCCCTAGAACAGGGGAGGGGGGAGGCCTTCGGAATGTGAAAGGACCAGAAAATATTTTGGTATTGATAAAGAGGATCTAAAAAAATTTCTATAAAAAAAAACATATTTATAATAAAAATGCTTCCACAAATTTCTCTTATAAATTAAGGTAAAAAGTCCCAACTATGTAAATTTTTTGTCTTTTTTCTATTTCTTCTAAATTTACTCTCTTTTCTATTTCCTCCTTTTTTTTATTATTACTTGTTTTAATGTGCAAAGAAAATAAATTATATTGCTAATTCTCAATATCAAAAATTGGGAGTCAACAAACAGTTTAGTGAAGAATTTTTTTTATTAGAAATCTGCTAACTTTTGAGCATTCCAGAACATAACTTAAAAAAAAAAAAAAAATTGAAATTATAATAAAAATATAGAACAGTAAAATATTTATTTTCTAACAAGCCAAAGAGACAGACAAAAAGGGATAGACCCGACTCAAAACCCGTATGGCCATTTCAACGCGGCAAATTCCAATATAATTATATAAACGCTCAAATCGACCCGAAATCCATAAAACATATCCAACCGCTCCGATTTGCTAATTCTATTTCTATCTACTTCCCAGCACAAACAAAACCTGAGAGTCTTCACCTCTCAAGGAGGGGAGCGAAACGTAAAAGGATTGAGAAATAGAAATAAGTTGCAAGTTCGAGAGAAAAAGAAGGCTAAAGCGGTGTCGTTTGGAGAAACTGGAACAGGGATGGAGGAAAGCACGAGTAATCCAGTGGAGAATCCTGGAGAGAGGAAAGGGCAGATTATTGAAGGAAAAGATGAACCTCCTGTAGACGATTGTTGCCCGATCTGCTTTAGCGATTTCACCTTTCCTTGTAAAGCCAATTGCGGTCACTGGTATTGCGGTTAGTTTTTTTTGCCTATTAGTTGAAATTTAATTGATTAACATGTTAATTTTGTCTGTATATTGCGTTTACCGTAATTTTGATGAAGTCCGAAGTGGAATCGAAATGATTGTTTTGTTTCTTGCATTTAGGGTTTCGTTTCCTTTGGATGTTGAGAAAAGGTTGGAAAATTACGGAAATTACGTTAAATTGTTCTGAGTCTTTCTTTCTTTCTTTCTTTCTTGCTTTTCTTGTTAAATTTTCTTTTTAGTTGTTATTGATTGCATTCGTTGGGGCGTCTACATCAGGTTTAGTTGTGATTTTGTTTGGTTACCAAGAACTTGTAGGATAAGAGAAGGAATAAATAGCTTGATTTTCAAGAGAATAAGATTGAGATGGTGTTTCATTTTTGTTTAAGGTCAGTTGAGAACTCATATTTGTAACTTTGGTTTTTGGGTTTATGGATCAAAATGGTGAAGCAACTCTGTTGTCAATGTATATTTTGAGTTTATTTTACTATGTTAACCATGAATATCTTATTCGTGTGCTAAAAGTTAAGTTTGTCCCGTTCACAACGTTTGCACATGCTTGAAGGCAAGAATATTTCCTACTTGCCAATGATGCTAGTCCTTGGTCATTTTATTTACATTTATTTATTTATCCTATGTTTGAACGATGCTAGTCCCTGTATATTTGATTAACGTTTGTTAATTTTTATTACCTTTTGTCAATCTAATGTGGAAGTAATAAGGAGCAGAGGAGACATATGTCTTTGTGGAAGTATTGGATTCTATTAGATCTTTATTTCTGCAAGTTTTTGCCAAATGAGTTTGACTTTTCTATTCTCTCTTTTTTGGGTGTTGGTTGTGGAAGTTACGCCACTGAAGATAGTGACTTACCAAAAAGAAAGAAAAATGTTGGAATAGGTTGCAATTTGTTTATAACTGCTTCATGTAATCATTAATCCGACTTGTAGAATTTGTGAGACTCTAGTTCAAGAAGGGATATATGTTTGCAGTCTTGTGAGTTTGGTGTTCAGCTATGTGCAGTTGAGAATAATTAATTCTATGCTATTACAGTATGAACATAAAGTCATATAACTTGTTGCTGTTGTGACCGTTTTGATGGCTTTAAGTTGGAGTGTTTAGGGAAAATTATATTTAAAAGTAATACTGTCTTTACCTAGTGATAATCCATAAACTCAGTATTTATAGAACTTATTTTGTTGACAAGTATTTAGAAGTGAAAGGTCTTACTCCTTTGTAAACTAGCTTTGTAAATACGTGTTGGGAACTAGCTGCTAGCAATAGCACACCAAGGCATGATTGTTTGTCTTATTATTGGTGTTCGTTATGCAGCCAACTGCATTTTGCAGTTCTGGAATTATTCTTCGGCGTCTAAGCCTTGTAAGTGTCCCATGTGCTCTCGCTACATCAATATGTTGACTCCAGAGCCATCACTGTGCCACCAGCAAGAACAGGAGGTGGCTGAGGTTCTGAAAAATGTTCTGAGGTACAATCTTCTTTTTGTTGGAGGGGCACGTGGCCTTGTACAGGTATATATGGGTTATAGATAAGTAAAAGATAGACTGCTTATGGTGGTATGCCTCCTAATATGAATTTTTGTCATGTCACTTGTTGGACCATGAAACTCTGTTGATATCAAAAAACCCTCCACCAATCCTTTTGCAAATGAGTTGTTTTTGCATTTTGAAACCAATCCAGTGGTTTGTTTAGAAATTGTTTAGAATGTTATATTAAGCTTAGCCCCGCCACACCGAATACACACAAAAAATTGGACCTTTTAGTGCCTTTGGTTGCTTGAATTGTCTTCTTACTCATGACTCATCACCTTAGTTATTCTTCAAGCTTCTTATAGAAACCTATTTTCCGTGTCAAGCTGGTACGAATATTTTCTTTCATTGTGTTCTTAACAGAAAGTGTATGAGCTTCCGTTCTTTCTCAAGAGGATTTTTGTAGCAATGATGGATCCTGATACAGAAGATTCCTATCTGCACGAAATGCGCCTGGTTGCAGTTAAGTTCATTCCAATTTTTACAGCGACAATGATATGTTCTTGATTTCTATTTTTACTTTAACTGTAAAGAGTATTCGTGCATGGGGTTTGTGGATGTAGTGGTTTTTGTTTTCTCCAATTTGCTATGATTTCTAGTAAATTATTCTTACTTGTTTTGAATGGAAATCTACATGCATAATATGTTTGGAGGAATCTTAAAGAATATTTATGTAGTTATGTAAATTTCAGCTTAGAGTTTAAAGTTTTTGAATAGTTAACAAGTTTGTTAGGCTGTGAATTTTATGTTTATTGAAAAAGAGAGCTTCTACTTGTGCTAGAAGCACTGAGTGGAAAGAATAAATGTGACGGTGAAGTAACTGTATCTATCTTGCATCTGTTGTTTTCAATCAACTTACATTGATGGATAAACTGATAATTGAAATAAAAAGAGGTAAAAGTTTAGAATTTTGCTTAATTTCCTCTACAGATGAAGGGTTGACGGCCATTTCTACTTATCTTGTTGGTTTCATGATAAAATTGTCAATTAGGAAATGACCAAGATTCAGAGTACTCTATATATTCTGTTTGTTTGTGTTGTTGTTAAACTTCAACTTGGTGCATTCTTCTTTTGTGCAACTGTGATTTCCTTTCTTGTTAGCAGATGGTCCTGAGTATCCTCTATGCTGCCACTCCTTTTGACTTCATTCCTACAGGTGAGATTGTTTTCTGAAACATGTTTCAGGGCTTGTACATAATCAGAATGTAGTAATGAATTGGTTGCACTCTCCCAATTGACATATATATTGTACGTGATTAGGATTAAATGATGCTTTTGGTTTAATTTGCTGAATGATGCAAGCTTCTAGCAGTTCTGAAAAATACTTCATCAAGTTGTAGACTTGACTTTTCAAAGTTCTGGTGTTCTATGTTTGTGGCTTGGTTATTTACTCATAGGTGGATTTCTTCCACTCTTCCTGACATAAATTGATGGCTGCTCTTATATAGGGAGTCTGGGAATTTTAAGAGTGTTTGACTACTCTGCTATAGCACTGGTGATTATCCTACGTCTAATTGGCATTTATCGTCGGCGACGACTCACCCAGCGTGTGAGGCGCTTGGCTGCTGCAGTCATTGTCCAACCTTCAGATGAGTGAACTGTGACTATCAGTCACTTGCAGGCCCCTCGTTTTTCTTTTCAAAGTCATTGTGAATATTTGGAGAGACAATTCCGTTAGGTTTTGCATTTTTATTTTTCACTCAAATAACTACCAATCTTTGGATGACAGAATTGGTGGTGTTTGGGAAGTTTGAAATAGTTACAGTACAGGTATATATACTCGACTTGGTATGTTGGATGTGAGTGATTGTGTGTAAATAGCTGAAACTCCAACTTGAATGTTGTTTCTGATGTATATTTGATTTTCCAGAAAAAGCATTGATTCTCCTTTACGCGAGTGATTTGGTATTTGACAATGACTACCTGGTTCCTTTGCTTATATTTTTTCATGGACCGCTTGAACAAAGAAATCTTGATCTGTTGTTCAGGGTCAGCAATGAAGACCAACCTTAAATTCCATTGGCTCTGCTTAGTTAAGGTTTAGGATAATTTTCATTTCATCAATACAATAATTTAAAGAAATTTTGTTATATATATGTATATACCTGTATGTTACATGCCTTTTCTTTCTCCAAATACATAATTTTCACTGAAATAGGTAACATCAAATTTTGCATTAACGAAAAGAAGACTACTTTTACCTCTTTTGAAATTTAATTTAATTTCAATATGAACAGGTTATTTTATTTCAGAAAAATAAGATTAATAGTCTAACTTTATCGAAATTCTCTTTAAAAATTTTCATTCTGATAAATTTTATAAAAATTTAGGAAGCATTTTGCAAACTCAAAGAAATTTAAGATGAATTTTGAAATGATATAGAAGGAGATTTATATGACATGCTGTTTCCTGCTAGGAAAGTTGGAACGTGATAATGCGGATGCCACTGCTGGAACAAAAACACTTTCAAATTTGAAACAAGACCTCTTCTTTCAGTCGTTCTTAGATCAGTACAGTCGTCCTTGTCACTGTCGCTCTCGCTCTCGTTTCGTCGTCATCCGAATATACAATCCTTCGTACGGTGGATCAGACGGTTCACCGTAATCGAGGTAGATGGGCCCGCCAAAGACTGTCCGTACTATATATCACAGGAAGCTTTCGACGAGGTTTCGAAGGAGAAAACATGGAAGGCCTTGGAATGGACTCCGCGGAAGCCCTCCAAGATGCTATCCAGACACTCGCTCTCCAGGGCGTCGATCTCTTCGGTATCCCTTCTAACACTTTCCGTTCGTTTCCGGAGAAAAAAAAAATTGGTTCCAGAGATAGATTTTGCTGCCTTGGGAGTGCTAAACTGTTTCTAAGTATCTTCCCTCAATGCAATTTCTGAAACCGCTTTGAAAGCACCAAAAACATCTCTTATATTAACAGTTTTTAAAATTTTCGAAAGGTTATCTTTCCTTATATTTAATTAGGCAGCCTTACAGAATCTGAATCGTTAAAATTTTACGTTACTTGTTGCATCTACTCTATTTCATTGATTTGTCTTATTAACAAAAGTGCTTACATTTTTTTCTCCTCCTTCAGAATTTCTCAAGAGTCAAATAGCACTTTAATGATTTTTTTTTTTTGTTTTACCTGCTATTTCTCATACTACAGGGATTGTTAAATGTGTTCCCGGAGAGAGTAGTGTAAAAGACGACCCCGTGATACAATCTCTGGATGGACTATAGCAATTGGATAATAATTGGAAGGATCAAATCAGCGAGAAAGATATAAATGGATTGTTGGGTTTGTTTGATAAGTTAATAGAGTTGTGTAGTGGCAATGAAGGATCAGGAAATGCTGCCATAGTAACTAAAAATGGTGGGATTGAGTTGGTTTGTTCGATATGCCACAAGATTCAAACTCCGTCTAAGCAAGTTCTTGTTTCCTGTTTAAAAACAATGGCGTTGCTAGTTCATGGTAAATGGTTTAGATATATAGTTACTTTTGGTATTCTTTTGGTTTATGAGTGTTAAGTTTCAGTGATTTATGAGGATATGTGGATGCGGTGTTGCTTTTGATGTTATTGGTGAAACGAAATGAAAGTAGTCAAAAAGGAAACAAGTCTATCGGTATTTATTTACTCAGGGGATAAGTTCTATCTTATTTGAGACGAGTATGACAATGTTTAGAGGGTCCTTTATTTTGTTGATTCACAGAAATGTTGGATTGCCAATAATTTAGTAACTCTTCATATTTTTATCGTGTGACCAATAATGTGAAGTTCACGTTATTGATATCTTGATATGTAAGGTGCCCACTCTTGGTTTTGGTGAGTTCATTTAATGTAGTCTGAGTGGATTGAAGTGAGATAACCTTAAGAATTTTCATGAAACTAAAGTGATGTGCAAAACCTAGTAGATGTAGTGATAATTGTTAGATGAAATGTAGATAGTGTAAAATGTGACAATTTTATTCCTGTAATAAATAAGGAAATAAGAGGTTCAGCATGAGAACACATAACTTGTGTCACTATTGAGATCAATTCATTTTGATTTGATAGGTAATCAAATGGTTGTATAAAATTCTGCATGTCATGTGTGAAATTATAGTTGTTACAAAAACTTGAGCTGCATCAGTCATTATTGTAGCTGTTGTATATAATGAGTGTATTTTGTCACCACCAGATGTTCAAAGAATAGAAACATTTCAGAGAAGTGGTGGACCAACAAGTTTGGTTAACATCCTAAAAGGTGGATTTGAAGATCTAGAGATCTTGAATAGTGGTTTTGCTGTTGTTGCTGTGTCAGCAACTGGTAATGAGGTGGTCAAAGAATCATACATGGAGTTGAAAATTGATGAGCTTCTTTTGGAAATACTAAGTAGACAGAGAAATGACAACATTCAAAGTCTATATGATGCTAACGTGTTCTGTAGACACCTGATGTAATTGATGTGGCTTATCACATAAGTGTAGGATTACTAGAATATTCATTGATCTTGTTCATTCTGTAATCAAACCCTAACTCAGCATGTTCTTAGATGGTCATCCATATCTGCATTTTTAGAACCTTGGTTGTTGGGCCGAGCAAGGCTTTCTTGCTGTTTCAAAGAACTCCTGAGCTACTCATGACTTGTAAAACCAGGAGTTCAAGTAATTGTTATTCATGTAAACTTCAGGTTTATGGTTATGCATGAAGATTTGCCATAATTGGAATTGCGAGAGCTCTTGTCCATTCACTACATGCAGGGCTTAGCTCACCTAGTCTTATTCTGCGAGCATTGTGTTAAAGGCTGTTGCAGTCAATGAAAGCTTTAAAAATTGGGTCAGTTCTTTAAGTTTCATCAAGTGTCAAGTCTCTGTATAATATTTTCAATTGTAATATTTTGGTTAGCATAAGTGTCTTTGATTATTACTAATTTTTCTTTCATAACTTTAAGTTTATGGATCTTTACATACTTGAAGATGCATGAAAAATGAGACATACAACCTCACTCTTACTTTGAGCACAATATCAGACTTGCTGAAATTTCTTGTATCTAAATTTTATTCAAGGGTTAACGAGATTTGGTACTCTTGCCAATAGTTAAACCATCGTAAGTGCCTCTAAATTCATCCATTGAGCAAATTCTAGTGCTCATTAGTGGAGTTCAGATGTCTGAACTTGTTAATGTCTCGAATGAAAATAGTGATATTTCACCTTGTAAATGTGCATTTTTCTCTTTATTTCAGATTTTTTTTCTTGCTGCAGGACGAAATATGCAAATCTATTGTAGAAAGCGGTGGTATTGATGCACTTCTCCAATGCATTGATGACAGTGCTGAACAAGGCAACAGAATTGTAGCCAGAACATGCTGTTCTTTGTTATCCAAGGCATAAATTCAATCCTACCGTTTAACTTTTTTTTTTTCTTGTGTTTAATTGAACTTTAATGCCAATTTTGAATTTCCATAACATACAAATCTAGCATTGGAGTTCCTTGCTTCCTTTATTGCATTTTTTTATCAATGCGTAAGGTTTGTTTTTTGTCTGCAGTATCGATGTAGAAACATTGAGTTTTCCTTTAGTGTACATGATCAAATGTCCTGCCCAACAAATATTTTGTACTGGCATTGTTAGTTAATCGGGAAGCAAATAATTGTCTTCATTTTGATATCTTCTTATCACTATTACATCATGTTGAAGAATTTGAGCACTTTATCTTTTTTATTTGATTAGTTGGTCAGAAGTGACTCAGATAAGAGTGCCGTTGTTGAGAAAGGAGGAGTGAACAGGCTAATCAAAGTCTCAGCCAGATTTTCTGGTGACTATTCTGTGCTGCAAGAGGTTAGCACCAACCGTTAAGAATGCTCCAAAATGCATATCCATCACATCCATGATCAGTCTAGTATTCTGCTGAATTGGAATTTTCACATTTAAATCTGACCTGACCAGGCTGGATTGACTGGTGGCTATACCTATTTATATCTTGCTATATGCATACTTGCGATTGGTATTTTTTTTTTCAATTTTGCCTGTCTTGACAGGGCCATATGCTCAATGACTGGCTGTTCCATGTGCAAAGATAATTAGATGTCTGAGATTTATTTATGTGAGTATAATGCTTGGAAAATTGATGCCTACCATATAGTGGGTTAAAAGCATGTGGACGTCTGTGGAAATGCACCCTTAGACTCCAATAAGTGTGATATGTAATATTATTAGACAGATCATCTAATGGTATACGTGCTACATTATATGTTCTTGTTCCTTTTTAACTGATCATTTTCACTGTGGTTTTAGGTTATTTCCATCATTACTGTGCTATCATTGAGATCTCCAGAGAATGCAGCCCGTGCCGTGGAAGCTGGAGCAGGAGACCTTGCTATCCAAGCCATGCAAAAGTTTCCCAGTGC
This sequence comes from Trichilia hirta, assembly GCA_035221805.1. Lineage (NCBI taxonomy): Eukaryota > Viridiplantae > Streptophyta > Magnoliopsida > Sapindales > Meliaceae > Trichilia > Trichilia hirta. The sequence continues at coordinate 212,827 of JAWDEX010000015.1, read as the reverse complement.
TCCCCAACTGCAGAGAAATTCCTGTTTCATGATCTGCAATTTTGTAGTTAGAAATGCAGAGAACAGGCTAGTATATTTGTACAAGGGACCACCTATCTTATCCTTTCCTCCAATTTTGTAGTCCTTTTACTTTCAGGCCATAAAAGAGGTTAATTGACAGCATTTAATATTAAGAATCAAACCAAGCATCGGCTTGTAAACAGTTTTCATTTGACATAAGCTTTTGCCAGGTGAACCTGGCTCGGAAGTCGTAAGATATTCGGTAAGCTATGGCTGAGCCCACCTCACCTCATCATTTCCAACGCCCATCAATCAGATTGATCCTTTGCAGACATATTACCTCCTTATTACTATTTTTTGAACTGATACTATTTTGATGGAGACAACATTTTGTCCACCAAGCTTTGTCATTTAGGAGAACTCTTCTGCTCAGTAATGGTACAGAAAAACGTATCAGGCAGGCTAATGAGAACCAGGAAAGTTGCCATGACGCTGCCACTGATGCATTAAGAGATTTGGGACTTGATGACTACAACAGCTAGCTTACACTGTGGATGATTTAAGCTGTTGTTTGTGTTATTAGAGAATTAACAATTATACAGGGAGTTGGAAGATCAAATTAACAATGTGAATCATTTTTTTTTTTTAAAGCATCGTATGCTATTAAGTTTGCATCTAATCTCGCAAGCTCATAATCACTTGCAACAAATTACAAGGCCGAGCCTTTTTTCTTTTTCATAGTAACGAAAAAAGTTTACCATTCTTTGCTAAATTTAAAATTTATGGTATTGTGTTTTTTTTTCTTTTAAAGTAAAGTTAAAAAAGTATTTAATAACATTAATTTTTATTTTACAGTCATTATAGCTTAAAAATTGTTACGTTTCAATTTCAATCTTAGTCTTTGGGCGTTACTAACTTTAGAACTAGAGCTAAAGTTAAATATAAATAAAATAAATAAATAATTTTACGAAAAATTGATGCATTATGAAATCTCATCGTAAGTGTCAAGTATTAAGTTTAAAGTAAGAAAAATGTTTCAAAATTTTTGGCAAAGCTTTAAGTCTAATTTTATTTATTTGTTTATTTAAAAAAAGAATCAGGCAGTCCGGTACTTATGCTTTTGACGTTAGGCTTGACGGCTGACGTTGTTTAACTTCAAAGCAAATTTATAATCGTTTCACGTTTAATTTTACAACTGTACTACTACAATTACAAATTAATCCTAATTTCATTTGCACTAAATTTCTGAGGCAATTCCACAACTTGTTTGACCAATTGATCATTCGCGGATCGGCCAATTTCATCTTTCAAGCTATTGAGGAATCCTTTGAAATTCATCATCATGGAACCGTTTCTAAAACTCGGAACTTACTAGGATTTTGAAAATTAATATTTCATAAAATATTTCACTTATTTATATATGACAACTAATGAGTTTAATCTGAAACATTTCCTAAATCGACCAAAAAATAAAAGAACAGAAGATGTAAATCCTGATACTCAAAAACTGATGAGACACGCAGTTCAAGAGATTACTTCAACCTAAAAAATAATCCAAGACAAAAATTGTACTACTTATACCCAACTTGAAAAGGAATAAAACAAACATTTAAATAAAACGTCAGCAAATAGAAAATTAAATTCTATTGCTACAGTTTACAGCCCTGAAGAAACTTGTACGAAAAATCTATTGAGGAATTGGTTCAAGCCTCAAATTTGTACAATTAAATTTGCTGTAATGGTGCCTCCGCTCCCAAACAAAACCTGTCAAGTTAAAGCACAGATATAACAAATGATTTATGTACTCTTGAGAATTGTGCATAAACAGCAGAAAAATACAAGTCACCAATAGATTGTTTATGCACCCAGATTTCAGAATATGAAATTGTCATATACCGACCCATCATAAGTAGCAATAAAGATTTAAACGCTTTTAACCCAAACAAAAAAACAGCAATAAAGTGGTTTTGATACCCTACTCGAAAGAAGCATCAAACTTTGTGTGTTCCCGAAAGAATGATTTCTAGTAATTTATAAGAATTGCTAAGTTCTTGCATAGAGGGCAAAGGCAAATCCTACTGACACATCTGTCACAAGCTAAATTATGATATAATTTCTGTGGAAATATCCATGCATAAGACTTTTATAAGGACATGTCCAAAAGCAAAGGCTTATGGTTTAATGCCTAGTAAATTCCCTCCATATTATCCAGAGCTTGTAACCCCAAAAATACCTGAACCAGTAGACTCTATCCAACTATCAGAAGATATTGACCATTCAAGGTATTGGCAGCCTGCTTTCCAAAAGAAGATCAGCTAGCCATCCCTGACGGTGAAAAATTATAACATTAGAAGATACTCTACATACCAGTTGACTACACAAGAGCTATTGAAACATCTTGCTGTACTGCCTTCTCTCCTGCTCACGTCTAGCATAGATCTGCAACAGGATTTAATTATTTAGAACCTAGTTGACCATAACCATTCATTGGCACAGATAATACAAATTAAGCTTCATCTACCAACCTTCTTCTTAGCAGCAGCATGTTCTTTCTTTATTCCGCCTGAAATGCACCAAATAAAAGTTTAAACTTCTGCCTGTGGGCATAAACAATTAGACGGGGACTCAACTAGACTATTAATACAAATGTCTTGTCAAATTAATACAAATGAACAATTAGACTAACTATACATCCTTTTAATGCCAAACTCCTACATTATCAGATATGCATTTGCACGCCATGTTTGTGTCCTGTGTACATGAAAATTATTTTACGTATGTTATCCACAAGTGAACATCCCTGACCTTAGATGAAATCCAAAAATCCAAACATGAGTGCCTTGATCTCATATCATAAAAAGCTTTTGCTGCCTCTGTTTGACTTGGTCAAAGACAGATTTAAGGAACATAATAATAATAATAATAATAATAATAATAACGAGAGAGAGAGAGAGAGAGAGATATGCATATAGATAGTTATTCATAATGTTCAAATTTGATCACTGCAAGTTAGGATGATTATGCCCCCATATTCCAAGCACTAGTGCAAAATTCTAAGACCGGAAGTCATTCTACTTTTCATTTTCTGGTAGTGATACAGTCAAAATTCACCACTCACCATCATTTGGCTCCAATTTTAGTGCTTTCTCAAAGCTTTCAACTGCAGCATCAACATCGTTAAGGGCCATGTATG
>JAWDEX010000015.1:160758-197533 GCA_035221805.1 Trichilia hirta | reverse complement strand
GTTCTGGCTTTATGAAAGTATCAACAGCTCAAAAAAGAATAGATCATAAGCTTTGGTCATATGAGAGTATCAACAGTATAAAAATGCTAAACCATGAGCTTTAGCAATAAGGGTACATTTAAACCTAAATAAAAGTCAGACCATGAGCTTGGACTAAAACAACACGTTTACAAAAAGTCAAATGCTTAAAATAACTCAAAAGGATAGCCATAGTAATAAACAAAATTTATTCTACTAGAAAATATCTAATTGAGTAGGAAAGTCAAAGGGTATTATTAACACAATTATAATAGCAAATCAGAAATGTGAAGCTGAATAGTCAATATTTGCATGTAAATTTAAAACAATCTCTTTAAGCTAAGTTACCTCGAGGACAAAAGAGATAGAAATAACCCAACTGGTGAAGAAGGTTATGCCATAGGTTCTGGCTTTATGAGAGTATCAACAGCTCAAAAAAGGCTAGATCATAAGCTTTGGTCATATGAGAGTATCGACAATATAAAAATGCTAGACCATGAGCTCTAGCAATAAGGGTACATTTAAACCCAAATAAAAGTTAGACCATGAGTTTAGACCAAAATAACACGTTTACAAAAAGTCAAATGCTTAAAATAACTCAAAAGGATAGCTATAGTAATAAACAAAATTTATTTTACTAGAAAATATCTAATTAAGTAGGAAAGTCAAAGGACACTATTAACATAGTTATAATAGCAAATTAGAAATGTGAAGTTGAATAGTCAATATTTGCATGTAAATTTAAAACAACCTCTTTAAGCTAAACTACCTCGAGGACAAAGGAGAGAGAAATAATCTAACTGGTGAAGAAGGTTATGCCATAGGTTCTGGCTTTATAAGAATATCAACGGCTCAAAAAAGGCTAGATCATAAACTTTGGTTATATGAGAGTCTCGATAGCATAAAAATGCTAGACCATAAGCTCTAGCAATAAGGGTACATTTAAACCCAAATAAAAGTCAGATCATGAGCTTGGACTAAAATAACACGTTTATACTCGAATAAGGTTAGACTATGAAATCTGGCCATAAAGGCATGTTCATGCTGAAATAAAGTTGAACTATGAGCTCTGGCCATAAGAGTATGGCTCTAAGAAGACCTTAAGGTTAAGTCACAAGAATACTGCCTCGCTCGTACTAAAATTTAGTTTTCAATAAATTTTACAACTTACTGACAATTGGGAAAGTTTGGTGTTGGAGATAAATATTGAAAAGCCTGATTGAAGATTTAAATAGTTGTTATTTTATCATAAATCTAAAGTTAAGTTAATTACCTTGTTTAGAATAATAATAGAGAGCAATCAAACCATAGGCCATTCCACCTTGATCTAGAGGTTAGATAGGCTTAAGTTAAGAATTGAAATTAGATTTTAAGGCTAAAGCCTAGTTTATAACTACTCTACTTTAACTCTGAGATTAGATTGTCTGATAAATCTTGATGAGATAAGGCTATTATCAAGTTCAAGTATAGAATTTGGTATAAACATTAAGATTATCTATTTCAAATCAAAAGCCAAATTCTAAGATCAACTATGACCAAATGATTATATATCACTTTAGGCTAGAATAAAAAAAATTTTAGTAAGAGAGGACATCCGGAGGTTCTCTGGATTATGCGCTAATTTTTAGAGTTAAATATGAATCTTATGAAAAATCATCTATTAAATCCAAGTGGTAAGTTACAGAGAAATTAACAACAGCTATCAATATTTATAAAAGATAATAAAATTATAATGTAAAGATAAAATTTTAACTACTAAATTGTTGTTAAACTATATTTTTCTTTATAAATAAATTTCACAATTTAATTTGAATGTTAGAAGAGTTTATATTGAACCGCTGGCATGTCCTATAACTTTCTTTTGTATTTGCAAGTTTTTATTGGCCAACCGTCATCAAAAACATGATTGCTCGATATTCAAAGTTTAGTTAAATTTCGTGCATCAATAATATATTTTTATTAAAATTTTAATATTAATTAGAAAATTATGAATCTATGTAAAATGTAGACGAGCCAAGGGATGGGATGACGGGACGGCGAGAGAAAAAAAGAAGACATCGAATTCCATCAGCAACCCAATTGTCAGCATTAGTTCAAGTTGTAACCAATACTCGCTGCTTAGTAATTTCCATCAATAGTGGCGGTGGGCCATTACTGATTTTAGATTTATCTAACAATATTTAAAAATAAAAAATCATTTATACGTAGAAATTAATAACGTAAAATATAATTAAAAAGTTAGCATAATAAATATAAAATTGTATAATTTTGTAAAATTATATTAACTGATTTAATAATTTATTCATGCAATAATTTATACAAATTCTATCCATCATTAAATTTTTTAAAAATTTATCTAGGAAATCATTTGTATTAATATTAAATCTAATTTAATTTATATTAGAATTAAAAATTGTTCATCCAAAAAATTATTTTATGAATGAATGGGGTTAAGGCGTGCGCTAACCCTAAAACCACAATTTTTTTTATTGGTGCTTGCCAAAAGAATATTAAGAAAACAATTTGATAATTTTTAGTATTTAGTTTTTCAGGGGCTAATTTTTTTTTAAATAATTAAAGTTAATGATTAATTTATTATTTTAACAGATTACAGGCATTATGTTTTTAAATGTTATTTTGGTAAACTTAAGGTATTAAAATGTTGTTGTCCCTATATTATCCTCTATTTACCAGAACTTACCAAACATGGGACAATGTGTTTCCGTTTTAAGATATCATGCCTTTTACGTCTCGTGATTCCTTTCGAGTAAGGAGAGAGTTGGAAACAACTTTTGCCCTCTGCCCTAATTGCTTATGTCAGTTTATATAAAATAAAATAAAATCAAACAAACATACAGAGTTTGATATTCAAATATCAATAATAATAATAATAATAATAATAGACTGGAATAATGGTAAATACAACTGCAATTTTTTAAAATTATATTTATTCTCTTATTATAAAATTTGTGACAAATATTATTGTAATTTTCTAAATATTATTTATTTTTTATCAGAATATTTATCATAAATACCTCTATTATTTAAAAAAAAATAACAAAAACTCTCTTTACTAAAATTAAGAATACATATTTTGATTAAATAAATTCTTAATTTTTATTATATAAATTTTAAATTAAAATAAATATTTTTTTAAAAAAAATATTTTAAATTTAATTTATAATTTTAATACTTTAATTTATAATATTTTCTATTAAAAATTTATAAATTTATAATAAGAATCGAAGGGGAAGAAGCGGAGGAAGAAGAAGAAAACGTGGGTAGGGAGAAGTGAAAAATAAGAACAGGAAATAAGCAGAAGATAGACAATAAAGACGAAGGGCGCATTGATACGGGTAATCGGATTTATGGTTTTACATTAATTTGGGTACGGATACGAACGTTAATTCTTTTATTTTGTTTTATTTTTTAAATATAAAATTACAAATATTTATGTAAAATACGTTTTTCCTGTTATTTAGATGTAACGAACAATTTTTTAAATAATAAAGATATTATAAGTAATTTATCCTTTTATTATTTAAATTACTTTCTTAATCTCTTTTATCATTATTTATTATTTATTTATTTTTTACTTTTACATAATAATACTGAATTATCAAAATATAAATTTATAAAATATTTCCTTCGAATTTAAACCAGCAAAGTGGATTGAATGGTTAGAGATTAATAAAAAACAATAACTTTATGGGTCTTAGAGTCAGCATATAAGAATGGATACGTAAGTGTAAGGGTGAGTATTTGTGGATTTAATTAAATGGAGTTGAAATTTTAATTTAATCTGTATAGTGTGAATTATATTTAAAGCAATTTAATTTAATTTGTAAGTATATCACAATTTAATTCATCCAAATTATTTAAATCGAATTGGATTAAATTAGTTTCAATTAATTTTTGGATCTAAATTTAAAATATAATCTAAAATTTAGGTTAATATATATATAAGTAATTTAGATTGAATCAGATTTAAATTTAAATTTATATTAAAAGATACAGAATAATACTATTATATAGTTTTAAATTTAAAATAAATGATATACACGAGTAATACAATAAATAAAAAAAATTTATTTTGTGACAAAGTAAATTAATTAATTAATTACACTATAATTTTTACGTGCTTTTGAAAAAGTACCTGTCACTAGAAGTTTTGTGACGAATAAAAAAGATAAAAAAGGGTTAAAATGATAAATCTATTTTTAGAAAATATGATCTAAAAAGATAATCTATTATATAAATAAATAAATTTATAATATATTTAACATTTTTTATATTAAAATAATTATATCAATTCTTACTATTAAACTTTGCTTGCTGTAATAATTACTTAATTATTTATTTTTTGACACATCTCAGTAAAAAGAGAAAAATCAATTAAAAATATAATGAAAAAGATAGATTTAGTATAAACAACTAATATTTTTTATATTAATAAGAAAATAATTTATAATATTAAAATTAATTATAATTTATACGAATTAACGGATTTAATTTAATTTAATTTAATTTGTATTCTAATTTATAAATGATAAATTAAAAAATTTTCATTTATAAATTAATACATAAATTTTTTAACTTAATTTAAGTAATATAAATTAGCAAATTAAATTGACTTAAATTGAATAGATCAATATTTGCTTACCGCTGCCTAGTTGTCAATATTATTGCGAGTTACAAGCAATGAAAAAGAGCCATTTTGAATATTCCAGCCGAACCCACTTAAAGCTGACTCATGTATATTAATTTTATGTCATTAGTGACCTTGGGCCATTTAGTGTGTATTGAAACTTTCATCACATTTATAGAATAATTATAAAATATTTAATATTTAATGAAAAATAATTAAAATTTAATAAAAATTAATATTATTGAATTTTTATTCTAAAAATTATGTAAAAACAACAGTACTAAACATAACTTTATAAAAAAAAAAAAAAAAAAGATTACCAAATATAATGTATACTCTTTTAATCATTATTGTAATAAAGAAAGTGGGTTTGGATTTTGAGATGGAAATTGTATTTCCTTATTTCTAAATGTGTCAAATGGTTATTTGCGATCACCCCAACTACACTTTGTCATTGATGGATTCACAAAGCTACTTATCTTTATAAGAAAAAGGAACCTAAGTAAATTCCTTTTTGAGAAAGGATTTTAAATTTTATGTCGGATATATATAGTTTTATATCTATAGATATAGGTAAGTAAATTCAACAACGAATATTAGAATTTGTTAAAATATATATATATTTTTTAGGTTATAGGATTGATTGATTTAAGGTTTCTTTAGTTTAAATTTTTAAATGAAATTTTTACAAATAGAGTTTTAAATAGAAAAAAGAGGTTATTGATTGTTTAGTAATTAAGTATTTCTTCTAATAAATTGTGTAACAATTTTAGTAGACAAATATTTTAAAATTTATACTAAAAAATAAAATTATTTTATTATTTTCCAAAAACAAGAATTTTCATTTTTAAAATCTTAAAATTTAAGTTATTTTACTAAAATAACTTTTTTAATTTCTCATGAGTTACTTTCTGTGACAAGTAAAAAATTTTAGACATAATAAAATTCATTTAAGAAGTAAAAAATTTATATTAAATGAGCACTAACTAAGAGGAAAAAATATATTTTTATCAATAATTATTTATATCTTATTGTTTCACTCGAGTTTTGAATTACTCTATGCCTATTCTCGGAGTTCAGTTATATAGTATGCGGTAGTTGAACATATTACCTTTTTTAACCATATCAAGTTTAGGAATAAGCATGGGTGATATGAGATGAGGTGGAATTTGCATGTGCAAAGTTTAAAAATAAATTCCCCCATATCAATCACACTCAGTTGGGCCTTTGATTGGCCCACCATTCTATAATAATGGCTGTAAAATTAATAAACAAGAAACGCCGAGCAAGCACCGTGGATGGTATGATATATATAAATACATCCATCCAGCATTTGCGAACAATTTTTTTGTTTCAAGAACTATCACTACAGTGTTAAATGAATCACAAATTTAACTTAAAGGCTCGTTTAGAATAAAGGTAGTGTGACTATTGACCTACTTCTACGGCTGTTGTGAAATTAAATTTTTATTCATTGAATAAAAACTAATGGTGGGTGAAGGTGTCTATTTACCGAACCTTGGCTTTCAATAAAAAAGATTGTGTTTTTTGAAACTAATAGAAACAAATAGGTAGAGTAAGCCAACCATTATTCAATTCGTAAATTTGTAGGACTCTTCCACTCAATATGGAAATAATTTTAGCTCTGTAAATAATATATAGGTAAATTTCTCTGTCCCAATGTCTTATGTAACTCTTCTTATCACTAAATTAGATCTCATATCTAATTTGCATATTAATATTAGTTATGCAAATTTCTACTTTTAACATAAACGTCTTAATAATTAATGTAGTGTAAAATTAGATGAATTAAATAGTTCTGTGATGATTACAAAGGGCTAATATTAGTTAGCAGTTACAAACAGCCCAATAAAACAAGAGAAACTAGACCCAAAATGGGTTGATGAAGTCTTAGTGGACTACCCTACCGACTTTGCTTTGACCAGCAAGAATTGGTATTTAGTTTCCCTTCTCTCTCTTGTTGAACTCAAATTACCAGGATCGACTGATAGCAGAAAGAATCTAGCCTCCCCTATGTAGTAAAAAAGAAGAAAAAGGAAAACACACCGTAATAGTACATATTGTACACAAAAGATAAAAAAAGAGGAAGGGTTCAGTCAACTTTTTATTTTTTATTTTTTGTGGAGTTCCTATTAGCCAATTGCTAGTCGGTCCTTTTTTCCTATTTTGGTGTTCATGATTCAGTCAGACAAAAGCAGCACAATTCACATGGTTTTCTTATAGCTTAAATCTCTGTCCTTGTCTCATATCAACAGTTTTTTCCTTTTTTTGGGTTAAAAAGTACAAATTTATTCAATTTTATATGTAATGAGTTGTATATAGCATAATTGGCTATAATTATTTTATCGTACTTGGTAAATGCAAAAATGCAGTTATGCAATGCTACTTGCTACTCAGTAAATGTTTTGGTGAGTGAGACAAATTTGGAAGAGAGCTCACTTTTTCCCACATCTATTTTCCATTAGTGTATACCTTTGTCTTTGTTCCATTATTATATTTTATACAAAGGAAACATCAACTTTTCTTGGTTGAGTTGTTGATTCATGGGCAGCTGTTGTTGTGCTGTCATCCAATTCTCTGAACTCTTTTGCGAAGTTAGCTGTTAGCTGCTTTCATAAGAGAACGATATTGCCCGGTTTCGGTATCAATGATCAATGAACTAAATGTTCACAAGTCTATTACTGTTTTTGCCACTCACATGAACTCCAATGAAATTTGCTCTTATAATGTGTTTAAATTAAAATAAGCGTAATGTGTTTAAATTAAAATAGGCGTCTGCGGCTCCTTTGATTGACTAGCAACTGGACATTAGCAACCACCTGTTACTCAAAAACAAGCCTAGACCGGTCCTGATGCCCAAATGCACCAGGAAGAAAGCCACTTAAAGGCGAGGAAATGATTGCTAAGAGCAATGGGGAGGTGAAAGGCAGATATGGAAACGATGCCACATAAAGCTACATGGACAAGTCGGCGGGTCGATTTTAATTTGCAATTTTTGTGTGGCAAATCAAATCATCGCACTAGTGTCTGAATTTAATCGAGTCAAAACAAGTGTTCGCGGGCAACTGACTGTCTTCGAATCCATGAATTCTAGTTAATAATTAAGTATAATTAATCATAATTAAGCGAATTTGGCTACCATATATCAACATATTAACGTGTCCCCATATTAATATATTGTACAATATAAATTTGAAATTTAATTTTCCATGCAAAGGAAAACTTATATTCTAAAATGCAAAATTTAAAATTTAATTTTAATTTTTACATAAAATTTAAAGTTTTACGTTTGGTATTTCAAGTTTTAGCAATCATACATTAATATATTAATATATCAATATATTATATAACGTAATTTTAAAATTTAATATACTGTAATTTAAAACTTAAAATGCAAACTTGAAACCTAGTTTAAAGTTCACATTATTTCAATTTTGAATTTCAAATTTTAAGTTTTACTTTTTAAATTTTAATTTTTGCGTTTCAGCTTTCAAATTTTCTGTTCACAGTATATTGGGTTTCAAAATTAAATTACATAATAAATTAATATATCAATATACTGTAGCAAATCTTAATTAAGAGCGTTGAGTACTGAAGATTGGAGAACCAAGGTAGTGCAGGCAATGTTTTCATTTTACAGCAGTATTACTTGACAAAAGCTGATTCATTTTCTAAGAGGTCTGGGCAATATTTACTAATAGCTGCATGCATATGACCATGATCGTGATATCTGCTACTGGGAGGAAGATCAAACCCCCAAAGTGGCACGAAGCCCCTGCAAACCCTTCTCTTATGTCCAACAAGGAATTAAAATTTTAATTAATTTATTTATTAATGGAGCAGAGTCTGCAATTCTGATTTACAGAAGAGAATCCAATGAAAAAACAGTTGAAATTGAAATAATTCAGAACACAATTAATTATAAGAATAATAATAATGACATTTCCCCATTTCAAGTAATCATTATCCCTCCACAACCAACCAAGTTCTTTTTTCTGAAGCTCTTTTCATGGTGATGAACATGAATTGAAAATATTGATTCTTTTTCTCCATGAAATCTATTGATATCTTTTTATCCAAAAAAAAAAAAAAAAAATTCACATTCTATGATGTTGGGTATTGCATTACCATCAGGAAAATCGTAGAGTGATAGATGAGTGTATTCCAACAGGAAATACAGAACAATCAAATGAACAAAATTAAAATTGAAAAGAAGAAAAAAAGCTAACCAGTAAAGCTATATGAATCAAGCTCCAAGATTTAAGATTCAGAATTTGGTTGTGTTCCAGGAGGATTCTGTTGCTGTTGTTGTTCCGGTTCTTCTTCCTTTATCTCCTGTGGTTGGTGTTGAGCAGGTTCTTCGACGACCGGTTCCGCCAAAGGAATATTGGTTCGGATCGGATGGGGCGGGTCGATATCACCATCAAGGCAAGAAGAACATTTCCTTTCTACCCATCCTTCGAAGTCGTACTGTCCATGACCTATGGTCCGACGACCCGAACACAGTCTACCGATCATCCCCGCTATTACTCCGAGAATAATGATCACTGCAAGCACCGCAATAACAGGACCTACAGACCCGTGACCAGAATGCGCCGTGTAAGCTTGTTCCGTCACCGCCACCGGCGGAAGCTGCTGGTCTAGCAGTGGCGTAGACATATAAATATAAAACTATAAATAATTTTCAGGGTTTTACAGAGGTTTTAGACCTGGGTTTGTACGATTTCTTGATGTAACCAACCAAAAAAATGAAATGTAACGTTGAAGGAAAAGCTGAAGTGAAAGTTGTATACCTATGGAGAAAGGGGTTTCTGAGTAAAATGGAAAATTTTTTGGTAAGGAAGAAATTATGAGAAAAAGTTTATACATTGTTCCCTTATGGAAAAGCCATGAATTTAAATAAAATTTATAAAAAGAAATTGGCTGAACCAATTGCCTACCTGGTGCCTTGGATGAATTTTAAGTTAATGTTGTGCAGCGCATACAAAATTAGATTAATCTGGGTTTCTTGATTGCAACATTCAAGGATTTGTTCAATTCATCCCTCCATTTGTGTTTTCTCCATGTTTGTGTGAAAACATCTTACATCTTAATAATTATTTTGGAAAAATAAAAAATCAACATAAATTACTATAGGAAAGTTTTAGTTAAAATTTCTGTTTGATTAAACAGTTTCAAAAAATTATCACTATGTTTTTTTATTAAAAAAAAAAAAAGAAAGAGTAATAATAATGGATCCATGTAGATGCAATTATAAGAAAAATTAAAATAATTTTTAAGTAATTTTTGCGGAAAAAATTATTTAATCTAATATTTTTTTAGTAAAAGAGTGGGCAAAATTAAGTATATTTTTATTCTCTTATAAACAAAAGTTCAAATGAATATTACAAATTATTCAATCAAATCTTCGATTGCAAAACTTTAGTTTAATAATTAAGTAGTTAATTAACAATGTATTAGAGTCTATTATTATACCTAAAGTCTTATTAAACCTTTTTATTTATTTAATATATATTTTCTTTAGATAAAGAGGTTAATTAATAAATAAGTTATTTTAACACACTAAAATGTGGGGTTGATTATAATAAATAAATAAATAAATAAAGCACTGCCGCCAAAAGTAAAAAAAATAATAACCCACAACACAAGCTTAAGGTGACTGATTGAGCAAGCTATCTCTGCAAACATGTCATATGCGAAGGGCGCGTTCTTTCGTAAAAAGCGTTTTTCAATAAAAGTCTTCATATTTTCTTCTTTTTTGTGCGAAAATAATATTAATTAAAAAACTATTATTTTAATCATTTCAAAAATCTTTAATATGTTATGTGATAATATAATACATTAAATAATAGCATAATTATATATTTATACAAATAATATAACTCATATTAATACATTTTAATATTAGTAATATATAAAAACACCTTTATTTATTGACGGTACGAACCTCCAATAATGGGAATTGAAGTCTAGTTTTGTTATCATTGAATTTGATTTTGTACTCTATTCGAATTTAAGAAAAAAAAATTATTTACAGCATAACTCATTTTAACAAAATTATTGCAATATATAAAGTGTGTTCTTATTTAATGTTATTATTCAATAATTTATATATTGATCTTTTTGTGCCATTTTTCACATTTTATGACATTATGTTACACTGTCACCGCATGAAGTCTAATATGTTCCAATTATTATTATTATTATTATTATATCCTTCATTTAAAAAAGAAAAAAAGAAAGAATGAGAGAAAATTGTTTTTTATATTATAGTCACAGGATAAGTTTGCTTTTGAATGAAAGGGTCAAAAAGTTTTGAGATGGCCGAAAAGTTGCTAGTTATGTTCAAAGCTTCAAATATTATAACCATCCGAATTGGGCCATGTATTTTTTCAGCCTTTGCTTTACCTTCCACTATAATGCAGTGCTGTACTTCAAATAAAGACAAATTTTTAGTTTTTCTGAGTTAATTTTATTTCTCTCTTTTATTTATAAATTTCAAATTATATTCTAATTTATTATAAACATCCATCTACACTGACGCAGCCGGTTTTAAAATAATATTAATTATATTTTTACCATAAATAATAATGTATGCAAATTAAAATAATTAGAATAATGTTAAATTAATTACAATATTTTTATTAATACAAATTAATTATTTTATGGTAAGTCAAGTAATTGAGCTAAAGTCGACTTGTTGATAATAACTTGGCGGAAGAGTACAGACAAATTTTACTATTTCTCTCTTTTTTAACTTCGCTTTGTACACAAACTACCAAGAGATTATTACCTAGACTATGTGCGGCAAACAACCACCATCTTAAACAACGAGTTATTTAGTCAAATTTGATTAGTATAATTACGAAGATATATTTTGATTTGCATATAAAATTTGCTATAATTAAATTTTATTTTGGGTAATAGAATGGAGAAAAAGGTGCAGAAAAAACAAACAAACTATATTTATTATTATTTAATTAAAATTTTATCAATAAATCAGTTAATTTTAATACTAATATATAAGATGATGGAGTGTGTTTACGAGATTAGAGTGTGATTTTGAAGTTTCTCAATAATACAAAGAGTAAGTTGAAATTAATTCTAATTGTTTTAAAAGATGTAAGAAATTAGAATATGTTTAGAATATTGAATAATATTAGAGTTATAATTTTTTATTATAAATAAATATAACATGATAATATTAATTTACATTATTTATATCTATTAATTATATTAATATCATATTTTTATTAATTAATATTATTATTTCATATTAATTTATATAAAATTATATTTTTATTAATATTATTAAAAGCATATGATTCCAACAATTTCTTAAACATTAATATTAATAATTTATGAAATACAAATATATATACAATTATTTCAATAAAATTCGATATTGAATCCATAAGAATTATTTGCAAGTCTGCATTTCATAGAGTATCTACCTTCACTCTAAATACTGAATAATGCTTGTAAGATTCAAATAAATTTTTTATTCATAAACAAAAGATTAGAAAACTTTATAAACATATTTTGATTAAAGTATTGATATTGTCTAAAAGATTGTGTAAAGTTTTAAAACAAATAAAAAATATCTGAAGATCTCTTAATTCAGGAGATGTCTTCAGGATTAAGGAAAATAAAGAGTTGCATTTGTAGTATATCTGAGAAAAAAGATGGCTTTATGATAATATTGAAAAAAAAAAATGATTTAATTTTGCTTCTCCATGAAGTTTATCGATACAATATAATAATTTTAGAAATATATTAATTAAAATATTTAATAAATAATTTTTTTTTTACATATGTTTATTACCCAATATTCAACCTCTTATTTTATAATCGATACTTGATGATTTTATTTCAGCAGTTGTATATTAAAAATTACCGTAGAATAATTCTTAATACATCCTTTATATAATATATCAAATAGGAGTCCTCCTCTTTTATCAGTATTAAGAAATTGTTATCAAATATATTTATATAAGTTTCATAATTAATAACTTAACTACTCTTTGATTTAAAAGTAATAAGTTCCTCGTTTTTTCTCATTGTTTATATATAACTTTGGCAAGAGCTAATTTCACAAAATATAAAATTTAGGAAGACTTAAGTTGGAATAAAATTTTTATTACTCCTTTTTCTTTTAAGATATTAATAGAAGAATTCTTAAAATATTTGTTTAATTTGAATTGTAAAAGAGTATTTATTCATATATATTATGAATATAATACGATTACTTTACTAAAATTTAAACCAATAGAATTTTAAAAGAAAGATATTTTGATTAATTTAATTTCAAAATTTTAAATGAAGTTAATTATTGCCTCAAACTGATCTTCTCTCATAAAGATTTAATAAATGAACAAGAAAATAATTTTTGTTTTTTAATAATTTGAGAATTGGAATTTGAACAACCTTTTAGTTCTCCCAAAAATAACGTTCGTTTTTTAAACTCATTTTTAAAGAACTCAAAAAAAAATAAAAAATTACAAATGAATTCTTTTATAGTTTTAAGAGAACAAACAAAATGGCTTCTAAAGGTGGCAAAAGAAACCACATCAAAAGGATTCTTTTTTAAAAATAAATTTATTTAGATTGAGAAAATAAATAAATTGGGTGAAACTGAAAAAAATTGGATAGGCAGATGATTAACCAATAGTCTATTTCATAAGATCAGAAGAAGAGTAAACAAAACAGATGATTCATTTGATTTGGACCAAATTAAACCAATGAATCAGCAAGAAGAATCTAATCTGGAAGTACAGAATAAGTTTCAGAGTGAAGATGATGATGATAATTCATATCATGATGTATATAATACATACATAGACACATACAAATAAATGTGATTTTGTCAGATCGAATTATATAATAAAAGGGAGATGGTATTGGGGATAAAAGTGCTTTTGGAGACAAGGACAGAAATCTCGATTGGGTTTGTACAAACAAGGGCTGATCAGGACTCAGGTTCAGACATCTTACTAGCTTTTATTTATATTCTTTTTTGAATCCTTGCACACCTTGTCGGCTTCTTTTTCAGATTTATGTGCAATTCAGCGCTATTCTTTTCTCTCTCTCTAAGAAAAAAAAGCACTTCTCTCGATAAAAAATCAAAGTGGCAGCCTAACAATTCATTAAAATAGTGTCTTTTTACTCTTTTTCTTTCTGGTGGATTGCAATATTTTCTTTCTAAAGTTGATGTAAAATGTAATGTTATTTAGGGATGGGCAACCACTATGCCCCATTTTCAGAGAAAGAACAATAAAACAACCTATATATATATAGGACAAATGGATGTATGGCTATTCAGTCAAAAGTGAAATTATGGTTCCAATTCCATTAATTTTCCAACTACTTTAGATATGTCGTAATGAAAAAAGCTTAATAAGTTGATAAAATATACATTAGAATAGAATTATTAACCCTTGATTCATTTGTACATAGTAAAATGATTCACTTTTAAATTTCAAGTTTTAAAGCTCAAATTTGGAGATCCGTTATAGATTGGCGGTTATAGACGATCTGTTACTACATCAATTAAAAGAATCAACTTTAATGGTGGAGGCTATAATGAAAGAGTCAAGGTATAATTGATGTAGCTCGAATATAATTACGTGCACTACAAAAGAGAACTCTTATTTATTCCTTTCGTGCACTGTCGTCTCACTTTTCTTCATTGAGCGTTTAAGGGTTTTAATGATATGATGTGTATTAGATATACTATGATGATCCTGATGATTAAGAAATGTTGGTGTTTATTATATGTTTTCGTTGGATCTATATTTGTATTATTGTCCTTGTATTTCTTGTGGTTTAAACGAAATATTTCTGCTTTCAAAAAAAGAACTTTGATTCCTAAACATTTTTGCGCATGTACGGGATACAAGCAGGCCAGATTATTTATATTTTGTTACAATACCAATTTAGTTTACAAACCTACAGGACTTTCGAATCTGTCCATCTTTCCCTGTGAGAATTCCTATATTACTTAGTTTCACCATAGATGCAGCAAAATCATTGGAGAAAAGATATGGGTTCCTACTGTAGGACTTAACAATTGCTGAAGTTTTGGGGTCCCCCATTAAAGCTTGATCGGATTCCAGAAGGCCTGCGTTTTTCACGAGGTTGGTGTAATATCCATTGTCGAATCTGTAAATACTTGAAGAGTCAAGAGGAGCAAGATTGCTGTTTGACGTATCTTGGTTTGGACATGTCTTTTGCAAATTTACGAGGGCAGAAGAATCCAGTGCAGGGTCAGGCTGACCAGAGCCTGTAAAGTTAAAAAGTCTGTTCTTGAATGTGAAACACTGAGCAAAACCAAAGGTGTGTGCCCCTGTACATTACATGGCATTTGAAATGAGCTATACTGTAGCATATATATATATATATGGTATCAAACAGACAATCAAGCATCAATGCTTCCATTTTAAATAGCTCCACTTGCTTAGGGAGCCCTTTTTACTTTGATGTGCCAGGAATATTCAGACGGAATTCCAATAAAGTGTCGTTTTTCTTATAGGGAATGCCCAAGCCGAGATGAGATTTTAAAACAACAGTTCAATTGAAAAGGCAAGAATAAGAACCTGAGAGTGCTACAACGTCCTTCATATCTAAACCCTTTGCTAAGAACTTGGTAGTGATGGTATCTAGAGGATCAAAAGGTGATGGCAATTCTGTATTAGCTGCTGTATCACTTGCCGTTAATCCATCTCGACGTCCTAATTGGACTGCCCAGTACGGCCCTCCTGACTAAATTAAAACAAAATATAATAGGTAGAAAGAGTTCATTTGCCTGAGTTATGTGACGATTACTAGACATCTAATTATGATGCTCACCAAATAAACAGCCTCCCTTGCCGCAAGAGCCAAAATATCAGCACATGAAATAGTTGACGGGCAAGCTTTTTCGACATCTGCTTTTATACTGTCAACGACTTCGTACCCTCGAATAGAATTACGATTTGGAAGAGCGTTTTTCTCCCCTTTGAAATCATTTGTGTCGTCGAGAAGAATAGAGGCATCACAACCCTGCATACCAGAAGTGAGATAAAAATTGAAGCTCCAGCTGTGCTGGGAGGAATTAAATACATATAACCAAAAGTATATATAATTCTATGGTTTCTGTAAACATTCATTACACCACTGTGACTCCCTTAGGATATACACAGTCAAATTTTATTGGAGACCGATAAAATTAGGCTTCCTCTGAAGGGCAAAAGTAGGACAAACAAAGGAAAAGGAAGTCAGAAACTTGTGTTACCAAAAGAAACCTAGTAAATCATTCATGCAGTACATACGTGACATTTTCTATTTGAATTATGTAACATGGAATGTCAATACCACACACTACTCTCATGTTTGCAAAGATTTAGATGCCAAATGATATGCAACAGACTTTCTATTGCCACGATACTTGTATAATAAGAAATTCTTCTAATGTTTAATGAACTACAGGAAAGTCAGGAAAAAGCACTGTTTAATGAACTTGTTTATGAGTTTCTATAACCTAGGATATGTCGCCCAGTTAAAAAGTTTAATAACCCTTTTTACTTAGATTAAAACCTAAGCCAAATAACGTATCATCAAAGCACGACCAACGACATTACTTCACTCTTCAAAATACTCATGCTACAACACTTCAGAAGTATAGCTCGAGTTTTTCAAGTTCTTACGTCAGTCAATGTCCTTAAGTGTAAATAGAAACTAAAAGAAGCCGTTTTTCAGATGGATTTCGGATTTCAGGAACAATCCTAGGTTATCTTAAGACAATGACAAATGACAAAGAAGAAATGATAAATCTGAGAATAGTTACATTTATGAAACAATCATGGAAGTGCAACCGAAGAAGAGATGCAGCTATTCTGTTGTCACTCTTAAAAGCAGCCAGAACACCATTCCTAACAATCGTTGTCAAGTAAGGGCACGAGTTATCATAGTAATTGTTATCTGACGGGCCAGAAGGAAAAGAAAAAACAAGCGGAACCCAAAACAAGGCGAAAAGGAAGGGAATCAGGGAGAATGGGAAGAGCATATAACCCATAGCTTATGCAAATGAATACAAATTATTGTGCAGAACTAGTTCTGCTGAGCTGGTGAATGCCTTCTGGTTGATTTATATTCACAAACAACACAATTCGAAGCATTTTCATTGGTTAAGCCAGGAAAATGGCCATGCCCCTATCGTGGTTTGAGCCAATGGCCACGCCTATGAAAATTGTATTGTTATGTATTATTGGGAGGATCATAAGTAACTAATGACATCATCCGTATACCTTTGATAAATCTTTTTATTTTTTTTCTCGGTACTCACTTTGGTATTGGCAATTAATGTGTCATACCAAATATCACGAACTTAAAGCATTAATTATTAAACGTACTACGAAAGGAACCATCATGATCCACTTGAAGAACATTTCATTTTAGGGATCACTAGTAAGCTTATCCGCATCTACTGCTCTAGAAGTGAACTGATTCATCAACTCAGCTGCACATAGGTGATAATTAAAGAATTTCATCTGTTAATTGATTACATAATATTTGAATTATTGTTAATACAAGTACCGTAACTAGATTTGCAAGCCAAGCAGTTAAGTTTGCAGTCTACATGATAATACCAGGTTAGATATGACCTTTGATGACATTGACTCGTAATATGTATCAAGATTAAACTAGGAAAGGAGCCTTCTATTTATTTAAATCTAGATTGAGTCTTCTTTCCACATTTTCAATTCCACTAGTCTAAAGTGGATTGTGACAACAGAGAGGGTGTATATGAAGCGGTTTCTTAATAAGATAATAACATGTTATTTTCTATATTATCTCTTAGTTCAAATTTATAATGAGCCTAGTTAAATTCCAGATTGTCACCAATGATTTGTAGGCCGACCATCACGATAGTGCACTTACATTTTGAATTCCATAATTTGAGAAGAATACTTAAAGTATTGCAGACATATTCATACATGTGCATGAACAACCTACTTAAACATGACAAGGATCTCACATCAAAGGGGAATGGGAATGAATTTTCTAGGCAAGTCAATTTCAAAAAGATAATGGACCATATACATGCTTTGCCAATTGCAGCAAATTATTAATTACCAGTGGAAATACAAGTGTCTTTATAAGGCAGGCTAATAAAAAATACTTCCACAAGCACTTGGTATTTTGTAATGTGATTGCACTTGAAATACAAGAAAGTAATGATAAGAATACAGGGTGTACTACTTCAGTATGGTTACTACCTAGTTGATAATTGGTTCATTCATTCAATAATATTTGTTTTCTTACAAAATAAACTGGATGACCTTAATTTAGCCCATTTCTGTATTGACCTGTGCCTGATGGCCTTGATTGTGATCAATCCTCGACACGGCAAGAGATAAAGATAAAAAGGAAGATAACAAGAAGACTACAAAAGTTCCAAAATGTCATGAAGATAAACCAAATATTTCCGGAGATTGATCCAAGAATTTTCCATGGATTGACAGCTTCTTTATGAATACAAGATGTATAGTTGCATTATGAACGGGAGAAAGTGTGCCTTTGTATAAACTCTGTTTTAAGAAGTAAAATCTTTAGCAACTAGGGGAGGACACATGTGATTTAGATCAATTTAAGGTAAAATTTAAACTGACCCATACATTCCCGTTTGAAATTAAATCAATCCAATCCAATTCATTAAAATTAATATTACAAACTTACCGTAAAATGAGATTTAAAGGAGTTTGAAATACGGTTGGAGTTATATTATAATATTAATATTACAATATTTAGTTATTATCAATTTTATAATATATCATCAATATTTAAGAAAAAATTTTGTAAATAACTTTTATTTTTAGTTTTCTATGAACAATTTTTTTTTTAATTGCTATCACGTATAAGAAATGAAGACAATTATGTATAACTAAGTTGATAAAATAAATAATAATAAAAATTTTTATGGAATAATATTAAGTAATTTGATTTACAGTTTTGCCGTTTGAAATTAATCTAATCCAAAATCTAAACCACAAACAGTGGTTTGAAAAAAATTAATTCATAAATTAATCTAAAAAAATTTTCAATCAATCCAAATAGCGAATTATAGCAGTTTAAATTGGTTTGAATTGAATTAATTTAAAAATACCCATCCTTATCAGCTACTATTAACTAGATAAATTGTGAATAGGGTAGAAGGAATCAAGTGGTGCAAGTATTTCTTTCCAAAACCAATTTTACGGGAAGTCTTATGTGTATATAATGATAATTAACCTGACTAAATAAGAAGTGCTGCTTGTGCCAGATAAAATTATTTTCATGCGGTCGATGGTTAAATTTGTAAGCACTTTCTAAATTTTTGATTAAAGATTTTTTTTTTTCATTACCATTACATATTAAGAGCCACATAATCAAGCATTAAGCCTTGTCTCGATTACTTTCCATGAACCTATTACCAACTGTGGAAGAATTAACCACAAACTGTTACCATTCAACTGAAAGTGACCAATTGAGTTTGAAGATGTATTTGCTTGAGTGGTATTATTGGACTTTGACTTGAGTTGTCTACTTTTTTCCTTTACCTACATAACTACTTTCTATTATATGTCTTAGCTATTATCTCCATAATAAACAACCAGTTCATGCTACAGTACAATTATGTATGGCATGCATTACTAAATTATTCATTACATGTGATAAATTTTGCGTTACACTTCTCGACTTTTGCAATACAAATTTTGTTGTACGTAATAAATTAGAATTATAATCCAAAAATTGTTGTATGTAACGAAATGTAATGCAAGAGTTGAAAGGGTTATTGGAAATTTTGTCTACCCTAACCAAAATACATTTCATAAAGCTTGAGATTTTGTATAGTGTACTAAACTAGTCGAGATAACGGGCATAAAAGATAAGCAGGAAATGCAATTCTCTAAAATATGCTATATCACATACCTCAATTTTCTATACCCCATTTGAATAAGAAGTATTGCCATCTTGCATTCTCTCTTCATCGAACCTTCATATTCATATGTAAAGCTCCCATGGCATGAAATCAGGCAATGAAATAAAAATTGGGGTATTATCATTCTATGATTTGATTACAACCTTACAGGTATTTCTTAATGCAACATATTTTAATACTTATTTCAATAAAGTAAAGGCGATAACTTATTTGATATAAATAAAATAACTATTTATTTGTTTGTAAAATCTAAAAAATTGGGACCATAATTTTATTTTGGGGTATTACCATTCGATGATTTGAGCACAACCTTCGCCATTTCTTCATGCAACATATTTTAATACTTGTTTCAATAAAGCATAGAAGGTGACTTATTTGATACAAACGAAGTAACTATTTCTTTGTTTGTAAAATTCTAAAGAGGGACTTATATTTTAATACTTATTTCAATAAAGTAAAGGCGGTGATTTATTTGATGTTAAAGTAATTGTTAATAAATATTTGACTTATTTAATACAAATGAAGTAACTAAAAATTTAAGACTATAAAAATTTTGGCCCCTGCAGGGTTGCGAACCTTCGACCTTCGCGTTATTAGCACGACGCTCTAACCAACTGAGCTAATAGGCCAAGTGGTTAAATTTTTCAATATACTGGTATTAACGTAAAATACAGAATATTTAATACATATGGCTTCTTATAATTTACAAATATTTTATCTTAATTTCGATAATAATTTTTATTCTTCACAAAAAGAAAATTGCATTTATTAAATTGATGCGTTAATATAAAAATTGAAAAAAGAATAGACTTTATTAATAAAATGGATTTCCTTTTATGCTAAAAGTTCCTTTCATTTTTTTCATATTGTTTAATTGCTGTTGGATAAGAGTTTTAGCTATAATTCTTTTACTAGTGAAATACCTTCAACCCATACCCATTTGATATTTAAAAAAGGTTTTTTAATGTCAAGAGTTTTTTTTCCAATTTTTAGGAATTTTTTTACATGCGATTGCTTGCGGAATTCTTTTTTAAAGTATAATAATATATTGTTAAGATACACGTGGAGATTACCCTCAGCTGCATGCCATGTGATTAAAAAAAAAAAAAGAAAAAACAAATATTAACTATGACTGCCACAAGGTAAGGTAGACGATAACTATACATACATTTTTAATTATAACCATATCATTAATTCATTACTAAACTTGAAAATTATAGACCAGTCTACATATTATTGCCTAGTTAACTCATTTCCTGCTTTCAGGAAATGCAGATCCATCAAGTAACTAATTCATTGAAAGCAAAAGAAGAAATAGCCCGAGCACCACGCACATGTATTACTGCAGATTTCAAGGTGAACTGAGTGGAGCTTGAGAGCTTAATGGCTTGCCACGACCCATGGTGAAACCCCGGGTCCCATCCGGCATTCTGGGACCCTTGGAAGTTTGCTTGACAGATGATTCCAACTGGGTTCCGCTGCTTGATTGAGGAGACGGAGCCAGAAGGCCACGGCCACTGTGGCTTTGACCGCGGCCACGGCCCTTCCCACGGAGACGAGCCCATCCTTTCTTGGAACCCATGGAATTTTCTTCGGCCTAACGAAACAAACAATACAAGCTTGTAACGATTTCATTCTCACGTTCTAATACTGTGTACAGTTTTGGCAGAGGAAATTATGTATATTCTCATGTTAAATTAGATCAGGCTGTCAAAGACATACTTGTAGGTGAATCTATATGCCAACAATATTTTTATGACGAAAATATGATCATTATGTTGAGATGGTAAGCCTATCTAATCAAACACGCTGAGAAGTAAATTCATTTGTTAAACAAACACAATGAGGATAATGATGCAATGGATAGCTAAGAAAAAAATTTATGAAAATGGATATAGAACTGCAGTAAAAATGTACCAAAAAATCATAATAGACACGGTATCTCTCTCCTACTGGAGAAATTCCTGTATCCCAAACAGTGTCTTGATGGTTTTTCATCATTGCAGTTGTTTGTGATCCATCTATATACTGGTGGATTGTATTTGATGGAAATTTCAGAGTCTAATTGTTTTTAAAACAAAAACACTTACATTATTCTCGATAAATGATTCTTGGCTGTTAGAGTGAGAGGAATCTTCAGCAGCTTCGGCCTCTTCATCATCTAAAATGCCATCGAATTCTGACTTTCTGTTCGTCAGCACAGATTTTGGCTGCAGAATTTTACAATGGACTACAGAGTATAAGTACGCCAATAAAAGAAATAAAGACCGTGTTAGAATGAAATGGTATCTATTAGTTCCACGTACCGAGCATCTGAGCAGCAATCTTACCCGAAGGCCTTTCCTCCAGTTCCTTTCATCATTTAACTTCTCAGCCTGGTAAAGAAGCAAACTCTCAGTACTGTTGCTCTATGTTGAAGGAAAAAAATCAAATAAGCATTACACTATAGGATTCTACTTTTGACATACCGCTTTCTCAGCAACATCAGTACTCTCGAACTCCACAAGTGCATGAAGCTTAATAAAAAAGAAACAATGAGAATACAATAGAAAATTCTTTGTGATGATCTCCACCCATAAGAAACAAACTAAGTTTAGTCCATTCTCTTACCTTGTTACTCACCAAGAAATCGCTTTTAGAGCGTGATGAATTAGATTCAGGAGGATGGCATATTCGAATGGTTTTTACACTGTCCATAATAGAAACTGTCAATATGCAGCAAAGACAATCTTCACATGTAAGATACACTAGGGAGGCAGACTTGTAATAAAGTAAGGGTACAACCTTCCAATCACACTAAATATCTTCTCCAGGTTTTGATGAGAGTGATCTTCAGGCAAATTCTCTACTACAACAGTGCAAGACTACAAAGCAAAAATAAGTTGCATTGCACTAAAAATTTTGAAAGAAACTCTCGAGGATCAACCACGCTATGTGAAAAGTTCCAATGTTTTACCAGTAATTCCTCTCTTTCTTTCTCGGTAAAAGGGTGTTTACGTCTTATTTTCTTGCCATCACTGCTTATAACCTTTCAGGGCATTATAAAAAGTATAAGGATGTCATATCTATAAAATGAACCGAAGAAATTATTGCAGACTTTGGTGCTTTTTCTATCATAATAAGCACCAAATTGTGCAATTTCAGACAAAAAACTCACAAGCTTTGAAGAAGACTGCAGTGCTTGGGCAAGCAAATGGTTATTACTGACAAGAGATTTAATCTTCTTCATGGATGCAATGACAGATATGGGCACTGTTGCAAATCCAGATATCAGGAAAAAATATAATTTAAGTTGTAATTATAAGAAATAGCAAATTGAACTATGTGTCCATAGAAAAAAATACTACAGTGGTCCTTACCAAAACCTTCTGGATCTTTGCTCATATGTTTTGACAAAGTTTCATTTGCAAGAAGACTCATGTCACTGAACTGGTATTCCACCTGTTTTGTATATCATGTTATAGACCTTCTTGAGATTCAAAACTTGCTCCAAAATAAACTGGGTGTTTAATTTATGAAGAAATATAATATTGTTTCAAGATGTTATGAGCTGAAGTTGTCCTAGCTAGCGAGTGATGAAAAACTATAGCTGCTTTGGTTGATGTTCCAAATACACAACATGTGCACCAACTTAATTTAAGGGTATACAGTCACCAAAAGAGTAGTTATCAAAGAAGAGTACCCACCAATAAAGTCACAAGCAAAAACAGGTTTCTCTCAGACATTTTAAAAGCACCTCCTATCAGACTATCACTTATCAAAATGGTTATCGTGAAAAAAGGCTTGGCAAATGGGATAAGTGTTTTAGCAATTAAATATGATATAAGATCATTTACAACTCAAATTCCTAGTATAATGTCCTTTACTAATTGTGAGAAGACGTGCATGGATCTAAATCAAATAATTGCTTGAAAATTTTTGAGAAGGTAATGTAAAATTTTATCCATGTTCCGACTGATCTCACTAAGAATCTGTACCAACACAAAACAAACTCTCTATTGTGCGTTATACGTACATGAATTGAAGGAAGAAAATAAGCACCCAAACAAGAATCAATTTTTCACGCTTAAAATCTCTTCAAGGTGAAGAGAAAGAGAATGAATTCACATCTTTTCGTGAATGTTAAACGATCCTATTAAGCGCAGAACATAATGGACAATTCAATCATGTCAAATGTCAATGAGCAGCCAATAGAAAAAAAAAGAAAGAAAGCACTAACCTGTTTGATGATCTTTTGTCGTAGATCATCAGTGAGGACATTTTTCGAGCAATTAGCAGGCAATGAAACGCTAGGACTGGAGATCACATAGACCGGTTGTTCTTGATTCCCAATAAAGATCCAATCTGAACCAGCAGCAGTACCACCGATATACTGAAAACAGGGGTAGTAATACCCAGAAAGGGGCATCTGGGAATGCGATCTTGGCACAAATTCAGGTGCCTGAACATTGAATTTGAATGGCACATTAGCACTGCTACTACCACAAGCTGATGGTTTGTTCTTCATAATTTCCTTTTCTTGATTCGTCTCTTCTTCAATCTTCTCAGCATGTGCTTGTGCCATTTTTATTTTTATTTTTATTTTCTTCTGTTTTGCTTTCTGTGTGTGTTTTGTGATTAGTGTTGTTGTTTGTGAATATTGTTGATTCTATTTTTCTCCCTCTTTATCTCCTGAAGTTTAGTAACTGCAAATTTGATATTGAATCCACTTTTCGCGCCCAAATATGGGCACGGAAGAGACAGTCGACCGTTGCTCGTGGGTTTGACCAATATTCTAAGGTTTGCATTTGGCCAAACGGGTTGGACTGATGGAGGGTATTTTCGTCATTCAGGGATTGGATGTAGTCTAGGGTCGTCAACTACCATGCAAGGGAATAGTGATGCGGATTCACCATTTTATTTTATTTTTAGCATTTTATAAAATCAGATTATAAAATTTTTTATTTATTAAATATTTATTTGAGTAAAAGAATTGTTAACATAGCAAGATCAAATTAACTTCCTATTTGAAATAAGAATATATTTGTAATTTATGTGTTTTTAATTAATTTTAAAAATAGAAGAAATCATAGTTAAATAATTTGATAGATATTTTTATTTAACTTTTTAATTGAGTTCCAAAAGAAAAAAAGAATATTAATTTTAAAAAAACATTATCTATAATATTTGAAAAAAAAATTATTTTATTAAACATCCCATTTAAACGTAAATCCGAACCACCACAAAGAAAGGGTTGGTACTAAGGCACTTCATTTCTGGATTATTTTACCAACTATCCTCATTTCCCTAATTATTGTGAATTATAAACCGTTCAAAAATAGATCTTTACTCCTTATTGTAATTTATAATGCATTAGTACGCAAGAAAATATATATATAAATCATGAGAAATTTAATATATTAAACAGAGTTTGAAAACATAAAAATGGGGTTTCGGTAAAAAAGCCTAAGCAAACTACTTGAATTGGACCATACTAGCCCATTAATTGCCCAACTTTGTTAAATGAAATAAGGGAGTCCATTTTGGAGTTGTTGCAAACTAGGACTTTGAAATCCAACTTTTTGGATTTGCAACGTCGAATCATATTACAAAAGAAGAAAGCTCTAACATACAGTTCAAATTAAATTTTCATAGTGAGTATTTAGATTCCAATTATAGAGTTATCTTAAATTTGATTTTTATTTTTA
Source organism: Trichilia hirta (assembly GCA_035221805.1). NCBI lineage: Eukaryota > Viridiplantae > Streptophyta > Magnoliopsida > Sapindales > Meliaceae > Trichilia > Trichilia hirta. Next base: position 172,200 of record JAWDEX010000015.1, on the reverse strand, counting down.
AAAATTTTTCAAGTTTTAAAACAATCCGCATAAAAAATAATAATTGAATAGATTAAAATGATATTTATATAACAAAGTTTTAATTACTAACTGATAATGTTGACTTTTGCATTATGACACAATATGTTTAAATAAAAATTCCTCCATGAATTTTTGAAGGAAAATGAGAAAGCGTGAACTCTTGTGGTTTAATTTGTTTTTAACTTTCCCTTTTCTACGAAAAGCACTTTTTAAAATTACCCATTTCGGCAAGGTTTCTCATTTAAAATTTTTTTGATAATTATAAGATAGAATAAGTAGTCATGATCTATAGCCGGCCTATGAAAAATTTTGATGTGAATTATTTTTCTTGTGGGACCAAATGGCTATTATCATACTTCCAGCTGCCATGTGATGAGCCAAACTGCTGAGCTGCAGCTTCTGTTGCTGCCTATATTCCATTCTCTAAATCTCATATTCCTATTAAAAGAAACAAAACAATTATTAAATTTTAGAATCTTTATTACTTTGCTTAAGCAGATAGATTATATAAATTAACCCAGTTTAGAATGAGAATTTAATAATAGGTGGAGTTTACATCATTTCACTCACAAAAAAAAAAAAAAATGTATTTGATTGTATTAAACAAACAAAATAATTTGCACCCACTTTAAAGTGGACCAATAAATGAGGGCTCCTTCAGGATATGTAGTCTACAAGATTCTCTCTATTATTTTGCCTCTGAATGTGACTCCTTTGTTATGATTCCAGATAAACTTAGCAATTTATTGTGTGTGTTTTTGGTGGGAAGTGACTTGGGAGGGGTTAGGTGAAAGGATAAAATCTAGGGATCTTCAACCAGCCTCACCAATCAACAAGCAGAAGTAGTTTTGTTTGTAGACCAAATTATTGGGTCAGCTCAGAGCCACAGGTCACAGCTTCTTTTAAATTATGTTAATTGATAGGGTTTATTATACCTTTGGAATTATGTTAGTTTATTTATTGGCAAATTGCCTTAGGGCACACATCTGAAAGAATAGGCTTTAGAAAAAAGCCTAAATCAAATTACTATCACATGTAAAATAATGAGAAATCTTTTAAGGGTGTGTTTGAAGATGATTTTTTGTGATAAACACTTCGAAAAAAAAGAAGATGCCTGCCAATGTCTTGTTTGTGTGTACGTGCTTTTGGTAGAGCAGGATATTTGCAATCAGGCCTCAGGTCATAATCAATTTTGGTTTGAGTTCCTTTTCCCAAACAGTCCTTCACGGAGACGGGCAGGCAAACGGATTGTTGTTGGGCTACGTTTGGAAGAATAATTTCATATGCTTACTCATTTACCCTCTCATTTTAATTAATTTAAGAAAAAGAAAGAGACGATTAAAGAAAACAAACAAGAGAATCTGATTGAAATAGACTATAATCACATTACATTAAAAGAAAAAATCCTGTTAATGTTTTCACTAAGATGAATCTCGACCTTGTCCTGTTACCTTGAACCACCAAAAATACTCTCACCCTCTACCAATTTTTGGATATTGACAATAAATTCTTCCTGGTTCTTCCTGGCATGCTACCCCCATCCTTGTAACTACAACAATGGTATTACAGTGCAGAATGATTCCTACAACCACCACACATTCTGAGTCTTAACATACAAATAATTTTGCTAATTTTGACTCAAATGCTGATACAATCACAAAAAATTACATGGCAAAATGTCCCAACACACTCAAGAAAGTCACAAGGATTAACGAGTAAATGATGTGAGGTGAAGGAATTGTCTCGCCAGTTCTCAAATGTAAAAGCTGAAGGTTGGTTTTGCATTGTTTCCCTTGGGTGTGTTTGGAAATTTTTGCTTAGTCTCCAAGGGAATCATGGTCCTGGAACTCTACTGATGCTGTATGGAGGAAAGAAAAAAATACCCTCGTGCAACATTTTCTGAAGAATGGATACATACTGATTCTCAGAGTACGCAACTAGAATAATCAGAAGATCTAGAACTTCTCTGTCAAAACTTATTAAGAACCAAAAAGACGAATAAAACTGAAAAATGAAGTGTTCCTAATCCTGTTTATCTGCACAAGACAGACAGCGGGAGTTAAAGAGGGAATCTAATCAAATTTTCTATCTTTTCCCTATTGAGCAAACTACATGGAGCATTTGATATGGTTTTTCCCGTGAAAGCCAAGGGAGGAAGTTTCCTAGGACAAAAGGAAAAAGGGAGATCATTTGAGGAGAAACGAAGTTTCAAGCTATCGATGTTCAAAAGACGAGAGGCAGATGAGCTTAATTCCACTAACGCCTAGCTTCAAGTAAGCAAGATGACTAAAATTTATATAGAGGAGACATTTCCAGCCTTGAATTCATAAGAAGCATTGAAGATTTCAAAACAAAGTAAAAAAATAATTATCAGGGAAACTAGAAGCTTTAAGACATGGAAATAGATGGTCTAAGTTTCTTCCATGAAAACATGGAGAATTTTAGAATCTTTATACCAATTAATAGAGAAAATAAACTCGTATTCAATACATATGGAAAGCTAATACTGCAAAATTTCACAGCCTCTCTCCGTCTCTCTATCGAGATCCTTCTCCTTTATATATCATATAATTATTTTTATAAAGTCATAAAGCTCCACCCATGTATACTTTTATCTGCAAAATTCATGGTGGATACACTATACATCATCTTTTCCATGTCTGTGAATGTGACTTTTCCAGCTATAGCCCTCAGATTTTGCATCTTCATCATCCTCCATGCTATCACCTCCAGTACTAGACGTCCCTCCAGTGTTTCCACCCAACTGGAAAGGACCCTGAGGAGAACCAGACTGGGAACTGCTTGTCTTTGAGGAGTCACCATACCGATCTTGGGACATCCACAAACTCCCCAAAACAACCGCAGATTGGTTTGCGGGAGACACTGAAGTAGCAGATGGTGTTCTGCGTGTGTGAAGTCGATATTTCTACAATGGTAATAAAAATCCTTTATCAATCTTCACAAATTTAAATATCATACCTTTTCTGTAAGAACAATGGAAATAAAAATGAAAAGTTCATAAAGTTAATTGAATTGAGTTCCTAAATCTAGTTTAGAATTTACATGCTTGTTTTACTCATTTTCACTGCAATCAAAACGATGGAAGAGAAATAACTCACTTGCAAATGACTCTTTACTTCATCGTTGGTCAGTCCATCGACTTGCATAAGTTCTCTAATCTGCTTTGGAGTGGCAACTGCAATCAAAATGTTCAAAATTAGATGCTTCAAAGTAAATGAATCAAAAATTAAAATCCATCACAACAAATAATGCCAAAGGAAAACGGATAAGAAAACTTAAGTTTCACATTCTCTATAGATCACATCAACGCATCCTTGAAAAGGAAAATATATGAAGACACAAAAGACCATGACTTTGTGCCTGTTTCCAATTTTGGCTGATCTAATCATTTGGCTTACAGAAATCCAGCCAGATTATTCGACCACAAGAAACAATGTCATACAGCAGAATCAAATCATCAGCGTTAAACTACCTACTTACCTTGCGAGCCTCCAAGTTGCTGCAAGGCACTAACAAAGCGGCGATGCAACTCCGGTGACCAGCACCTCCTCTGCTTCCTAGCAGTCTGCTGCTGAGGTGGCCCAGTCCTCAAATTTGAGGACACATTAGGGCCAGATGAGGAGACTGTTTTACTACAACTGGTTCTTGAACCACTAGAACCTGTATCCTCTCTTGGATTCTTCATTCCAGAAGTAACAAGAGACAGCCCATAAACAGGCAATTCCTCCTCATCCTTTCTTGCAAAAACAGGATAACTCTTAAATGGCATAAATGCCCTGCCTCCAGTCCTGCTTTTACAAGCCTGTAATGGATTCTCTACTTCATTTCTCTGTCATAAACAACCACCCAAAGAAGAAAAAGATCAAAATAAAATATTTGTACATTCAGGTGTTCTTTTGTAGGGTTCATGTATTTATATTTAAGTCGGTTTAAGTTTCGTACCTTAAGTTTTAGCTCGGGATTTTGTTTAGTTTCAAAGAGGGGATCACTAGTTTGACGATCATCGTTGTTCCAGAGCTGTACAGAGCTCATCCAATTTTTCTTATTGTCTTTACTAGGTTCCTTTTCTTTTTTGCTTCTTGTCACATCTTCATGTTCATCATCGCAGTTGTTCTTCTTCAATGGAATAAATTCTTCTAAAACTGGTTGCACTTTTTTAGATGCGGTAATACATTGCATGGACTCCTTCTTCAAAACTAGAATTGCTGCAACAACCGCAACAACAATAACAAAATATGTATATATATCAGAACAAGCTTGATTTAAAGTATATTAATTTCCAAGAAATGCAGCTTAAACATTGAATTTTTCTATGATAAAAGACATGAGTCTAAGAATACCAAGCAATCAAATTCAAAACCAAAAAAATCCAAAACCCATCTCAAAACAGGAATAGAACAACCCCATCAATGATTAAATCTTTTAGTATGACAATAGTAAAGATCAACCGTCATTCAAAAGCAGCATGCAAAGAGGAAGCTCGCGTTTGAAGGCATCGATCTTCCTCATTTCTTCTTCTAATCCCTTAACAAAGCTATCAAGTTTCGAAACCTTCTCAGAAACGTTTCCGATCATGGAAACGTCCCTCAAAAGATCAGTGATCGTTTTGGGTACAAAAGTCGGTCTAAAATCCAAGCTCAGTTCAGGTGGAACCGAACCCATTTCGGAAAAAATCTACTTACTCCTCTCAAACACAAAATCTATTTCCTTTTTCTTTCTGTTTGATAATGGAGCTGAGGGGGATAGCGAAGGATGAAATAGGAGAGAAAATAAATAGGGAGACCTGTGTGAATATATACAGACAATACGTGAATGTACTTATGTATGTATGTGTGTACGATGAGATGAGATGAGATGAGAAATGAAATGAAAAGTGAGACAGGTGTTAATCGATTTGTTCGTTTGTTTGGAGAGAAATATAAAATGGAAGAGAAGCAGTTTTCAAGGATAGCTCAAGGAAGAGGAAATTTGCAACGCGAAGATTCTTCTTAATGCCATTTGGGTTACTAAAGTATATCGCGTCGTCGGGTCGCCTCCTCTCTCTATCCACTACTGAGTATACTCGTTCTCGATTCACTCAATCCAACTCGATTTATTAAGATTAAGAAGCCTCATCATAATTATGTGGTACTTAACTGATTCCATTTAATTTAAAATATAAAAGAAATCCTAAGCTATGCATTTTTTTATTTATCATTGAAAATTGTTATTTAATTAATTTAAAAATTATGTACTTTTATTTGTAAATTAAAATTATAGAATAATTAAAACTTGTATCGACATTTAATTAACAGAAAATAAAATATAAAGTTTTCAAAAATTTTACTATTAATTAGATTAAAATAGCATGATACTACTTTTACAAAATTTATGAAATTACAAAGTATTATTAAAAAAATTGAGTTTGAGGGAGAGTTTATATTTAAACTTCAACGTGAAAAGATTGCATGAATTAAATCAATAAAATAAATTTTTTGTAAAAATATTGAATTAAAATAAATTATATATAAGTAAAATAAAAAATATTTAAATTTAATTATTAGTATGAATATATTATACAAAAAAACATTTTTGAAAAAAGTTATATCTTTGAGTTCCTTTCTAACTCGGGCTCAACTCAAACGAGAGTAGCGCGTTTCTTGATTTTTGAATCGGAATCTTTTTATTTTTTATCGTACCCACGGCGTACATCCTATTCTTCTCTGTTTCTTGCCTACTTTTTCATATTTTATTAATTTTGATTCATAAGATTCTCCAGACCGAGGGAGAAAAATACCATAAGGGGTGGAATAATCTAATTTCAAAACTTAACCTATTCTTTTTACCACAATGCCCTCAACTTTTGATAAAATGATAAATAAAACTATAGAAACTGACTTTCAATTTTCAAGAATAAATTTTGAAATATAAAACCAACAAAATCAAATTTATCATAATAATAATAATAATAATAATAATAAAAGGTGAATTAACAAACTTAAAACTCTCTCTGACTTGATTAATGTACATTATTTCTTTGTTTTTATATGAGTTTAGGGTTTACTCAAAAGAAAATGTTGGAAATAAAAGTGGAGGGTTTTGGCATACAAAAACTTAATTGTTTTAATAAAATAATATATTTTATATAAAAAATATTAAATAGCCATGTATATCATAAATGTTTTATTTACTCTCCTTAACATGTAAAACATACGACAATAATTAAATTTATACATAAAATAATAGAGTTGTTTAACATATCAGATTGAATGTTTAAATTAAATTTATGTCCGATTAATTATTTTATAAATTATTTTTTTAATTTATTTTTAAATTATAAAATTCAATCCGATTCACCGTAAAAATTTTAAAATTCACATTCAACTCGATTCGATAGAATCTAATATTATTCTTTTATTATTTAGATTATTAAATAGTTTTAATTTATTTTTATATTATATGGAATTAAATTAGAATTTTATAGATAAACTAAATTAGAATTTGGATCTATTGTTGTAATTAAAAAATAATAAAATATAATTTATTTAAAAATATTATTATATTATATCATTTTTTATGAATCAAATTGGATTTTTACGGATTTGGCATGCAAATTCAAATATAATCTACGATTTAATTATTTTTTTAATACAATTTGATCCATGGATTCACTTAATCTAATAAAAAGAATTAATTTAAATTATAACGAACAGACCGAATAAATTGGATTGGATTAAATTTTCAATAAACTAATATGACATTATTACATGGTTTTGTTCTTAATTTTATCCTGTTCGACTAAAATTATAACCTAGTACTATCTTGATTCATTTGTTTCAATTCTCCGAAATTTTAAATACATATTTGTTTATATAATGTGATTTTCTTTTTCTTTTACATGGGACTAAGCAAGCATCAAAATCAATCAAATGTAAACGAACTTCTTGAATGGGTCAACTCTGAATTCATCCCTCAATATTCCATGGGAAGAATGAGATTGCCGTCAAATGAGGGAACTATTTTAGTCCCAAAGCTAACCCTTGTTGCATTCTAGGTCAAGAATCGTTTTGGTTTTTATATGGCCAAGATGGAATTTTTAGGGTTGTTTCTCCATTCAGATTCCAACATGTCTATTTTACTACTTTTCCTTTTTTCTAATATATTATTCTAATTATTACTTTATTTATAATTTGTTTAAGACTCTTCGTCGTTATCAAAATGCTTCTTAGCAGTCTCCATTTCAAACGGAGTCGCCAATTTCTGACCAAATGGGATTAGTGGTTAGGCTAGAAAATTTTGGTCGTTCTCATGAACTCCAAAACCCTAATTTAGATTATAATTTTCTTTTTTCTCAACGGTCCACACGCCATCTAATTAAAATGAAAAAGAACTCCTAAGATTCTTACACATTGTATGATTATTTTAATCTCGACCGTCGACATGCCATCCATCTATAAACTTCTAGAGTTCTTGTGGGTAAAGCATCCTATTGTTGTTGCTATCGCTTTTATTTATTTATTTAAATGGTATATACTTATTTTTAATTTAATCATAATTTTTCGTAAAATACTAACATTTTTTAAGTTAAGAATTTGTTCGAAACAACTTTGGATTAGCTCAACTATAAAGAATTACAAAAATTTAGATTTATATTAGACATTTTTCCTATCCTATCCTATCCACTTGGATAAGGAAAACTCATACCTCATTAACAATTTATTTTGTATAAATAAAAATCTTTAAAATTTAATATCTTAAAATATATTATTGAATTATAAATTAAATAGTTTTTTGAGATCTAAATAAATTTCTTTTTTAAAAAGCAACACTAATTAATTTTAATTGGTGATTTATAAAAAAATTTTACATGTTGATATATATTAACAATAAGATAAAATGTTGGATCATTATCATGAGAGAAAATGAATGAATTTTGCCGTATTGATTTAGAGTTTTGGCTTTAAAGTTCCCATTTTATCTGAAAACGAAAATTTTTGACTTGTTATGTTTGGACAATATATGATTCCTTAGAAGACTAAATAATGCATGGTGCCTTATCTTACAAATGATGTTATTCTTTCCATTGTCTTCAAATTTCAAAGGAAAATATAGAGTCCGTTTAATTGCTTTTTTAAAAATAAAATTTTATTTAATTATTGTTGATGCATGAAAATTTCTATCAAAATTTGGTCACAAGAACAGTTTTTTTTTCTTATTTGTTGTGTTCGTAGTAACTTCAAATAATAAAAAAAGATCAGGGATAAAGTCGGTGACCTGGTAAAAATCCTTTGATGCTTAAATTAGAATTTTTTCTAGAAAAAACTATTAGGTAGAAAAGTAATAGTAATCCAACAACTTTACTTAGAATAACCTACCTAATTCTCTCGGTTATACTTCTTTATTATTTTTTAAGCTTAATTGTTATTATGTTTCTCGTAATCATAATTTTTTTGAGGATCATGAGATCATGAGCCTTTCTTGTAAGACATAACTATAGGGCTAAAAAATCTTCTTTTGTTAGAGAAAAATCTATAAATTTGAACTTTTGTATTGTCAAAATAATTGTTGCAAAGATATCTTAAAATTCTACACATAATTAAAACCTTCATTAATTAAGAAGGTCTTAGGTTCAACATTATAACTATGACCTTCTTGGTTGTCTTTCAAAATCTCATCTCAAGAGATCTTATCCTAGCTCGAGATCTTCTTCTTTGACATCTTACTTCATGCTAAGATCTTATTTGACCCTAAGAGGTCTCGTTTGATTATTGTAAGAGCTCATTCTAAGAAATTTCATCTGTGCATAAAATCTCATCTAAAGAGGTCTTATTTAACCCCGAGAGATCTCATCTGAGCCTAATGTCTCATCCTTCGAGATCTCATTCGACCAAAAAGTCTTATTTGATCTTGAGAGGTCTCATTTGATCTTGCAAGATTTTATTCAATCTTGAGGTGATCTCATCTGTCTATGAGGTCTTATCCAACCTAAGGTGATCGATCCATATAATCCTGAGGTTTTATCCAACTAAAGATGATCTCATCTAACTATGAGGTCTTATCTAATCCCGAGGTGTCTCATTTGACATGAGGTGATCTTTTTCGATCTTGAGATAATTTTATCTAATCTAAGATGAATTCATCTGACCCTAAAATGATCTTATCTGACTTTGAGGTCTTATTTGACTCAAGGTGATCTGATTCGATCTTGAGGCCTTATTTTGAAGAGGTATTTTCATCTAGAAAGACCCTAATTCTGTTTATCCAAACTTGGTCATTTAAATAAGGTCATTCAAATGTGATCATCCAAACTTGATCATTTAAATAAGGTTATCTAAATCTGATCATCAAAATTTGGTAATTTAAATATTATCATCCAGACTTAGGCATTCAAATTTGATCATCCAAATGTGATCATTCAAACTTGGCCTTCTAAATATGATCATTCAAAAGAGGTCATCCAAAGAAAACATAATTTTAATAATCCAAGAGATTAGAAAATCATTCAAAAAGAGTATAAATTTAGCTCTAAGAAGGAAAACTAGAAGGTCATTCGTGGAGATAGCAAACCCAAAAATTTTTCAATCTCAGAAATAAGGTTAACAAATGTGAAATCTGAATCTATTTATGATAATTGTAGTATTAGGTCTATTTTTATTGTATTTTCATCTCCTCAGTACCAAATATACTTACTTGATGTCGAAAGAACACTTTTGACATAATCATGATACTAAACATCATTGTTGAATGTTAGCACCATTTGATCAATGTAGAGCACTTCTTGGTTAATACTAAGCTTATTTGCTTGATAATGCTAAGCATATTTTCTTGATGATGTTAAGTTTATTCACTTAATGTAGAGCATATTAACTCAATGATGCTGACCTTATTCATATGATGATGCTGAGCTTATTTGCTCGATGATACTAAGCTTAATTGTTTAATAATGCCTAACTCATTTACTTGATGTCAAGCTCATTCTTTTATTGAGCTCATTTGTTCAATGTTGTTGAACTCATTCGCTTGATGATGCTAAGATTATTTGCTAGATACCAAGTGTCTCTCGCTTAATACTGAGCATCACTTGGTCCATGCAGAGTCTATGTCACTCGTAAATGACCTTTATGACTCTAATAAGGCCAGATTGAAAGATCTTACTAAATAAGAGCCTTACATTTAGCTAGAGAAGACTAAATCAAGATATTTGATCGAGAAAGGCATATTTAGACAAAAATATTGAACCAAGAGGTTTGATCGAGAAAGACATATTTAGGCAAAATAAGATTGAATTGAGATGTGTGATTGAGAAAGGCATAATATAGTTAAAAGAAGATTGGATTATAAAAGTTTAGTTAAGAAAGACTATGTGGCTTAGATGATCATTAGATCTCACCAAGAAAAGTCTAACACCTTCATGTAAAAGGAAAGATGAATGGATCTAACCTAAGAGCACACGGAGTAAATGTATAAAGCTTGAAGAAATATGAGGAACTCTGTCGAGAGAAGTGTCACCTGGCCTAATTAAAGTTTGGTCTAAAGGTAAAGAAAAATAGAGCTTGAAAAAAGGTTGAATCACAATGTTTGATCGAAGAGAGCATGTTTATGGTAAAATTTTGAGTTAGCTCATACAAAGAGGGATCTAATGGTTTAGCTTGAGAGATGGTCTGCTTTGATAAAGAGGAAAATCATTAAAAGAGCTTAAAAAGGTAGAATTCAAGGGGTTCGACAAAGAGTAGATTTGCCTATAAAAAAATTATTCAATCACAAAAAATAAGGTGAAAAACTCTGAAGGCACATTCGGTCCCCCAAAATAAAGTGAAAAACTATAGGAATTATTCAATCTTATAATAGGATAAAAATTTTAAGGGCTTATTTTCTCTGCTTTTAATTGAGTTAGAGAAGCTATTTTTGATTTTGAAAAAAATACAGTTTTTATTATGAACTAATTTTTACTGAAAACTAAAGGGCGCACGTTGGAGATAAATTAAAAGTAGTTATTTTCTAAAATTTTTAAAAAATTTTCATAAGATATTTGAAAATAAGATAGATAAGGAAAGAATGTGATCACAAGTCAATAATGAGTGACCTCAAAAATATCTAAAATTATCCACCCAATTCTATATAAAAATCACCATCTTTCACAAAAAAATTACGTTTTGACCTGATTCCTTTAAAAAGGAGTACGTAGGCAGCTTAGTAAAAATTTAAATTTACTTGCATAGAAATCTTTAAACATCACACTATTATTATTGCAAAATTAATTATTTGATGTATGTCATAACTCAATTTTGTCCTCTGTAAATTTTATTCATGATTGAGGTGTCGAATTTATAATAGTGAGATGAGACTTAATTTTTAAATCATTCTGCAAAAATTGTTTAATAAGTTTGTTTCTTAGCTCAAGGCACCGAATTTTGATAGCGA
>JAWDEX010000015.1:135703-160658 GCA_035221805.1 Trichilia hirta | reverse complement strand
ATGTGTATCAATATGGACCATACATTTGGCTTAATATTTTTCAAGTATTTTAATTAATTAATTGTTAATTAATTATGAAAAATATATATTCATTATTATTGAATATTTTCATTAATGAAAAATAAGAAAAAGAAAGAAGCTATTGCCTTTCTTTTTCCTTAGACGTTTTTCTTACATAGGCAAAAGGTGAACAAATTTTTTTTATTTTGATCACTTGAAAAGTGTTTTCAAGGTGTCTAGATGTGATCTATATATTTGAGCAATTAATTTTAAGTGAAAAAATTAATTTTTTAAGTATTGGAAAGCTAGGATTTTAGTTTAAAATATAAATCAATCAAAAAGTATTTTGGTTGAAATTTAGTAAAGTTAAGAGAGGGATTTTAATAGGTAAGGGCATCAATCAATAGAGGAACTTCTAATTTGGTGTTCTAAAGCTTCAATTAGCTGGATTCAAATTTGAAAAATTGGACATAAGATATGTCATTTATGAAAAGTTTAAATTGTATTTATATGTATTCAATTCATAGATCCTTTAGTGTGCAAAACTTAAAATACATGATTTAGAGAATTTTGCAAACTAGAAACTTATATGTTCATGTCCTTACTTTATTTTTTTTATTCTTTAATTCATGTGACAATTTTCATTTTCATAAGTTATTTATTTTTTCATGTCATTTAAATTTAGCACTTTTATGAGATATTCATGTCCTTATTTTTATTTTTTTTCTTAATAAATGTGAAAAAATTCATCTCCATAAATTATTTACTTTCTTACACTTTATTTTTACGTATTTTAGTGGAATATTCATATCTCTATTTTTATTTTATTTTATTTTAATTCATGTGAAAAACTTCATCTTTATAAGTTATTTATTTTTTATGAACTTTAAATTTATAGTGGGGTGTTCATTCTTATTTGCTCTTTATATTGTTATTTAAATTTAAACTTTGTAAATATTTAGTATTTATATACTTGTTATTTAATTTATGTTTAATTCTTTATTGAATTCATGATATTTTATTATTAACAAACACTAAAAAAATTAACCAAGATAGCAAAATATTTTTAATATTCTCCCTTTTCTTAGTTAATATTTTTTTAACTAGTAAAAAAGACTAAAATGACGGAATATTTTTAATATTCTCCCTTCTCTTAATTTAATATTTTTTAGATAAATTAAGATGGCGAAATATTTCTAATATTCTTTCTTCTCTTAATATAAATTGTAAATAAGGATAAAAGTTAAAAAATTTAAAATTCGAGATCATTATATTTTTTTGATAACTATTTTTTAACGAAAGTTGTAGGCTAGCTAACACCTTCTCTACACTTAATCAACCCCCCGAATTTGAAATCTAATTTTTAGGTGATTTATCCCACCATTATTTGAATAGATGACGACTCTATTTTTCTTTTTTTGTTTGTTCAAAATTTTGAATGACGTCGATAATAACAATATCAAAAATAAACTCATTTTGCCCTTTTATGTAGCATCCTTCTCCTCCTCCGTATAGCATTTTTCGATTGCGATCAATATTTATAATACAGTACAAAAAGGTATATTATTTATAATAGATATGTATTGTTTATTTGTTAACCAAAGCAGTGACAAACTTATGTGAGGGCTAAGCAGTGCTATAGCCCGGCCCAGCCCCAAGAAAAAAAAATTGGTACTAAGGAAAATATATATATTAATCCCCAATATTATATATAATAGCAAGTAAAAGTATATTTCAATATTTTTTTGCAAATAGGTCTTCAATATTAGGCTTTTTTATCAAAATTTATTATAAATAATTAAATTATATGTTCTTTATTATTGTCTTATAAAGCAATGATTTAATTGTTACTAGCCCATTATTGAAAGGTTGGATTAAAAAAATTTATTATATAAATATTAAACAGTATTCATATTTAACTTATAAAATTGCACATATTTTTAAATTTTACCAAAAATTTTGTTACTCTTTTCTATTATCTTATATTAAAAATTATAAAAACATATTTTAATTTATTACTTATATTATAAACTTTCAAATACTCATTCTAATTTATTATTCATGCAAATAAATAATAATTTTGTTTGATTGTATTTTTATATTGATATTTCAAATTTTTAATTGATAGAACTGTAGTAAAAATAATATTATAATAATATTAATTAAAAAATCTCTTATTTAATTAATGTTATTATTATTTTATCATATCAATTTTTTCTCTTTTTTTAATTAAAAAATTTTATATTTATCAATATGTGATAAAAAAAATATTTTTTAAAATGAGTAATGTTACTCATCTTAAAAATGTAATTCAAATGAGATAGCGTGTATTTATTGAATAATGGATGTACTAAATAATTATAAAAATTTATTATCCAATAATTATATGCCAACTCACTTGTTAATTTATTTGAGTTCTATTTTTGAATGAGTAATATTATTGATTTAAAATATAGGAGTAATGTTAAGTATCCAAATAGTTATCCCATGTATATTTGAAGCATAGTATGATTTTTAATAAATTGAAAGATAGATTTCACAATTTTTAAATAACTAATTATTTTATATTACTAATTAATTAATAAAAATTACATTATTATGTAACTTAAGATCTTTAATATTCTTCAAAATATATTATTTTATAAAAATACACTATATATTTATTATTAAAAATACATTATATATATTAGTTTGTATACCTTTTTATTTTAGGTGTATTTATATATTATTTTATAAAAAACTCACATGTCAAAATTCATAAAATTATATATAATAGATATTAACTTACCCTAGCCTAATATAAAATTTTGGGTTTGATCCTACCAAAGTAAAGCTTTAATAACTCGAACTCAAGATTATGATTAGAGTTGAGCATATATGATTTGAATCAGTTTGAGATAAAATTTTAAACTGATCCAAATATTACAGTTTAAATTTTAAATAATTAAATTTAATATAATAATATGTTACAAATCACAATCAATTAAAATTACATTATGCAGCTTGAATTAGTCTGAATTTACGATTTTGATCATAAATTTAAATTAAAATAAATTATTAATTTAAATTAAGCTTAAAAGATAAAATTTTAAGCTTTAATTCATTTTTCATTCTAATTTCAAAATGATAAACTTATTATTTTATCATATAACATTAACAAAGTAATTAATATATTATTTTATTGTATAATATTAATATTATAATATAATAATAATAATAAATATACCAATTATTCATTTAAGTGATTTGATTCAATGGTTTGCAATTTGAAATTAATTTAATTTACAATTTAAACTTACAATAATAATTTATAAAATATCAATATTTAAGATTAATTCAAAATTTTTCAAACCAATCTAAATCAATCCAATTAAACAATTTAAAATCAGTTTGAATTGGTTTAGTTTGAGTTTACTCACCCCTAACTACAAACTAATTAGTTCAATTAATAATGACTTTAAACTTAAAATAAATATAATTCCTTAATCTTAGATTTTAGTCATGGATACTGAAAACCCCATTTATTTTCTAAAAGGCACAGACTCTATAATGCACAGAAGTGTCATTTAGGAATGAAAGGGCATTCAGATCACTATTCACTGAAACGCCGCCGTACTCAGTCATGCCATTCTTCCTACTTTTATTTTATTGGACCCCAATTATTAAGAAAACTTTTGATACGTTACAATTCAACTCCTAAATTTTATTTTATCAAAATGTAAATTCGGACCAAACACAAACGAGTGATTGGTACTGAGACACTTTATTTGTGGTTTATTATTATACCCCTATTCTTGTGAAAGCTTTTGCCTTCCTAATTGTTGTGAAATATAAACCGCCAAAAAATAGATTTTTAATTCTGCGAAGTATTGAAAAAAGTTTGGAAAGATAGAAATAGATCCCAGTAGTAGCTATCGATGAATAAAATCAGTCAAAATTGTGACAGATAACTTACCCAGCTAAATTGGCCCACACAAGCCATGTACGTTATAATGCATTGTTTAAGAGGCCCATATTGTCATGATCCTTGCCCAACTTTGTTGAGTAGGATCATAGTCCATTTTGGAGTTACGGCAAACAGAAGTCCAATTTTTTTGGATTTTACTGTATGAAATCTTATTGCATAAGAGTAATGCCCTAACATACAGATTAAATTAAACGCATGTAGCAAACAATAATTGAATATATGATGTAGGATAATATTTTAAAAAAAAAAAAAAATCCAGATGACTCTTCTTTCTAACTTTACTATTTCATAGTGAGTTCTTAGATTCCAATTGTTGGACTATCTTCAATTTAATTTTTTTTTTAATTTTTTAATTTTAAGACAACCCATTTAAAAAATAATAATTTAATAGATCAAAAAGATATTTAGACAATAAAGTTTTAATTTTTACCTAATGATGTTGGCTGTTGCATTATCACAATATGCTTAAACAAAATTTCCTGCACTACTTTTTAATGAAAAAAAGAAAGCGTGAACTTTTGTTGGTTTATTTGCTAAATTGACCAATTTTTTTCCCAAAAGCACTTTTCAAAATTTCCTATTTTGGTAGATTTTCTCATTTAAAATTTTCTGATAATCATGAGTTAGTGTAAGTAGTCGTGATCTATAGCCGCTCCATCAAGAAAATTTGATGTGAATTGTTTTTCTTGTGGGACCAAATGACTATTATTTTACTTCCACCTGCCATGTGATGAACCAAACAGCTGAGCTGCAGCTTCTGTTGCTGCCTATATTCCATTCTCTAAATCTTATATATTCTTATTAAAGAAATAAAACAATTATTGAATTTCAGAATCTTTGATACTTTGCTTAAGTAGAAGGGTTATATAAACTAACCCAATTTAGAAAGATAAATGAATAATTGATGCAGGTTTTCACTCACCAAAAAATTCACTTGATTTCACCAAACAACCAAAATAATTTATACCGTATTTATAGTGGACCAATAAATGTGGGCTCCTTCATGATATGTTGTTTACAAGATTCTCTCTATTATTTTGCCTGTGAATGTGACTAGTTTGTCGTGAGTGTGACTTGTTTGGCATGAATTCAGTAAACATAGCTATTTATTGTGTGTGTTTTTTTAGTGGGATATGACTTGAGAGGGGTTAGATGAAAGGATAAAATCTAGGGATCTTCAACCAGCTTCACCAATCAACAAGCAGAAACTGTTTTGTTTGTAGACCAAATTATGGGGTCGGCTCACAGCTACTTCAAAATAATGGAAATTGATGGGGTTTATCATACCTTTGGAATTATGTTTGTTTATCAATTGGCAAATTGCCTTACGAAGAATAGCTTTTCGAAAAAAGCCAAAATCAAATTACTATCGCATGTAAGATAATGAGGAATCTTTTAAGGGTCTGTTTGAATATGATATCTTGTTATAAACAATTGGGGAAAAAAAAAAAGCATCTTCTTAAGATATCTGGCCATGTATTGTTTGTGTGGGTGTGTATGTGTTTTGGTAAAGGAGGAAATTTGCAATCAGGCCTCAGGTCATAATCAATTTTGGTCTTAGCTTCCTTTCGCAAACAGTCCCTCAATGGAAACTGGCAGGCAAACGGACTACTGTTAGACTTTGTTTGGAAGAATAATTTCACCGCTTACTAATCTACCCTATCCTTTTAACTAATTTAAGAAAAAGAAAAAGAGAATTAAAAGAAAACAAACAAGAGAATCTCATTCGGAATTATTAAGATGGAATATAACCACATTAAATTAGAGGAATGAAACTCCTGTAACATGTTTTCGCTGAGATCAGTCG
This sequence comes from Trichilia hirta, assembly GCA_035221805.1. NCBI lineage: Eukaryota > Viridiplantae > Streptophyta > Magnoliopsida > Sapindales > Meliaceae > Trichilia > Trichilia hirta. Next base: position 154,884 of record JAWDEX010000015.1, on the reverse strand, counting down.
AGATATTGTTTTGATATCTTGTACCATCACTAAAAGTATTCTCACCCGCCGCCAATTTTTGGACATTGACAATAAATTTCTTCCTGGTATGATTCTTCTCATCCTGGTAAATACAACAGCGGTATTACGGTACAGAATGATTCCCACAACCACCACAACATTCTGGATCTTAACATACAAATAATTGTGCTAAATGGAACTCAAAAAATGCTGATACAGTTAGAAAGATTACATGGCAACACGACCAAACACACTCAAGAAAATCGTAAGGATTAACCAGTAAATGATGTGATGTCAAGGAACTGTCTCATTAGTTATCTAATGTAAAAGATGAAGTTTGGTTCAGCATTGTTTCCCTTTGGGGTGTGTGGAAAGTTTTGCTTAGTCTCAAAGGGAATCACGGTACCGGAACTCTACTGATGCAGTATGGAGGAAAGAAAAAAAAATCCTCATCTCTGCCGCATTTTCTTAAGAATAGATATATCCTGATTCTAAGAGTAAGCAACTAGAATAATCAGAACTTCTGGTACTTCTCTGTCAAAGCTTATTAAGAACCAAAAAGACTAATAAAACTGAAAATGAAGTATTCCTAATCCTATTTAACTGCATAAGACATACAGCAGGGGTTAAGAGGTAATCTAATAAAATTTTCTATCCTTGTCTATTGGGCAAACTACATGTAGCGTTTGATATGTTTTTTTCTCACCACAGCAAAGGGAGTAACTTTCATAGGACTCACGGAAAAAGAGAGATCATTTGAGGAGAAATGAAGTTTCAAGCTGTCAACGTTCAAAAGATGAGAGTTTGATAAGCTTGATTCTACCAACGCCTAATTCAAGTAAGCAGTATCACCGAAGTTTCTGTAAGGGAGACATTTCCAAGCCTTAAATTCATGATAAACATTGGACGATTTCAAAGCCAAGTACCAAAATAACATCATGGAAACTAGAAGCTTTATGACATGGAAATAGGTGGTCTCGGTTTTCTTCCATGAAAACATGGAGCATTTTAGAATCTTTATACCAATTACAAGAGAAAACAAAACTCATATTCAATACATATGGAAAGCTAATCCTGCAAAATTTCACAGCCTCTCTATGTCCCTCTATCAAGATCCTTCTCCTGTATATATCATATGATTATTGTTATATAGTCATAAAGCTCCTCCCATGTCTACTTTTATCTGCAAAATTCATGGTGAATACACTCTATACATCGTCTTTTCCAGTTCTGGGAATGTGACCTTTCCAGCTATAGCCCTCAGATTTGGCATCTTCATCATCGTCCATGCTATCACCTCCAGTAGTAGAGGTCCCTCCAGTGTTTCCACCCAACTGAAGAGGACCTTGAGGAGAGCCAGATTGGGAACTGCTTGCCTTTGAGGAGCCGCCATACTGATCTTTGGACATCCACAAACTCCCCAAAACAACAGCTGATTGGTTTGAGGGAGAGGCTGAAGTAGCAGATGGAGTTCTGCGAGTGTGAAGTCGATATTTCTACAATAACAATAAAAATCCTTTATCAATCTTCACAAATTCGAGTTTCATATCTTTTCTGTAAGAGCAATGGAAATAAAAATTGAAGTTCATTAAAATGAGTTCCTAATTCTAGTTTAGCATTTACATGTTCGTTTTACTCATTTTCACTTCAATCAACAAGATAGGAGAGCAATAACTCACCTGCAAATGACTCTTTACTTCATCGTTGGTTAGTCCGTCAACTTGCATAAGTTCTCTAATCTGCTTTGGAGTGGCAACTGCAATCAAAATGTTCAAAATTAGATGCTTCAAAGTAAATGAATCAAAAATTAAAATCCATCACAACAAATAATGCCAAGGGAGAACGGATAAAACAAGCTTAACTTTAACACTCTCAATATAGATTCCTTTATTTTTTACAATTTGTAGCCATGTTTATAGATCACATCAACGCATCCTTGAGCAGGAAAAGATATAAAGACATAAAAGATCATAAATTTGTTCTTGTTTCCAACTTTGGCCGATTTAATCATTTCGCTTACAGGAATCCGGCCAAGGTACCGAAACACAAGAATAGAAGTAAACAATGTCATAGACCGCAATCAAATCATCATCGTTAAACTACTGACCTTGTGAGCCTCCAAGTTGCTGCAAGGCACTAACAAACCGGCGATGCAACTCCGGTGACCAGCACCTCCTCTGCTTCCTAGCAGTCTGCTGCTGAGGTGGCCGTGGCCCAGTTCTCAAATCAGAGGACACATTAGGGGCAGATGAGGAAACTGATTTACTACAACTGGATCTTGAACCACTAGAACCTGTATCCTCTCTTGGATTCTTCATTCCAGGAGTAACAAGAGACAGCCCATGAGCAGGCAATTCCTCTATCTCATCCTTTCTTGCAAAAACAGGATAGGTCTTAAATGGCATAAATGCCCTACCTCCAGTCCTGCTTTGACAAGCCTGTAATGGATTCTCCACTTCATTTCTCTGTAAGAAACAACCACCCAAAGAAAAAAAATAAAAATAAAATCTTTTACTTTCAGGTGTTTTTTTGCAGGGTTCATGTGTTTATATTTAAGTCGGTTTAAGGGTTCATGTGTTTAGATTTAAGTCGGTTTAACTTTTGTACCTTAAATTTTAGCTCGAGATTTTGTTTAGTTTCAAAGAGGGGATCACTAGTTTGACGATCATCGGTGTTCCAGAGCTGTACAGAGCTCATCCAATTTTTCTTGTTTTCTTTACTAGATTCGTTTTCTTTTTTGATTGTTGTCGTATCTTCGTGTTCATCATCACAGTTGTTCTTCTTCAATGGAATAAATTCTTCTAAAACTGGTTGCACTTTTTTAGATGCTGTAATGCATTGCATTGACTGCTCCTTCAAAACTAGAATTGCTGCAACAATCATAAAAACAACAAATAGACAGTATCAGAACAAACTTGATTTAAATTACATTAATTTCCACGAAACGCAGCTTAAAAATTGTATTTTTCTACGATAAATACATCAGTTTAAAAATACCAGCAATCAATACCACAAAAAACCAAAGACCCATCTGGAAACAGGAATAGAACAACTACCCCATCAATTATTAAATTTTTAATATAAAAATATTGATGACCAACCGTCATTCAAGAGGAGCATGCAAAGAGGAAGCTCGCGTTTGAAGGCATCGATCTTCCTCATTTCTTCTTCTAATCCCTTAACAAAGCCATCAAGTTTCGAAACCTTCTCAGAAACGTTTCCGATCATGGAAACGTCCCTCAGAAGATCAGTGATCGTTTTGGGTACAAAATTTGGTCTAAAATCCAAGCTCAGTTCAGGTTGAACCGAACCCATTTTGGGAAAAAATCTCTTTATTCCTCTCAAAACAAAAACCTATTTCCTTTCTCTTTCTGTTTGCTAATGGAGCTGAGGTAGAAGGTGAGGAGATGAAACAGCAGAGAAACATAAATGGGGAGATCTGTGTGAATATGCAGAGAGAATACGCGTATGCATATATCTAATATATATATATATATGTGCGTGTATGATGAGATGAGATGAGATGAGATGAGAAATCAAATGAAAAGGTAGAAGTGTCAATTGATTCGTTTGTTTGTTTGTTTGGGGAGAAAGATTGAGAAAATTGAAGAAAAGTAGTTTTGAAGGAGAAACCTAAGGAAGAGGAAATTTGGTACGCGATGATTCTGCTTCGTGCTGTTGGGAATAATAATAAAGTCTACGTCGCGTCGTCGGGTCGCCTCCTCTCTTCCATCCAGTACTGAGTTCACTCGTTATCGACTCACTCAGTTTAGCGCGATATATTGGAAGAGCAATGCTAAACGGACGATAAATAAGCTACAGAATTCAGGTAGAATCCATGAAAAAAATATCATATAAACCTTTATTTTGCATTTTTTTTCAATAAGGTCCCAATCATGTCGGTCCTGTACAATATTTTCCATTTATCGGTCGGATCTAAACAATTACAAATGCAAAATATAAGGAGTTTATATGACATTTTCATGCATTCAGTTTATTATTTTCCTTACTGAATTTAGAAACCTCATCAGAATTATTTTTTTTATCCTTAATTGATTCCATTAAATTTAAAATAAAAAATAAATCCTAAGCTATGTATTTTTTCTAATTTATCAATTGAAAATTGTTATTTAATTGATTTGAAAATTTAAACATTTTTATTTATCAATTAAAATCACAAAATTAGTTAAAACTAATGTCAATTTGAATTAATAGAAAATAATATATAATTTTAAAATATTTAATATTACTAAATTAAATAACATGAGAATACTTTTATTAAATTTATGAAATATTGTGTCTTGTTTAAAATATTATTATAAAAAAATAGAGTTTAAGTAGTTCATATTTGAACTTTATTGTGAAAAGATCTAATTAATGAAATCAATAAAATAAAGTTCTTACAAAAATATTGAATCCAAAACGAGATTTATCCTTTGCTTATATTTAATTTTCTTATTTCTGTGTTTTTCTCGCTAAATCGGTCTCAACTCAAACGAGAGTAGCGAGTTTTTGGACTTTTGAATCGGAATCTTTTTATTTTATCGTACACGGCGTACATCCTTTTCTTTTATGTTTCCCCTCTACTCTCTTGCCTACTTTTTCATATTTTATTAATTTTGGTTCATAAGATTCTCAAGATCGAGGGAGAAAAATATCATATGGGGTGGAATAAATCAAATTTTAAAAATTAAACATTATTTTTACTACAATGCCCTCAAATACATTTTCAAAAATAAATTTTGAAACATAAAACCAACAAATTCAAATTTATAATAATAATAATAAAATATAAATTACAAACTAAAAAACTGCCATTTGATTAATATACATAATTTTTTGTTTTTATATGAATTTATGATTTATTTAAAGAATAATACTATTTATTTTAAATTTTTTATCCTCAAATAAGAGTTTTGGTATACAAAATTTTAATTTTTTTAACAAAATTATAAATTTTATATAAAAAATGATTAAATTATAGTCACATATACTATAGAACATGTTTTATTTACTCTCCTTAAGATATAAAACATATGGTAAAATTTAATTTACACGAATAAATTTATATAAGTAAAACTATTATATGATTTTATCACTAAATTTATGTTACTCTACTCAAATTAAAATATAATATCTTGATATATTTATTTCAATTCTGTTAATTTTTAAATATATAGTTGTGTATTTAATGTGACCCTTTTTTTCTCCGTTTACATGGGAATAAGGAAGCATCCAATGTAAACGAACTTCTTGAATGGGTCAAATTTGAACTCATCCCCCAGTATTCTATGGAAAGAATGAGATTGCAGTCAAAATGGGAAAACTATTTTAATCCCCAAGCCAACACTTTTTGCATTCTAGTGTTAGGTCAAGAATCATTTTGGTTTTTACACAAACAAGCAATACTAAGCAGGCTACCAAGTCCAAGATGGAATGTTTAGGGTTGTCTTTATCCATTCAGATTCCAACTCGTTTATTTTACTATTACTTCTTCTTCTTCTTCTTCTTTTTTTAATAAATATATTATTCTAATTATTACTTTATTTACAATTTGTTTAAGATTCTTCTTTGTTGTGGAAATTGTTCCTAGTTGTGTTCATTTGAAAGGGAAATTACCATTTTCTGACCAAATGAGTTTAATGGTTATATTAGAAAATTTTGGTCTTTCTAATGGACTCCAAAACTCTAGTTTAGGATTATAGGTTTTCTTGTTCTCAATGGTCCACAAGCCACCTAAAAGAAAAAAGATTGCCAAGATTCTTACACATTTTATGATTCTTTTAATCTCAACCGTCCACACGACATTTATCTATAAACTTGTTTACACAAAAAAGTATATTAACGTTTTGTCTGAAAATTAGATATTTTGACTTGTTATGTTTAGGATTAAAGTGTCTTACCATAAATGATTACTTAGAAGACTAATATGCATCGTGCATAATCTTCCAAATCATGTTATTGGTCGAAGTCATTTTTTAGATTTGAAATTTCATAGGAAAGGTTTTATGTTTTGTAAAATTTATTTAAAAATATATTTAAAAAAAAGTATTAGTTTTAAATGGTAAACTAAAAAGTGAAAGATAACTTTTTGTTATTTTTTATCACTTTTTAAAAATATATTATTTTTAAATATTTTACTAAAATTTGAGAGAAAATTTTTTGTTTTTTTATTACTTTTCAAAAAAAATTATAATTTCATTCATAAAGTATTTATTTAATATGAAATATCAAACAAATTATCATTATTTTCAATTTTAAAAAATTATTGTTGATCATCACCACCAAATATATTTTCTCTTTTTGAAATTATCATTTATAAAATATTATTAAATACACCTTGAACACTACTTATTAGTTAAGCGGTAAATGCCCACCTCTTCTCTTTAAAGATAAAGGTTTATACTCTTTATAGTATTTTTCTAATTAATTTGTGAATAAAAATACCACATTTTCATGCTATACTTTATTATAAAAGACCTTGTAAAAATCTTTATGAAACAATAGTAATAACTCGTATAGGGAATTTATTTAGTACGGACTAATCTGTCAATGTCAAATTAATTCACGATAAAAATTCTACTTATTTGGTACAGACTAATCTTTTGACATTATATGGATTAATGGTAACAATATTTATACAAATTTATTTATTTAGGTCCCTTTGATATAATATTTTGAGTAAAACTTTTTACTGTAGAATTTATACTAGTAAAATTTTTTACAAAAATAATATTAAATATATTTAAAAAAGAAGAAGAAGAAGAAGAAGAAGAAGCATCCCAGTAAAATAAATAAATAAAACGAAAAGCTCAGGATAACTACTAAGGGTAGGATGAAATGACAATGACAGTGTTATGTGTGCGAATGCGATTGGAGAATATTTGAGTAATTTATGTGTTGAATTATAATTTTCATCCTAAAAATTATAATTTATGACAGTGTTACGTTATGTGTTGAATAGCGTGTGGAATCATCACAACCGCGCGATTAATACATATCCTCACCATAAACCATCGTAACAACTTGGAGATAAGGAATCTTCATGGATGTGCGGGACCAACGCATTGATTTTCCGTCAGATTTCAGTTGGACTTGGATGGAACAATAACAATTTAAAAAAATAATAATAATAATAATAATAATAATAATATATTTAATAATAAATAGAAAAATCTAGGAAAGGCAAAGAAGGGACAGACGAGAAGATGCCTTTTTCGTTTGGAAAAGGACAAGCTTTTACAGCCGTTAGATTCCATTTTCTCCCACGTACAATTCAAGATTCTCGACTTCCAGCCATCCATTTGCCATTGGAAACATTCACTATTCGTATTGTATTCCTTTTTTATTTTTATTTTTTTTAATTTCTATAAATATATAATATTTTAATTTAACGAATTTATTAAGCACATAAAAAAATTCTACTAAATCGTGTAGTTTCGATCGCATCCACCCAATTTCCCGCATCTCCTTTACTTTTGTCCATTCAAAGAATCTTTATTTTTATTTGATCGAGAATACCCATAATACCCCTTCCATTGGATTCAAAAATTGGATAGATTTTTATTAGTTGATTGCCACGAACAAAAGAATAGTCAAGAAGGATTGTCATCGTGTAGTCTTTTCACATAAATTGGTTTTAAGTGTGAAAGGAAATGACGATGAAATCTTTTCAAACCATGGTTTAAAATACTTTAAATAAAAAAAAAAAAATTAAATCTATTCTAAAATTTTTAGGCAAAAGTCGGTCATTTCAAAAAATTTTGTGAAAATTTAGTTCAATCTAAAATTTAAATGACTAACAGTTTGATGTTACGATGGATTGGATTCATGTGAAACCTCATTGATATGAGTAAATTATTAGCTGTTAATCATATAAATGAGTTTATTTCTATTATAGTAAAACAAATGATTTTCTTTGTTAAATGTTGGTAGTATAATATTAATATAGTCGAAATAATGGATTTCCTCATTGATGGAAAGAGTGATTTTATTTTTTATTCTTTTTTCTATGGACAAAAGTGGGTCAAAGGGAATAAGATTCTCTTAATCTACTTGTAATGAAAGTAATCATGGCATGGAATTGATGCCAGCCAGATCATTTATAAGGAGATAATGATGAATCCGAAGACTCCTTCAAATCATCCCATAAATAAATAAAATAAAATAATTTGGTCAATTGAAGGAAGGGGAAATGTGGAATTTACTCTTGGGCAAAAAAAAAAAAAAAAGCAAGACCCTTTAGGTGGGCTAAGTGAAAAGGCAACCAATTTTGTATATTTATTTTTATTTGGACAAAGCAAAGCATCTTGCAATGTTCCATTCCGAGTGGTTGATTGAAATTTGAAATTTTAAATGGATCCTCTCTCTCGAGAATCCTAGACTTGGTATCTGTTACCATCCAAATGATATCGATTGAATTCTACCCACTAAAATATTATATTCCTCAAAGACTAAGACTAGTATAAGATAATAACAAAAGACATCACGAGCTACTATGTTTTCACATATAAGGATATAAAGTGTCCATATATATCAAATAGATCCCTATCTTCAAAATGAATGAGTTAAATACTTGATAAATATTGATTGATTGTTTTTATTTTTTGTCTATTAAAGTGTGTACACTAACAATGAAAAACATAAAGGATTGTTATGCTCAAAATAGGGTCATTGAGTAGGGTTGCATGCCATGGCAATGCTCAATCATTTTTTACATAAGCATTATATGGTATTATAATAGTTGAGTCTAGATAAAGTTTGAGCATGTAAGACCTATTTATTGTTAAATTTGCTAGGAAAAATGACGAAAAATAGTAAATTTATCATTGAACAAAATAAAAATTTTATACTGAAATAGATATCTATAGACATTACTCATTTTTTTTTCTCTAAAATAAATAGAAATTAAATTATCATAATGCATAGTTTTTAGTTTTTATTATATAATCCATGGATTTAGATATAAAATTTTCCACTAAATATAATCTAAATTTTCTTAATTAGTAGTCAAATACAAATATGTCGATTACGATTACAACATTAAATACCTACATTAGTACCATGTAAGTTTATATAATCTGTTTTTAAAAAAAAAAAAAAAATTCTTCTTTATTGGATATTAAGGTAAAAAGATTTCTTACTCGCCTTCTCACTTCACAACATAATAAATGTAAGAATTAAAGTATAGATATTGTTGGAATCACGAAATCTTAGGACATAAATGATATATACCCACAACTAAAGCTGAAATCTTTGACAGTTTCTCTGCTTCAAATTTCCACAAGATCGATTGGATTCCTCTTGAGCCATTCATTAATTACAGCCATTCCTCTTTCACTTTCAAGAAAGTTACAAACCAACTAGAATATTGAATCCAAAGAACCATCAATAATATTTTTAAATGAAAAAGATACCTTTTTGATTTTCAAAGAATTTTAATTTGAGGCCAAGAAGAAATTGGTACAACGAATATGACCAATTGATCTTATCATATCAATTCAAATTAAAAAAAAAAAAAAAAAAAAGGTATCTTTCACGTGATGACAAGCTCATGTTCATGGCATTTATGTGAACTAGCCATTTTCATTGAGGTATCTTTTGTCCCATGCATTTAGTATTTCTTTTTCTTTTGCATATATATGTCTGGCAAAAAAGGAATCTTCATAAATAATGAAAGATATGCCTCCAAACCAAGCTGAGGTAATATAATAAACAAAGGAGGGTATTTAAGAGATTTTGCAAACTTTTTGAGGGTGTTTCTGTCATTTAGTTTTTTCTTGGTGTCTTTATCTACATTTGTAAATGGTTCGATGGCATTAGTGTTAGACGGTGCGTGTGCCCTTAACAAGACTTCCACTCGCCCTCTCTCTTTTTCTAGCATCATCATTTTTTTCCCTCTTTTTCACATTTTACTGTTAGAAATTGGGTCGTGCATGATTCAATTGCAAATTTTTTTTCTTCTATTTTTTTAAATTTTCTACTCATTTATTTTTATTATTTAGTTTTATATTAATTTCTAAATTAAAATTCTAAAAAATTAGAGAAATTGAAGAATTATATTTTGTGTTACATGATACAAAAAATAAAATTAAAGTAATGATACGTCTATTATATGTGACAATGCTATATTATTATCATATATTTTATATATTTATAATTTTACAAAAATTATATATAATACATGATAATAATATAATTTGATTATGTTAATACTTATATAAAAAGCTTATAAAAAAGCTGCATTCTTAGTATTATCGTATTAATTAAGATATATTAAGAACATATCAATTTTGATACAAAGATTATCAAAAAGGATATATAAATTTTTAAAATTTGATCAAATTTGTGCTTTAATGTTATGGGTGTAAAAAATATTCACTAAACCCTAATTTATTAATTTAGATATATGATCTTAAAAAAATAAAAACTATTAAGTATATTTACTTATGAAGTAAATTTTTCCCAAGCTAAAACAGTAAAAATGTAGTCATTTAATCACTGCCTACTACTACTAATTCTTAACTAATTATAATAAAAATATTATATTAATTATAGCAAAATTATGAATTCTTAACTAATTATAATTAAAAATATTATATTAAGTATAATAAAAAATAAAAATAAAAATAATTCTAACTAATAAATTTTTTTAACAAGAAGTAATTGACAAACTTGTGCCCAAAATTTGAGAAAAACTTAAAAGACAATTTTATCATTATCTATTAGAGTCCTATTAAGATGAAGTCTCAACTTATTGCAAATTTTTTATCTTATATGAAGTCCTTGACTTTATCCTAAAGATCTCAATTCATCTTAAATAAGCTTAACTAATTATAATAATCTTATTTTATTTAGAATGAAATCTTTAACTTATTTTAAGGTAGCATCTATCTCAATGTTCTTTGCTTATCGCACCTGAGCTCATCTAAGTATTAACAACTCATCTCAAAGAATCTTATCTCATCTACGATTATTTTAGGCTAGAACATTATGTGCACCATGACGATGATAAAAATGTTACTAATCAAGGTAAGTCATACATGGGACCGATCACTAAAATAATAGTTAAATTCGTTATTTTACTCACTTAGATAGGAATTATCTAATTCTTATCATATTTCCTTTTATTTTTTTAAGAGTGTGGCAAATTAATTTAGTTAATTTTATTTGTGATGATTTAATCTTATCAGATAAGGTTTTTTAATTTTTTTCTTTGATTAATTTTATTTTATTTTATTTTAGTTGACCTTTGCCATCAATTTTTATTTCAACCCCTTAAAACATTATTTTTGTCCTAAATATCCCAAATTGGCTTTTCAATTTTCAAAAACCACATTCAATTAACTCTAAAATTATCCTAAAATACACTTTTTATATCCGCCAATCCTTAAATAACTCACAATCCATGTATTCCTATTTTTTTTCTTTGTTAATATGATCCTCAAATCATAATTTCATCAACTTACATCATAGGAGTCCCATTAATCACTCATATTCTAATTCTAATGTAACTTCTTAATTCACCCTTTTGGACCCTTTGAAGCATATCATAACGCTTTTAATTACTGATGATAGTTATATAAATAACAGATGGCAAGTTTTTGAGGTGACACTTGGCTTTGCAGTTACACAAGAGGTAACCATTATCAAGCAATTATGCCACGTCACCACTAGTTAGTCTACATTACATGGTAGTTAGAGAACTTAATTTATCAACCGTCACTCTTTATCATTATAAGAAGAGTAATGCTATTTATTCTAAATTGTTTATCTTAAAATCCGTTGTAACATGGTGATTTATATATATTATTGGATAAGAAAAAATATAATAAATAATTTTAAAAATTATAAAAATTTACTGTCTAATAAATACATGTCAATTCTCTTATCAAATTACTTTGTTTAAAATGCATTTAGAAATAAAAAAATTCATCACTTTATTTAAAATTCATTTTTAAATAAAAAAATTTAGTATAAGTAATATTATTTAGAATGTCATATGTCTACTTTATTGTTTTTATTTTTTATGTGTACTTTAATTTGTGCTTTGCTCTCCTTTATTGTTTTCATTTCACAAGAATATAAATTTATGTATTGATTTTTGAAGAGCCGAAATTCATATTCAACAATACCTATATTTGAAAAAAATAGATTCAGATGTATTTTTAATCTATATATTTCCTTTAATTCTATCGATTATCATCTAGGAATTATTACATGGAATCCTTATCTTACTACAGACTTGGAAAATGAAGCAATGCCACAAAATTGGCATGCTTATCTTATCTTAATTTCTTTAATTATTGTGCCATGGTACAAATTTGAAGATTCTAATAATTTGATGAACAACCAAAAAAATAATTTTACTCAATGGAGAAATATATCTCAATATATAAAAATTTATAATCTTCATCTCTAATTTACGTCACCACAAAATAATAATATAATATTTTTAAATTATGATTTATAATTATTTATTCATTGTATTAAATAATTACTTATATAAATAATAATTTTAGTAGAACATACTCATGCATGCTGTTTAATTATATAATATTCTAATTTATAATTAAAAATCAACGAGATAATGTTTCGTGATTATTGTTTATCGTAACATGAACTGTATCAATCATTAAAAATAATATTTTTTTTTAAATTTAAAAAAAAAAATGTTATAAAAAATAAACTTTACCATTTCTTTCTATAAGTGAAATTGCAACACTTTTGAAAAAGAATTTTTTAGTATAATTATTTTATTATAAAAGAATATAATATTTAGTTATCAAAAAAATAAGAATTTAATTGTAAATAAGTTGATGGTGGAGCATTTGCCACCTAATCATTTTTATATGTGGTACGTGAATGAAAAAGGAAAACGCCCTTTCTTTCTTTCGATTTAACTAAGGATATGCGGCAATTGAGAAATGAGTGAACGAAAAACCAGGACATGCGGTCAGAATCCATGTAGAGAAGAGAATGAATGAATGACTTAGACGGTGGTCGACTTATGTATAAAAATGGTACATTTCTTAATTGAAAGTGGAAATCGAGAAAAGAAGAAGGAAAAAAAAAAAAACTTGAGGAGAAGAAAAAGGAAAAGAAAAGAAGTTCTGTAATAAATTTAATTTGTGATATTTAAGAAAGAGATCATGGAAACTATAATATTTGATTTGATCACATAATTTTGAATTGTTAATATTTTATTGGTTTATTTTTGATTAAAACTTAGATTTTAATATTAAATTTTCTTTCAAAGAATAAAAATTTGATTTAAGAGATTGACGATAATTTATAAGGATTTAAATTTTAAAATTGTCGAAAAAGAAAATTAACTTATAAATAAATAAAAGAATGTGAACGTTTATTTTACATGAGAGATGATTTCGAGGAAATTATATAAAATTAATGAGAAGTAATAAATAATCATAAGACTAATATTGGTTCGATTATTTATGATATGATATTAGAATAATATGAGTAAAGAAATTTTAGGTTATCTCCTTATATTTGGTTTAATTCTTGATTGTTGAGATTATGACTATAATTTTTATCAAACAATTTTATTAAAAGCGGTGACGGAGGATTTTACATTATGATTTATGATATTAAGGATTCTTAGGCATGAGTTATAATTTGTATGTATATTTTGTTAGGAAGTTGAAAATTAACTCTTGCAATGTATAAAGATTTGAATTAATGATTGTAATTAATTTGAGTCGCAAACTGTAATATATTGGATTTGAGAGTTTTGAATAGAAATGAAATTAAGAATTATATAGTCATTAAGTTCTTTAAGTCACTTAAGATAATTCATATTAACGAATCATAATAGTTTTGTGATATAGAAAATATTTTTGAGGTTTAAATTTTGATAAACGAAAATTTGTTAAGATTTATTACATAATCTATATATTTATGCTATTTATGATTTCGTATGTTATAAGAAAATCAAACATCCATTCTTAAACTTGGGGCATAATAGATTAGGATAGATTAATTGCAAACCAAATTTTTAATCAACTACTAATAATTGTGTATATAGTTGTCTATATTATCCCTAAATTGAGAGGTGATACGTCATACAGTTGCCCATAAAGTTTACATGTGACAATCACCACAAGCCTTCGAGATATGCTTTAATACCTCAAAACATATCTTTCGAATTTATAAAGTGTTTAAGGTATCTTTTTACTTCTCAACATACATACACATACAACACAAAATATTTTCAAATCATAATAATTATTATGCAAACTAAGTCGTCTCTTCGGAACATTTCAAAATATTTATTAAATGTATAAACTTTTATTTTTATTTTAAATAATACATATGAAAAATTCAGTCCAAGAATCTATTTACAAGACTATAAGCATATACAAAAGTTCTTAGTTTTTTCCAGTAGACAAAAGAAAAGTTATGAGTCGAGTTTAAGATTATACCTGAGGGCTTTAACTATTAAGCAATCTCCACTACTTTAACACTCTCACCAAACCTTTAAATTTTCTAAAATTGAAATGTGAGGGGTTGAATGTACGAAAGTATACTCCATAAGTAAATCTATACGTATTAACTTTAAAATAAACGATTTAACTTAAAGGATATAAAAATAAGAGAAATTCATATAAAAAAACAACTTTTAAAACAAATACATTTTATTAAAAACATAGCATGTATTTTTAACAAATATTCGAGCTAGTCACCTTTTCTAGTGATCACATTGATCGTTGGTAATTTTGATACCATTAGTGAATTTTATTATATAAAAACCACTTTTATTTCACAATTTTAAAATATTTTATTCCAAAAAAACATATTTTAACAAAACATAACCCAGTCACTGACATTGTTCTCAAATAGTCACGTAGTGATATTCATAATTATCCTCGACATATCCTACAAGTGAGCTCCTCCTAACACCATTCTTCTTTATACCTGCTCCATTGACTACGCACTTATTTAGATGGCCTCTCTGTATCTCTGTCTTTAAGCTATTTTTTTTATAGTTACAGTAAATATCAAACCATAGCCTATTAGCCATGTCACCAATATACAATTCGTATAAAACTCCATTGACATCAGTTTATAAACATATTATTAGAAGTCAAATCTTTTCAAGTAAACGTCATCAATATTACAGAAACATTCATAATTTCAATGTAAATTTTGGCCTCTTGGCCACATACATATGTCAAAACAAATACAAGTCATTTACAATTGTAAAACAATAATACTATAATCTACTTCTTAGGTTATATAACAATAAGTTTTATAAAGTATTATAAAAACAATAAAATATATGAAGATTTACTCACAGTAAGAGAGGATAAATACTCCTTAAGATACCTTACGTCTCGTGGATAGCTCGCTTGGATTCTTGGTACTTAATTCACATATTATAATAATTTCATTATTTCTTATGCTCTCAGTTAAAAAATACAACCTATATGTGATGACTACTCATTATGCTCCATTACCCTAATCAAACCTATTCTATTTAGTTATGTACATTTTCAGTTATTTATACAAATTTTACCTATTAAAATTCTATAGACATTCTTGAGTTAACACAAAATTATCATTCTACTTTGAATTTAACTAGTATATGATAATTCTCTAAGCGATACAATTCAGATGAACAGTACACAGAATAGTAATTCCTTACTCAATTTTTACTAAAACTTTAATATAAGTCATTTTAGCTCCAAATTCAATATTATTCAGTTAGAATTTTTAAATTCACACTCAATTTATTGAAATTAAGCCTAATCTCTCAAAATTTTTAAATACACAGTAAATTCTAAATTATAAGTTCAATTATACTACGAATTAATATTTAAAATGCGTTAAAAATCTTGTTTAGAAGTTGATTAGAGCCAAAGAAAATCAATTCCTTCACTAATTTTGAAAAGCTCTAATCTTTTTTGTAAATCCTAATTTATCCCCTTGTGATTTCTTGCCAAATCTCTTAAAATAATTGCGATAACAACCTTAAAACGATGAATAAAACCTGTTTTAATTGAGAAGTTAAAATAAAATAGAGGAATTAATGAGTGATGTAGTTTGATCCAAACAGGGAAAAGAGGGATAGGGAGAAAACATATAGGGAAAAGAAGAAGAATGAAGAAAATCTAGAATTTAAGGGGTATATATAGTAGGATATAAAATGACTAAAAGTGCCCTTAAGTAAATAAAAACAACCGCCATTTGTGGGGGGGCAAAACAAGTAACTCTGTAAATAATTTGGTTGAACAAATTAAAAAATTCATTCAACTAAATTATGAGGCCTATTTTAAAAGATGTTTTCGTCTCGATTTGGTCAAACAAATTGCCCGATTCATTCAATCAAAATTTTCAAGGCTCTTGAAAATTGATTTGACCTTAAGTTCAATCGAATGAATATCACGATTCATTCAAACAAACCATCCCTATCCAAATTCAACCAAATAATTACTCTCTATCTGTTTAATCAAATATCTTGGGCAATTTTATCCCATTGCACTTTGGTCGAATGAATCACAAAGTTTGTTTAGCCAAAATTTTACATGCTTTCTAAAATATTTTTAGTTTGGATTCAGTCAATCGAATACTTAAATTTGTTCTATCAAATCTCCCTAGTCTAAATTCATTTGAACGAATTACCTGATGTGTTTGGTCGAATTTTCTTTAGCTTATTGCTTTTTTTCACTTCTTCTTTAAATGTTAACTTCTCATAAATTTTTACCTACCTATACATATAACTTTAAAATCATAACATCTTTGTAACTACGCAGGATGAGAATAACAAAAATGTTCATAATTTATAGAATGACAAAATTACCCTCAATTAAGAAAATTGGTCTTTCAACTCTACCCTTTAAAATAATTTTATTTTCAAAATTCTATGTTCTAAGATATTCAAATAGAGGTGATTACTAAACTTATAATACTATCCATACTATTATTCTTCTCTTGAAAATGCTAGGATATATCGTACAATTTTTTTTCTAATAATAAAATATAAGTATTTTAGAATATCTAATTGATTATTTATTATCATAAAGAGTAAACTATAACTTAAAAAATTATCTTCTAATGTCTGTATAGTTCTCTTAGAGTGTCTCTCAGTTTGTAGGTGAAAAGCCGAATTAAAATTTAAGTTAGTACCTATGCCTTTCTAAAGTCTTGGCTAAAATTAGGATGTGAAGCGAAGATCTCATTTTGACACAATAGTTATGGGTACTCCAATCAATCTCATAATTTCTTCTATATATACTCTTGCCAATTTCTCTATAGAATATTTAATAAGCATTGATAAAAAGTGGGCTGAATTGGTAAGTCGATCAATCGTAACTCAGATAGCATCATTCCCAGATTTTGTGCATGGTAACCCTACTAAAAAATCAATGGTAATATGCCCCCATTTCCATTCTAGAATTGGCAATAGTTAAAGTGTTCTTGCTGGCTTCTGATGCTCTACTTTTACTTGTTGATAAACCATGCACTTTGTCACATATTTGGCTATATCTTTGTTTATCTCTAACCAATAATAATTCTTTTTGATAGTTCGATACATTTTTGTACTGCTGGAATACATGGTAAATACTAATAATGAGTTTTTTTTCATGATTGTCCTTCTCAGCTCATCATTATTGGGAACATAAATCCTACCTCTTATAGTCAAGATTTCATCTTGTATAAAATAAAAGTCACTTGATTTGCCATCTAAAATCTCTTGGCAAACTTTGATCAATTCACTATCTTGCCTTTACTTTTCTCATATTTGATCCCCCAAAGTTGGTCTTACTGTAAAACTAGTGATGATTTTCCCACCTTGACCACATTTAACCTTATCCCCAAACTCTTCAAATTTAATAACAAAGGCAAATATGCTATTTTAACATGTGTCAAACTGATTCATGACTTTTTGTTCAATGCATTAGCTACAATATTTGCTTTCTCCAAATGGTAATCAATTATTAGATAATAATTCTTGATAAGTTTTAACTATTATCTTTATCTCAAATTTAACTTTTTCTGGACGAGTAAATATTTCAAATGATTATGGTCCGTAAAAATTTGGCATTATTCTCTATACAAGTAGTGTTTTTAAATTTTCAATGCAAAGATCACATCTGCTAATTCCAAATTATGTGTAACTTAATTAACTTTATATTTCTTAAGTTGACGAGAAGCATAAGTAATCATCTTCCTATTTTGAATTAATATACATCTGAGTTCCTATCGAGAGGTATCACTAAACACCATATATTCACCTTTTCAGAGTAAAAAGTGTTAAAACTAGAGCAATAGTGAGTTAATTTTTTAACACTTAAAAACTCTGCTCGTATTGTTCATCCTACTCAAACTTAACTTTTTTTCTTATTAATTGAGTCAATGGGATAGCTAACAAAGAGAAGCCTTCCATAAATCTCTAATAAGAACATACTAACCCCCTAAAGCTTATAATCTTGTTAATATTCTTTGGTCTTTTTTATTATACTATGGCTTTAATCTTATGAGGATCCACGAATATCGGTTCACCAGATATCATGAGCCCCCAAAAGATTTCTTCTCTAAGTCAAAATTTGCACTTAAAGAATCTAGCACACATCCTTCTATCTTGCAAAGTTTGTAACATTATTCTCAAATAATGGACATATTCTTTCTTTCTTCCGCCTTAAATACATAAAGATATCATTATTGATGTCGTTTAAATTTTAAATATAAAAATAAAGTGATCATCTATTCAAATAATAGTGGGATAGATCACTTAAAAAAATAATTAAATTCCAAGTCTGAGGGGTTGATTAAGTGTAGGAAAATTGTTAGGCACCCTACAACTTTCGAAAAAACAGTTACCAAAAAAATTGATCTTGAATCTTAATTTTTAAAATTTACCTTTATTTATAATTTTTACTAAGAGAAGAGAGAATATTAAAAATATTCTGTTGTCTTAATTTTTTTGAAAAATGTTGAACTAAAAGAAGGGAGAATATTAAAAATATTTCATCGTATTATCTTTTTTATTAGTTGAAAAGAGAGAATATTAAAAATATTCTGCAATCTTAGTTAATTTTTCTTTTTCTTCCTTTTTAATTTTACTTTATTCTTATTCTTTTTACTATTTTACTAAGAGAAAGGAGAATATTAAAAATATTTTGCCATCTTAGTTTTCTAAAAATATTGAGCTAATAGTTTTC
>JAWDEX010000015.1:116066-135603 GCA_035221805.1 Trichilia hirta | reverse complement strand
GTTACTAGTAGATATTAGATAAATCTCAGAAAAAAATACTAGTCGACAGTCAAAATTATCTGTAAGTACTTAAGAAGGATTAAGAATTTGATTCTAAGTTATGAATCTCAAGAGTTGAGTATACATTAGTACTTAAATTCTAATTTTTAATTAGATATAAATGATTAAAAATCTATATTTAATTTTATATTTCTGTGTAATGAATGAGCTATAAGTTGAAAGAGTTTCAAATAGATGACAATAGTTAATTCTACTATAAAAATTGAATATGTAATAGCTTTAGAAGCATTTAAAAAAGCGATTTGGATGTGAAAATTTATATTTGAACTAGGTATAGTTTCTAACATGGCTTATCTGATAAGTGTATTATGTAATAATATAGGTGCTATTATACAAGTTAAGAAACTAAAAATACAATAAAAATTTAAATATATTCAACGAAAATATCATATTTTGAAAAAATTTATTGGTACCAGAAAAATTTTGATCAAAAAAATATCTTCAACAGATAATATCGCTGATCCTCTCAGTAAAGCGATGACGCTGAAGTGGTTAGACCAACATCTTGAAAAAATGGGTATACAAGTAAAAATTTGTTGGTGTTGTATGTCCTAAAATCATTCATATTATTAATTTTGGACACATTGTATTGAATTATTATTATGATATATACTATACATATTTTATTAATAAAAAAATTATTTTAATTCATGTGTATATACTACTTCTTCTATTTAATCATACTAATGATAGAATATGCATATAAATCTTTTAAGATATTTGGATTATTTAGATTATTCTCTACAAATATAATATCAACTGAGTATTGATATCATAGTATAGGCAACATTAAATGTTTTTAATAAATATTACGAGATAATTTTAATGCAAGAGATATAATAATCATATTATTAGGATATTAGTGTGGAATAAAAATTAAAGAACTATTATTTAAAAGTTATCAAAATTATGATGAATCATACGAAAATATGTCATTAATAATTCATTGTATAATTATACTGGTGTGTTAACTACTCCTTAAACCTTAGACGTCATGATTATTAATCGGTATAGATACATATAGTTTATATTATGTATAAATATGAGACTAATCATGTCTTTTACACAAAATTTAATTTGGTCATATTTTATTTATATCGAGAAGTAAATAATTGTTATATAAAATTCGTTGACTCAATATAAAGAATTTTGAAATACCATTGACTCAGTCCAGATTTGTGTTTTGAATCAAATATTAGTAAACTGTTAAAAATAAAATTTTTGGTCAAAATATAAATATCATACGAAGAGTTTGTAGTGACAAATTCAGCATATATTGACTAATTATTTGCATATAACTAAATTTAGTATTTTGATATTCTTGAGCTTTAATTTAGTTAAAATTAGATGAACAGGAGAAGATTATTCACACAAAATCTATAATTAGTCATAAAAAATTTGATAAAATTTTTTTTTATTATGACTTAAGGATTATGTCATATTATTATATGTTAATTATAGTTGTTGAGAATCCAAATAGTTCGAAACGAGATAGATAAGATCAATTTTAACTCAGCTAATATCATAATAAATCTAAGAGGTTATAATACAAATTTTAGATTATCCTTAATATTAAAGAAGAGTAAATAATATTCGTAAAAGAGTTAGCATTCTCAGAGATATTTTTTGGCTTAAAAAATTATAAACATTTTACGCGTTAAATAGTGATAACTTAAGAAATTAAGTAAATGACCAAATTATATTTTAAAGTAAGTTATAATATTTTATAAATATCTAAAAATATAAATAAAATTAAAATAAATTTGGTCAAAATAGGTTTGACTAAATTTAGAGGCAATTTATAATTTTTTTAAAATATAAAGGCCTAAATAATATTTTGTATTTATTATTAGAAAGCTTGTCGGACAAGCTTCAGAACCAGTTTATCTTTGACTAAAAAATTAGAGATATTTTAATAAATGAGTGAAAAATATAAATAAAGCCACTTTTTAATTTTGAATCAATTTTTCATATTTAATCAAAATTAAAAGAAATTTTATTTGGCCAAGCAAGAAAATCCTAGAGATTTTGATTCTCTTAAAAATATCATACTTTTGATATTAAATTTCATCAAGTCATCACTAAAAATTAGTAATTAAAATATTAAATTGCTTAATTTCGTAATTATATGTTCATATATGCTTATATTGATGAATAAATTTACCCAAATGCAATTTAATGTTTAGAATGCAATCAATCATTCAATTACAAATGAAAACAATATAAAAAAAAATAATTTTTACCTTAAAATTCGTAATTATTATATTGGTTTAGTTACTAAGAGAGACAAGTAACTTTTACTAGTAAAATATTATTTAAATGCATCACGCAAATAAGGTATAATATAATATAATATATTACTAGTAAAATATTGTTTAAATGCATAAAAAAAACAAGTAATATTATTGATATGTTGTGTATTGTTTTAGGATTACAATAAAATTGACATTAAGAATTTTAAAGTCTTTAGGTCCTTAAGTTATTTAAGACAATTGACATTAATGAATAATAATAATTTTGTTATATAAGAAATATTTTTGAGGTTTAAAATTTGATATATAAATATTTGCTAAACCCTTTATTAAATTGGAGCGTTACATTTTAAGAATGATAGTTTACTATACATATAAGCTATTTTATATTAAAAAAATGTTCATTAATTTTGCATTCTATGTCTATGTTACTCAATGGGTGATAAGTACGAGATATCTAACTAAAGGAGTGAGTGTAATTGTTTAGATCTTGTTATTTTATAAGATGATTTTTATTGATAAATGAAGGGTATGTTATCCTTATTTATACATTTGAAAAGATTTAATAAATTTTGAGAATGAAATTTCTTTTAAGAAAAAAGATTGAAAGATTCTAAAAACGAAAGAGTTATTTTAGTATAATTATTTTATTAATTGAAAACAGAAAGAAATAAAAGGAAACATAGAAAAATAAAAGAAGAAAAGCTCAAAGAGAATCCAAAAAAGAACAAGTTTTATAATAAATTTATATATCTCTTTTGTATTAGTTTAATATATTTAAAAATTAATAGAATTAAATATTAAATTTTAGAATTTATATAAATAAATTTGTTTTTATTTTTCTTAATTAAGATGAATCAGAATTTAATGAATTGGGGATATGACATAAATGAACAAAGATATAAATTTCAGTCTAATAGGATTAAAGAATATAATTCTTAGTATTTTTTTGTCAAAAAGCATTAATTCCAAAACGGTTGGGTAAAGGGTGAAAAGGTAAAAGTATAAAAATCGAAATAAATAAAAGTATTATTGTATTAAAAACTTAAAACTAGGGTAAACTTGGAAGTGTATCTCTGAGATGTGGCGGGTGGCAATTGATGAGCGAGGAGTCGGTTTGCCGTCGCCGCATAGGAACGGCGTCGCCATTTTCATTTTTCGAATTTTCGTGGATCCCACATATGAAAGATTCTCTTTGATTTTCAAATCAACGATGCTTTTTTTCTCCGTCAACTAAATCCCAATTTTGATATTTATGAGCCGAATTTGACTTTGTCAAGCCCAACTTTTAGATTGAAATTACATTTCTAACCCTAAAGCAAAAAGGTACCTTTTCACTATTGCCGTCTCTTGTCACACATCAACGTCACGTTTGCTCCTTATTTACCCGTCTTAGCTAAGACTGCATGATGTGATTAACCGATTTATAAGATTTTCAATGCAATTTAACTTTGTTCTACATTATGAGTACTAGTTAGCTGAAGGTATTAATTTACTATCCAAATTTTACTCGAGGAAATCCAGCTGCATAATCCAGCAAGGTAATTTTTCAATCTATCAAAACATAAAAGCCAACCAAAATTTGATAAATTTTGTTTCAAATGATGGGTTTAAATAGATCATATTCCATAATAAACTAGCTAAAAAACAAATGGGTTTTCTTTTCTTGAATGCAAGGTAATTAAATTCTATTCCAAGGGATAAGCAAATATGATGATGAAATTTATATAAGACAAATTAAAATCGTCTGTGCTTGCGAGATGAGGTTGTTCATAAGTTTCTCAAATTCCATAAATGGCGACGGTCCATTATGATAAAAGCCGAAACAAGAATGCCTACAACTTTTACCTTCAATCGATTTACCACCATTAACATCAATTTCTACTTGAACTTTCTCACACACTCTCACTCACAAATAACATCAAGTTCAATGTCAAGTCAATGGACGCAACTGTTTAATGTGTTACAAAAACGTCTCATTTGATGTTGTTTCTTCTGTGCTGAAATGAAAACTTCTATTTCCTAACAAGAGGGGAAAGGTTTTCCTAGATCCAACTACCATAAATAAAATGGTTATCCCCAAATTTAAATCCGTGTCAAAAAAGTCTAAACATTACGTCTCTAATGAGATTCTGTTGCAGTACCAGGAAGAAAACGCCCAAAGAGGGTGAAATCTAATCCCACTATCCGTAGAAATTCTTGAACCTCTACCCCCAACGTTAAAGGTAGAGAGATGAGACTACACAACTAAAGGGTGGACCTCAAATCTTAAGTAAACTCAAGAAATCCAAGAGACCAGCCGGTATCAAGAATAAAAACAATGGGTAACAAACTTCATTCCAGGACTAATTGATTATTAACAAATTTACTGTATATTTTTCACTTCCTGCTTAGAGCATTTCATCTTTGTTTGTCTGCGAGAAATAGTAATTCATGTACTGTGCAACAACAAAAATTAATTAATGAATCAAAACAGAATCTTGGTAGCATACAAACGTAGTGTTTTGTGACACATGCAGGCACACCCAACCTAGAGGAAAATATTATCAGCCCACTATGACGTTGACTTATCCCCAGTTCTGAAAAAATGTTTAAAGCCAGATAATGGGATTCATCAAAGGACGTCATAAATGCACCAAAAACAACATTTGCAGTCCGTGCAAAGACCACACGGTATGGAAAACTTGCTTTCCAAATTACTGCATATTATCTTATCTTTCCCTTTCCACTATTTAACGCCTCTTGTTTCCATATGCAAATAATAATGCTTAAAAGTAGGAAAAAGAAGGAAATGGGATGCTACAACCACCAACAGCCAACTTTGTGTCTGGGAGAGCTAAACTAATTCAAGATATTTTTTTCCATTTGTTATGAACGTACAAACAACATGGGAACACTAACTTGAGCAAAATTGCCTATTCTAATGGGTTCATATTATGTACATATAATAACTTACTCTTCCATCTTGATGCAATGTGTTGTGGGAAGCCAGAAGCTTTAAGGCTGAGAAGTAATCAGGGGAGTCAGCCTTGAAAAGTATTTAGCTACAATTCTCCTCTCATCAGATGGATCCTTCAAAATTAGGAAGACACAGTAAAGAAGATGAAAGAAAAAGAAGTGCCAGAATTTCACAAGAACCTGAGATGATGATCAACATTCATTTAGTGAGCAGAAGGAAATGCAGACAACATAAAGCCAAACAATCACTAAAAGAATTTGTATCATAAAACTTGAAATGCTGCATTTGGCACATTTATCAAGTGAACACAATGTGAAACAGAAGAAATATAAAAACTAGCTGATCACACCAAGCTTTGCGCTTACATATTGGACATGGCTGAAACAAAGTGGAACAATAAGCAGGCAAAAGAATATAATTGGCAGTCAGAGCAAAGGCAAAAGGAGTATTTGCAGCTTAAATTTCTTGCCAAATTGAAGACAAACTCATCTCAATTAAGCTTACTTATTGTTTATTAGCCTAAACTATCATCAAAACTCCTTTCTGTGCTGCTTTTCTGTACAGTTTGGCTCATCTAACCTGAACACTGAAGAAATGTTTGTGCTACCTAAACCAAGATAATTCACTTTCAGAAAATTCCACCAGAAGTGGAAGACTTGTATGCTATTCGTTTAATGGTGGGAGCAAAGATAAGATGAAAGGTGATTATTAATTTAAAACCAAAAGTCTAAAACTCATGCTTGTGGAATTTATCTTCCTGAAGTATTCCTATACAATTGGTTATTTTTCCCAAATTTTAATCTTTAGCTATTCGTAGCATCAAAGTATGATGTTCATTCTCTTGTGGTATACAGAATCATCAACATGAAGACACTCTACTTTGTTCTTGACTGTTTTCTGTTGATAGATTGTTGAAGTACCAAAATTTCACAAAATGATGTGTTGCAGACACAAAATAGCTGAACTAACAACCTATCAACAATATGAAGACTACGATTTTTTTCTTAACAAAAAACACGTATAAGAAAACTTCAATATTTCCAGTTTGAATTTCCAGTATTAATGCTCAAAACTGTAAAAATAGAAGAAGCTTGATTAAGAAAATACCATCTTGCTTTCCTAACGGCCATATGTGTCTGGTCAGGGCTTTATTCATTTGAAACATGTTGATAGAATTAACATGAAAAAGAGCCTGTAAAGGGTCATCACATATTATATTTCGCTTATTCTTTGGATCTTGCAAATTCTTCTCCCGAATATAAGACCAGAGTTTCTTGACAACCTACCACCAAAAGTACAGCAAAGATAAAGAAAATGGAAGAGCAAGCCCTGAAATCATCAACAACATGAGCCAAGAAAATAGGAGAACATTTTCCTGAAATTCTGTTAACAGACCTCTGTTCTGGCCAATTCAGGCGCTCCGACAAGTGTTTGGAGTTCTGGAGAAAGACTACACAGTTTGGTAAAGCCACCTCTCTTTTTCTTGACATCTTTATCCACCTTAGTTGATGATCTAGTTGACCGGATAGATTAGTTTAGTTCAGGAAACATCAGCACCAATCAGTAAAGGATCATAGTACAGATCAGAATATTCAACATTATGTACATTTGATCTCTATGCCAATATATGAATGCATTCCCACATCCTTGATAAACATTATAGACGTGATCAATCATATAGAATTACAAATCATCAACTCCAACAATAACAAGCAAGATAAAATTATTAATATTCAACAAAACCTAATCCTGTATCCATAAAAAACATTAACAGAAAAATTTATAAAAAATGGAAACAACACAAAGCCCTAACCACATAACTATTTCAAACATAGATCTTTGCAACCCTAAAAGCTGAATAAGTGAAAAGCATATGCAGTTGTAGATGATATTACAATGGTATCTACTTCAGATTACAAGCCTTAAAAAATTATGTCTGAATGAAGCTCACAATGCACTCCTTCCCCTATTTGGCATTATTTATGTATCAAGAATTATTCAACTCTTAATACAGAGTTCAATCATGTCATAGTAACTACAGCTTCATTTCCCAGGTATCCCTAAGCATCAATTGATACAAGATCTAAAATAATTAGCAAAAACCAATACAAGATAAGTGTTACAATAACACAACACGAGGCTAAAAGATCAGCATAACCTTTGGAAACAAGGAATGGGTAACCACAAGGAATAGTTATTCTTAATTTTATTGAGCTCCACTCAAATTCAGTGGAAAAATTGTTATTACAAGTAATGATCAGTAGCTTAAAGAATCTTCTGTTCAACCTTATTAATATATAGATAGATATAGATATAGATATAGATGACAATTTGTGCTCCATCCAAATGTGATAATGCAACCGTTTGACCAAGCATAAGAGCAATTTTGACTTTATAAATTTGAAACGACTTTTAATTTATACTAATAAAGATAAAACTACAGGGATGCTTGGCATGTACTTCAAGCAATATTATTCTTTCAGACACAGAATTATTGGAGAAGGGATAAGAAGAAAGTGAGACCTAATGATAGAAGAAAAAAATCAACACAAACACAAGGCTGCAAGAAGAACTAACCCTTTTCTCTTGCTTCTTCGCTTAGCACTCTTTTCCTCTTTCTCTTCCTCCTCTTCCTCCTCCTCTTCTTCTTCCTCTGGATTGTTGAAATCTCTTGATGCAGAATGATAACAATCTTCACCTTCTATCTTCTGCTTAGCATTTTCTGATTTTTCATCGATAACTTGACATTATTATTCCAATCAAATAACTCAGCATGCAAATCTTGGATGACACCTCTAAAGGTAAAATACCAAGTTCACTGTGATCCAATTCGTGTTGTGGGAGTTCAAGTTGTGATTGCATAAAAATTTAAACATCCTATGGTAATCCAAATACTGAAAAACTTGATTAGATTATACAAACAAAAAATAATATTAGTTAACAAACAACCCAACAAGGAAATTCATACCAAGTGCTAACGTAAGCCATTTATACACCGTGCATCAAATAATAAAAAACTAATTTCTAAGAGTTATGTACATGTGCTTGAGAAAACAATGCAGTAACCCCCATGTAACCCCTTTTCTTTGGCCAAGTTCAATTTCTCACCCATGGATACTCAAAATCAATTGCATTTTGTCTCGTAAAATAAGTTTTTTTAACTAGAATAAGTCATATTTTTTGACAAGACAAAGTCATATTTAATCTTTACTAAAAGTTATTTTTATTTAAAGCTAAAATAAGTTTTATATGAAAAAAAATCTTTGTCTATTACCCCCCAAAAATTAGAAATATGACGAAGTTTACTGCAAGAAAAGTTCTTGTAGCCGTTTGTTTCCAATTATTTGCTCAACATAAATAAAAATGTTAAATCTTGAACAAAGAAAACTATGCACATATCCAACCTCAGCCAAAAAAAAAAAAAAAAAAAAAGATAGTAAAGAATAGCTTCTTAAACAAAGTACCGTCTTCTGCACTCAGTGGCCAAATATGCTTCGACAAAGCCTTATTCATCTTAAACATATCAATAGAGTTCACATGGAAAAGAGCTTGCAATGACTCGTCACATAGTATTTTTCGCTTGTTGTTTGGATCCTGCAATTTATGTTCTTTGATATATGCCCAAATTTTCTTCACAACCTGGATCCATGTAAAAGTTAATCGTCAGTAGCATGAAGTAATGATATATTGGAAGGAAATTACAAGGACATACTTATATATGCTGTCAATTTTACCTCAGTTCTTGCCAATTCAGGCACTCCAACAAACTTTTGAAGTTGTGTAGAAAGGCTACATAATTTGTTAAAGCCACCTCCCCTCTTCTTGGCTTTTTTAGACCTAATGGACAAAATGAACATAAAAGTTCAGTGTTATTAGTACCAATAAATTAACATATGATTGCACATCCTGGCATTCATTATAGCATATAGTTATTGCAGTGTCCCCATGTATCCCATTGACTTGATAACAAACGATGATAACAAACTGGATACCATTATTTGCAAGAAGTATAGAATTTAAATTCATAACCTCAAAATAAAATAGAAACTTAAAAAAAAAAAAAAGAATTACGAACTTTTTTACCCAATGAAAGAAATTCACCATACTCATTAGAAACAAAACTTATAACTCATAGGCATGATTAGCCAACTTATTATAAGGTTCATTTTATACATTTTACGACAATCATAACGATAAACCTTTTAAGGACAGCGAAAGCTCAATGCAATTACACATGCAATGCAGAATAACTCATTACTCAAAGCAGTAAACCTTCAAGAATGAAACAATCTGTGGCAATTTCTTGAAATTCCAATAAAATTACTAACCAACCAATAGAAATGGGTGCATAAAATGTTATAAGAAGAACAGAAAACAAATACCTTTTCACATCAATATCAACTAAAAATAATTTCATTTATGTTTTTCACCGAACAAAAACCTCAACAGAGAAGGAAAAAAAATGTCTTCGTTTTTTTTCTTTTAACTAAAAAGAAAAAGAAAGCTAAGTAAACAATTTACTGTTCTTGTTCCTTTTCACTTTCTTCTTCTTCGTCTACTTTTACTTCAACTACATCATTTCCATCTTCCCCATTTTCTTCTCGTTCTTTTTCTAGGGTGTTGATGAAAATGTCGATTTGTTCCCTAACGAAAGCCTTTCGGTCAGACAAGTCCACTTTAAACTCTTCCTCCAGTTGCTTCCGTACACTGCCTGCAGTTGTCGTGTCAAGGTCCGACTCCAGCAGGATTTCTCGGAGCCGCGCCGCGAGGTCCGATTCCGACACCATTTTCTATTTTTCGATATTTCCCGGGCTACAGAAACAAAACAGGGAGATTTTCGGAGAGCCAAGTGGATGAGAATTTCGGAGGGGATTGGTGCGAGGGTGTTTATGGAATTAGGAAAGCGTCGGTATCTGCCGTTTTACATGTATTATCGTTATCATTTTCAAGAATTTGTAGTTTTCCAACTCATTGTTTAATTAATTAATTGATTTTCTTGACATAATAATAAATATTTTTAACATAATAAAATTTATTATTAATTATTACATTAAAAATAAGAAATTATTATAAATAATAAATATAAAAATTTTAACAAGAATTTTAAAATATTCGTTTGCTGAATTATAATAATACCATGTTTTTCATCATTCTTTTTCAGACTTATATGTCTTTAATAATAAAATTTAATAAAACTTTAATATAATTGAAAATTCAAATTATTTTCAATAATATGGATATTAATAAATTTCAAACCAACGTGGGAATTAATAAAAAAGTAATTACATTAAAAAAAAATTACTAAAATATTTCCTTGAAAAACACAAAATAATGCACCTTATTATTGAACTATATATAAAAGTTCGTAATCTATAATTCTACTCTATAAAAATTAATTACTTTATTCTAAATTAGATTAAGTATGAAATTTTCAGTTCTTAATCATCGTTAAAACAATTTTTTCCAAATTTCCGTCTATGCTACATCCACATAGATATATGAAAAAAATAAATACATAAATAAATATTCCAAATAAATATATAAGATCACTACTACTACTACTACTAACTAACAGGATCCGAATCACAATATATTATAATAAAATAATATTATATAATGTCCAAATTTATTTATAGAAACTAATGGGATAAACTAGTATTAATTATCCCTTAATTTATACAATATATTTTTAATAATTATATTAATTTTATATTTTATTTAAAAATAATAATAATATATCAAATTAATTTATATTAAAAAAAATCGTAATCCCAATACCATTCGTTATAATAAATCACAATTGATTATAATAAACATGTGCAAAGGTAGAATCAATACTATAGAAATTCTCCATTCACGTTCCATTAGATAATAAGGTAACCTATGCGAGCTGTTTCTATGTACAACTGCAGAAGCACGCCAGGATGGCTCGGATGAGTAGCCACTAAATTTCATGAAATCAGTGCATCTAACACTTACCTTTATCATTCTTGGCAATCTGTATGACTATCCCCGTATGAAAATGCTAAATCAAACAAGAGCTAAGGATACAGCTAGGAAGGATGCAAACACTACAAACTATCATCATCACTGTAATCAGAAGCCTTTTCATCTGAATCAGACTCACCATCAAAGCTGATGTCTTGAGTTTCTTCTGTTCTATTCTCGCCACCTTCTTTGAAGAATTCTTCCTTGAATTCGTTCAAAACATAAGGTTCTATCAATTTCCAAAACCATGTTGAATTGCTTCCCAAAAATCCTAGCCAAAACACTTTTCCCTTCTTTTTCACCCTGCAATCAAGAGATTTTGCCTCCAATGCTTTGACAACCTTTGCAACCCCCTCACTGCTTCCCTTCAGCTTTAACACAATATCCCCTACTGATGTTCTATGGCCCCCATACATAAACCAATATGCCAAAACTCGTGGTGACAGCCATCTATGAATTAGCTTGGGAATCAGCGGCCGTCCTTTTGGCCAAAACTGGTCTGCATAAAAACCAAAATAAGAGTGCGAGATGGTAGAAAACTTGTATGGTATATCATGACTATCATCACATAGCTTACTAGAAGGATGTAACCACTCACGATACTGGTCATATAGATGTCTCCTCAAAACTGAATGCATTCCAAAATTCTCGTTGAATTCAAAACGGATCATGTGTCTCTTCCTCTCTTCATCTGATTCAATACGCAGACCACCTAACAGCAAACCAATTAAATTCTCCCGTTGTTCTTTGCTTAACTTCAGGCTTACTGCTTTCTTGACCTCTTTCCTGGTCAAGCTCAAGACATAATCAAGTTTTTGCATCAATGGGGACTCGATATCATATTTCTTCTTGCACATCAGATCATAAATCTTTTCTGCCTTCACATAATCTCCAGAAGAGAGATATGCCCTTAAAATAGCATTGCACGATCTAGTGCTGACACCAATTCTCTCATCATTGAGCATTTGGTTAAAAATATCCTCAGCTTTCTCAAGATTACCAACATTGGCCAATGATTCTAAGTATATGCTGTAAATAGTACGATTGGGTTGACATCGCTCAAGACACTCAGAGAAAGCTAAGTGCAATCTATCATGCATACCCAAATTTAGGTACATGTTTATTAGAACAACATAAGAAGAAATAAGCGGCTTCATACCACTCTCCACAAACTCTTTCATTAGAGATTCTGCAAGTTCTGTCTCCCGAGCTTTACATAACACCTCTATGATCTTATGATATGCTGGAACACTAGCAGAACCCAAATGCTTCTGCATCTCCCTAAATATATCCAAAGATTTCATATATTCTCCAACCTTGGCATAAGCTTCCATTTTATATACAAAAGCCAGAGTGGGGATGTCACTATCAGAATCGAGCATTCTGAGCCAAGTTCTTTCTGTGTCCACCACATCCCCTTCCTTCGCACAAACTCTCAAGATAGACAAAAGTACCTCTTTTCCTTCTTCAATTCCTGCTTGTTGCATCTCTTTCCTTAGTGATGCCATCCTTTCTTTATCAACATTCTCCTGATAGCTATGCAGCCAAATTAAACCATGGTAAATATCCTTTTGTAACTCAAGTCCAGATGTCACCAGATTGTGATAAATAAACTCAGCTTGTTTAAGGTAACATTTTGACAAACCTCCAGGTTTGCTTACTAGAGCTCTGAACAGGGAATTATGCAAACTAAGACGAGGAATATAACCTCCCAGTTGAATCATACGATTGTAAATGCTACACGCTTCATCCAAGCAACCTTGAACTGGTGCACTGAGATATGCAACAATCAAAATGTGAAAGGAAGATTCACTAGGCACACGTCCCTGATTAATTATGTCATCAAATACCTCCCGACATTTGGCAAACTTTCG
This sequence comes from Trichilia hirta, assembly GCA_035221805.1. NCBI lineage: Eukaryota > Viridiplantae > Streptophyta > Magnoliopsida > Sapindales > Meliaceae > Trichilia > Trichilia hirta. The sequence continues at coordinate 122,470 of JAWDEX010000015.1, read as the reverse complement.
CTCCTTACCCATGTAATCTGCCAACTTGGTAGCAAGAGCAAAATCAAATCGATACCAATATTGCTGCATCATCCATTTGTAAATCTGAGACACAACAAATGACTTTTAAAAGACAAAACTTTGGCTTAAATCATAAAATTCACAACTTGTTGTCAGAGAAGACTCGGCTTCAATTCCTCAGGTTCATGCATAACAATAATAAAACAGAAACGTAAAACAACAAATGATAAACCATAAGTTCCTTGGACACAAACCAGTCAGTGAGACGTTATGAAATTCTTGCGCAAATGACAATTTTTTTCAAAGCGGATTGCAAATATTCAGTGATATAAAATCAAATCTAACATCAATCTACTTCCAAAAGTTACGAACAATTTCAGAAGTAAAGTTTCGTGAATTTAAGCAAATTTAACTTAAAGCACTGTAATGCAAAAATCTAACCTTAATAAAAAAATATCACCATCCAACTTATTAGCTCGTAACAAAATAAACAAAAATCCTAAAAATGGCATCAAATTTAAACTACTGAGAACAAACATAAAACACATTTACCGTACCCTGAAGCCAGGCTCATTCTCACGAATCCGCATACAATGAACAACCAAATAAGTAGCGTCCTCCTGCCTCAACCACTTCTTTTGCGCATTCAGAATTCTGACAAGCGTTCCCGCCTTATGCGATGGCAATTCTTTACATAGCCACGCAAGCTTTGAACGCCTCCATTGCTCAGGCAGATCCTCCAGCTCTTTCACCTCCACGACTGGCGCAGCCAAATGCCTCGTATCAGTCCCCGCCACCGCAGCATCAAAATTAAATTGCCCTCTTTCTTCATAGTTATGATCATTGTTATTGAAGAGATCCCATTTTTCTTCGACGGAAGAATCTTTTTCAGCCGCCGCCTGTTCGACAAATGTACTCTGAGGAGCAGCGGCGAAGGCAAGAGGGACAAAACGGAAGCGTTGGTGCTTGGATGTAATGGTGGCCACAGAGTAGGGGAGGAAACTGAGGTGGCGATGGTGGTGAGATAGAGATAGTGGGCGGAGGAGACAGAGTGAGTGTCGCATGGGAGAAGAAAGCGTTTGGATTGGGTTTAGCGGGTGGGTTGAAATCGAAAGCATCTTTTGTGTACTTGCTGGCTCTGCTGGACTTTCCGTTTGGCGACTTCACTACCTAGTGTCATTGCGGTCGAACCACGGGCTTGGTGGATCGAACCCGAGCTTAAGTCAATTTGCTTGATGGGGAACTCTTTAATATCCCATTGGACCACTAGCTAGTTGAGAAGCGACGCCTAAATTTTCATTGGATTTGATGAGAAAATTAGTAAGAAAAAAATATTAAGCGTTTTTTTTTCAAATTTTTTATTTCAAATTTCGTAAATTTTATTCTAAAAAATAAGCAATACTATTTTTAAAATTTAAGTAAATTTTATGTATTTATTTATTTATTTTTATATTAATTATAATTATGATTATTTAATAACTAAATATTCTATCGAATGAATAAAGATGTGACGAAAGGTACATTGCTTATTCATTTATTATGAATAATGGTTCATTGAAACTGCAAATTAATGGATGGAGGCGATCTCAAGAAAGTCAAGTGAAAAGTTTCAGTTGGCGAAATCTTACAACAAAACTAATGGGCTCTCAATACTGTAGAAATTAGTACGACGGCCGAGCCTTCGGGCGTGTGGGCATTTTAAATAAAAGAAAAATCTTCAGTATTAATTATCTTTTACATAATTATTTATTTTTTAAAATTTTCAGTCGAATTTTCGCCTCTTACAAATTATAATATAAATTTATATTAATAAAATTACTGTAATTGTATATGAATGCATGAATCATATAAAATATTTTATCAAAAAATATGCTTAGTGGATATTTTATTATAAAAACTTTTATCATTTAATGGATAATTTTTTCTTTTTTTTCGTAATTTAAATAATAATATGAACTTAATTTTATATTCAATTCAGAACTTAAATTGTTAATAATTATTTGAAAAATATTAATTTATAAATTAATTAAATTTTTTTTTTTTACAATTTACATCAATTTAGATGGAAGGATTTGAAATCGTCCAGCTTGTCTCCTCTGGTCTAAAAATTCGTACGATGACGCTAGCCCTAGCCCAGAGGCCAACAGGCAACAACATAGAATCATGAAATCTTGACACGTGTTCAAGTATTTTTGCCAATAATTGCGACTTTTTTTGATCTTTATTGGGTGGTGTTAGCTACAATCCAAAGTCCCATAGTTTGGTTCTGTTTCCTGCCTGCGGGGGAAAAGTAACCTTACCAACTTTCCACCAATTCTAATAATTCACCCTTTTATCAAATGCCTTTCTAAATTAATTAATTAAAAAATAATAATAATCAAGTCTCTATTTTTTATATGTTTCTAAATGAAAAAGATAATTATTATAATTGTATTAAATAGATTCAAAATCTGTATCAAAGTAATTAAATTACTCTCGTAGCATTAGATTTTCACTGCCTGACGCAAACAATGAAGGATATTTGAGTCATTTCAGTGAAATTGGAATCTTATTTAATATGATTAAATAATTGATATTTAAAAAGAGAAGTAAGGGTTATGCTATGATACAATTAATTATACCATATATTTTTATACTTCTTCATTTCTTTTTTACTCTTTAATTATACCATACATTTAATTGTACCGTAACTTTTTTTCTTTTCTATAACTAAAAATTGAGAATTATAATAAAAAAAATTATTAGTTAAAGTAAAAAAGAATCAGAATAATTGTAATAATTGAATTTTGCTCTAAAAATATCTATTTCATTATTTGTTTGAGTCCAAATCTAGAGCTTTCTAGTAGTGTCCATTAATTTAAAAATAAAAAAGAAGGTATTCTCAACAAATTATTGATAAACTCCCACTTTCCCATTTAGATGATGAATATTTAAATTGTCAAGGCATAATGTATGGAATCATGGTAAAATATCTGCCAACACATCATACATATAATATTTTTTAATGTCATACTTTAGTAAACTTTTTCATATTTGTGATGTAAAAGTTAAAATTATTAAATAAACCAAATGGGTATCATCTATAAGAGTTTTCTCCAATTTTATCTCAACAAAGTTCGTATTAGGCAAGATCAGATGGTTTTATGTATTATCGAGAGATTGAGTTTGACAAGTTTAGAAAATTTTTAGTAATTAAGTTGATTTGTTAAAAAAAAAAAAAAAAAAATTTAAACATAAAGTTTATTTAATAAGATTTCAGTCAATTACGGTAATTTTAATTTTCAATTTTTAGTTTACTGCTTATTTTGGTCTTTTCGTGATTTGAATTGTCAAACTAATATTTAGAAATTTTGTTGGGTCAAACATTGTTGATTTTATTGGTGGTCTTTCACATTTAATGGTCTATTTGTCAAAATTACGAAACATAAGTTCAGATTATCAAATATTTATTAAATTTGTATTCTAACATTTAGACTCTTAAATTTTAGTTGACTTGCAATATTGATTATTTAAGATATTAATTAATATATGAAACAATATTAAATTTTAAATTAACATTTTTAGTATAATTTTTGTTATAAATAAGTAAATAACAAAAGGGGAATAATTAATGATATTTTTGTTACATTTTTTTATATTTTATTAATTGTCACATCCAGACATTTTAATAATTAAAATTAAATTTAATGCTTATAATTAATAAGAATTAATTGAAAGTGTCTATATATTAATATTATGAGATAAAACTTAAATTAATTTAATTAGTAGTAATAAATAATTAATTAATATGTAAGAATTACAAGAATTTATTTATTTATAGTAATTTTTTTATTAGGAAGTAGATTTCAGCTTCAATCAGGCTTAGTTTAGAGTTCAATTTTACTAATTTATTCAAGATGTAATAATAGATAATTAATAGATAAACTAAATGCATTATAAATTATTTGAAGAATTTTCTTTTATCTATTTGGTGAGATAATTGAAATAGATAATAATATTTCTAAAAATCAACAATTCTCACCCACTTTGTCCATAAATTGCTGTAAATCACCCACTGAATTTTCAAAATGAGAGAAATATTTAATAAAAACTTTTTTTATTAAAAATACTTTTAAATTAATATAAACACGTAAATTTTTTCTGATTTTAGAATAATATAAACATGAAAATTGCTTTGGAAAAAAAGTGTGCGATCCTACTTTTCACTAAACAATTTTTAAAAATATTTTTATAAATATTGTAAATAGTAGTTTAAAATATAATAAATGAGAAATGATGAACTTGATTGATATTAATTACCAGAGAGGTTAATTTATATTTGCTACTGCAATTCAAATTCTAAGTTCCATAATAATAAGTTATTACTTTTGATTTAATACAAAAGAATATATATACATATAACAATTTATACCAGAGAAATGGCCTAGAACCAATTGTGTCATATTATTTACAGTATTATTTTATTATATATATAAATTTATAATTAATTATAGATTTATTTATAATTAATAAAATAACATTTTATTTATATCATTTTACATCTATTCAGTTGTTATTTATTTTATAATTTAATTAATAATGCAAAATGAGATATTGTGATATATTACGTGTTAAGAGGCTATTTACAATAAGTTGTAAATATGAATAAATAGTCTATGATTTAAATACATTCGAATAAGTTTTTAGTCAAGGTGATGTCATTAGGGACTATGACATTACATGGCTGGCATATTTTATTACTACCAATGATTAGTATTCGATGCTAATAGTTGGGTGATGAGTCTTATGTCATAAGAACATAAATATGAGTATTACGTTGATGAACATATTACTGAACTTGATCAAATGTGATAAATTACATGAGTGATTATTCAAAATCAATGATGTATCGCACAGCCATACTAGTGTATCACTAGTTCTTTGACCTGAGATGTCACGGCTGCTCTCTATACTGAAACACATCATTCACTTGTGTATATCGCATTGGGCTAGCCACGCCTGATGAAAAAATTTGCTGGCAATGTATTTTCATTGTAAGAGGATAGGTGATGATTAAAATGGAATTTGCTGACACAGATATTTAAGCTTGATATTCTAGGTAGAGGTATCATATACGAGAGTTAAAATTTTTTGGCCGGAGTACGCATATTCAAAAATGAGTTTTGTAAATAAGCAGATCCCATATATGATATGAGTCTCTGATTCTATGATTGAGTTAAAAGTTTGACAATTCTATGGCTCGCACTCAATCAGAAGTCGACAGCAGAGAGACTTTACTACATGAACGTACGACTATATGGACTGATTTAGAATCTTTTTTCATTGTACCTAGAGGTTATAATATCTTGCTAGAGATCACTTATAATTATTGAGAACCGTCGTGACCAATTTTGGTAATTAGAGATATTTTTCTAAATTGTTATTAATATATTTCTAAGCCACAAGTCTCATTTACTAATAAATAGATTAGTATTTTCTGTTCTCGAAAACTAATTTATTAAAATTAAATTTTCAAACTTGGATCTGCTTCAATTGAATAAAAAAATTAGTCTAAATTAAAATTAAATAGAATAATGATTCTAGTTAATTTTTTTTAATCATTCTAGAATTAACAGAATTCTAGCTGGAGTAAATTGATGAACATATGCCATCATGAGAAATAATAAATTACTTACTAATTTGTTAAAATAATTTAATTATTTAATAATTGATATGAATTTAAATTTAATATTTGATAGAGAATTTGAATCCTATCAATAAAATAAAATAAAACCTGAATTAAAATCTCTTTTAATAAAATATTATACTTAAACTTTCTAATGCAGTCAATAGGTTATAGGCATTTTAATAGGATAACCTAATAACTGTCAGGTGAGGGCCTTCGTAGAGTATCATAATTTATTTGACTTATTTCTTTATAGAGTATGTTGGACTTTCAATAACTGTCAGGTGCGGGATTTGATTACATTCCTATTTATAAAAGCATATTGGGTTTAGCCTAACTATATTAAGACATCAATAAATATAATGTGAGTTGTTAAGATCTAGAGGTAAGATGATTATATCTTATAATGAGTTACAAATAGAAATATGTTTCTAACTCATTGAGCTTATTTTACCAATAACTGTCAGGTGAGATTTTATAAGCTTGATAAGAACTTGATCACCCGTTAAAACTAGTAATATAATTATATTATATTTGTAATACAATTATATTTGTATTAATCAACCGCTAAAATTGATCACCTGCTAAAACAAGATGATTATATCTTGTTTTAAATAAATTAGTATTGACGTCGTCCAAAATTTGACATAAAGAAAAATTTTAAAATGGAGTCGCCATCTATCCAAATAATAGTGGGATAGATCACCTAAAAAATTTAGATTCCAAGTTCGGGGGGTTG
>JAWDEX010000015.1:80496-113240 GCA_035221805.1 Trichilia hirta | reverse complement strand
AAGATCAATATTTTTGGTAACCGTTTTTACGGAAGTTGTAGGGTGCCTAATACCTTCCCTACACTTAATCAACCCCCTGAACTTGGAATCTAAATTTTTTAGGTGATCTATCCCACTATTATTTGATAGATGGCGACTCCATTTTTAAATTTTTCTTTACGTCAAATTTTGCACGACGTCAACAGTAAGAAAATAAAGAAAAAAGGCAAGAAGACTTCTAGTTTCAAACCAAAAGGAGGGGTTTCCAAGAAAAAGAGCATAGGTAAAAGAAAAGGCAAACAGGTTATCAAAAGCCAAGTCAATAATGAGTGTCCTCATTGCAAGAAGCTTGGACACCGAAAGAGAAATTGTTCTCTTTATTTAAAGAGCCTGAAACAGAGGAGAGTATCAGGTATGCTTTTTTATCATTTTATAAAAACTAAATTATATGTTATTTCAGATTCTCATTCTTAGATTATTGATTCAGCTGCCACCTTATATATTTGTATGTCGTTACAGGACCTTTACAGTAAGTAGTTACTAGAGAAAGGTGAAATGACATTGAAAATGACAAATGGAGCAACTATTGCTGTCACATATTTAGGGACCTGCAGACTCACTTTAGCATCAGGCCATATTTTTGTATTGTATAAAATTTTGTATTTTGATACAATCAATAAAAATATTTTGTCTGTTAAGTAAATGTGTAAATAGAGTTACACTTGTAATTTTGATAGATGTAAATATTGTATTTATTTGAGAAATAAATTAGTTGGCACTGGTTTGAATTTGAATGATTTATATGTTCTTAAGACTAATAGGATTAACATGATTAATACTGTTAATAAAAAACGATCTAAAAATAAAATTAATTCAAGATTAATTTGATATCACAGATTAGGTCATATTGGAGAAAAACGGATTAATAAGATGAGTGTAGATAGACTTATAGGTTCATTAGGTTCCGAACTTTATACATCTTATGAATCCTATCTTCAAGGTAAAATAACCAAAATGCCCTTTATCAGTAAAGAAAAAAGAGCCAATAAAGTTCTTAAATTGATACATAGTAATGTATGTAGACCATTTAGTGAAATGGTTAGAGGTGATTTTTTATACTTCATAACTTTTACTAATGATTATTTACGGTATAGTTATGTATACTTATTAAAGTACAAATCTAAATCATTTGAAAAGTTCAAAGAATTCAAATTAAAAGTAGAGAAATAAATAGGAAAGAGTATTAAAACTCTGCGATCTGATTGTGATGGAGAATATTTGAGTACTAAATTTTTAGAGTTTTTTAAATCAAATAATATAATATCTCAGCTAACTCCTCCTTATACACTATAATATAATGGTATATCAATAAAGAGAAATCATACCTTACTTGATATGGTGCCATTTATAATGAACTTTACTGACTTACTTTTATATCTTTTGGGTTATGCTTTAAATATAGTTATGTACATCTTGAATAGGACTCCATCCAAATTTGTACCCAAAATACCCTATCAGATATGGTATGAGAAATAACTAAGCTTCAATCACATGAAACTTTAGCTTATGTTAAAATTATTAAATCAGAGAAGCTAAATATGAAGTTTGAAAAAGGTCAATTCATTGAATATTTTAAAGAGATTTTAAGATGATGGAAGAAGTGTGATCAAGAAACATGTATAATTCCTCGAGAATTAGTTCATTGAGGAAGGTAGTGTAGGTAAAAAAATTGAGCTCTCAAAAGAGTTTAAAGAGCCTGATATAGATTAACCTAAATTGGATGAACCTATTGATGTAGATGAACCTGTTCGATCTGATCATCAATCTTCTATAGTTCCATCTCTTTGCAAAAGAACCAGAATATCACGCTCTCTACAAAGATACTTCTTTCTGTCAAATAATGATTTTGAATCATTTATGATAGGAGAAGATAAGCAGAAAGAAGATCTTAAAACTTATAAAAAGGTAATATCAAATATCGATTCTGAAAAATGGCTTGAAGCTATGAAATTTAAAATAAACTCCATGTATACTAATCAAGTAAGGTCACTTGTTGATCTATTAAAAGAAATTATTTCTATCGATTATAAATGGATTTACAAAAGAAAGATTGGCAAAGATGAAAAAGTAGAGATTCATAAAGTTAGGCTGGTGGCAAAAGGTGATACTCAGAAATAAGATATTGATTATGAGAAAACTTTTTTACCAGTCGCTATGCTTAAGTCAATTCAGATACTGCTTGCGATTGCAATTTATTATGACTATAAGATATGACAAATAGATGTAAAGACAGTCTTTTTCAATGGTTTTATTGAGAAGACCATATATATGCAATAACCTGAAGGGTTTGTTTCATCTTCAGATAGTCATAAAGTATGTAAGTTACGTAGATTCATATATATATTAAAGCAAGCTTCTAAAAGTTAGAACATAATGATTTGATGATGCTATCAAGTCATTTGATTTTATCAAAAATATTGATGAACCTTGTGTTTACAAAAAAGAAAATAACAATGCCATCATATTTTTTGTATTGTATATAGATGACATACTACTTATAGAAAATGATGTAGGCATATTATCTAAGGCAAAATTGTGATTAGCTAATGTATTCTCTATGAAAGATTTACGAAAAATGACCTATATCTTGGATATTCATCTCTATAAAGATAGAGTAAAACGAATAATAGATCTCTCTCAAAAGATATACATAAAAAAGATACTGAAAAAGTTCGGTATGAATGACTCAAAGAAGTGTTTCTTTTCGATTTTTCCATAACATAAATAATTTTAGATTATTGAACTTTCAGTTCATTATTGCATAGGTTACGATTGAAATTATAATTGTATAATACAACTAAAATGTAAGTACTGAAAGCTTTTTCAATATATTTTTCTTACTTGAGACATTAGAGGTAATTCAAAGATATTCTATATTATTCTTATTTAAAATCTTAAGATGATATCTATTTCGATAGATATCTTTAAAATTAAATAGATTTTTATAGATCTGCATGAATATAAGGTATTTTGAATGCAAAATCTAATTCTACTTGCTGACAGGACTATAGTTTTTTTGGAGCCTTCAATCAAATTTGTAGGACTTGAAATGGTATTTATTTTTAATTTAGCATTTATTAATTTTAAGAAATATTTTTATTCTTGCAAAATAGTATGCAAAAATATCCGTTAGGCAAATATTCCCACCTTTTTTTTTTAAGAAAGATAATATATTAAGTCTTATTTTCTTTTATTAAACATAAATGTTCATATTAAACAAAAAAAAAATACATATCATTTGATTATAAAAAATATCATATGATTACTAAAATACCAAACCAAAAGAAAAAAATACAATAACTTTAATAACAATAATAAAAAGAATATAAAAATAGTAAATTTATCTAACTTTAATTGATATGAATATTTCCATCACCGATTAAATGTTCAATATTCTTGTTTTTATCTGCAAAAAAGTCAGAGACACAAGATGACTAAAATTTAAAGAATTTAAATTATTAATAAAATTAATCTCCACTTTCTTTTTCTTATTTTTTTTAGGTGCCCTGCATGTTCATGACTAATACTCTTTTTCTCCACACTTTCTACATAGATCATCAAAAAATTTTCTAGACTTATCATTGAGATTTGGCCTTTCATAAATATTTCACTTCTGGTAGTTATATTTATTTTTAATATTTCATCATTTTAAGAATTTATGACCATCGCAAAGACAGTAACTATACCCCTTCTTAAAATTTTTGTCATATACATGATTATTAGTGGTATTTATCTTCACTTTTGGGAATGGTATAGATTCAATTGGACATTTTTCCTAATTTTTTAATAGAATTCATTATTTTGCTCAGCTAGCAAAAGGCAAGAGAAGAATTGAGAGTACTTTTGAAACTCACATTCTAAATATTGTTATTACAGAACAACATTACTTACATGAAACATAGAAAATATCTTTTCCAGCATGCTTTGTTTAGATGCTTTCTCAACATACAATTTTAATTGTTAGACGATATGGCAGAATTATACTAAATAGCAATTTTGTAATCTCATAATCTCAAATTCATCCACTCATCTTTTACCTTAAGTAGAAAAATATTTTTTTAGTGATCAAATCTCTCTTTTAAAATTTTCACAAATCTAGTAAATTCTCAAAAGTGAAATATTGAGCCTTTAGGCTCTCATAAAAATGATGATGTAGAAAAAATCATAATCTTCGATCGATCTTATAGGGATAATCGATTTTTCTTCTTGATAGTATCTGCCAGTCCAAGGGCTTGTAAATCTATTCTCATACTTAGGATTCAAGAAAGATAATTATTTGCAATAATAGTAAGAGCTAAAATTTTTATATTTTTAAGACTTGCCATTTTAATTTAGTTATTTAAAAATAAAAAAAATTAATGACTTAAAAATTAAATATATTTCACACGGAGAATAAAAGATAATGAACTTCGTGCATATAGTTAGAACTTTAAATCCACATATATAATTTGTCATAGATTTAAAATTTTAGGTTTTAGTCTAATGATTATGCAAAATTTTGGGTTCTGATTATTAGGTTTTGATGTCTTTAGAGTTTTAGATCCAAATTTATATTTTAATTTATTTTTAAAACTTCAAATTCTAATTGATTATATTAAAATTTCAGTTTTAATATATAATAAAATAACAAATATAATAAGCATAATACTTTTAAAATTTAAATGCATATATATTGAAAACTTTGGACCATATAAAATTTTATTATTACTCAAGATTTCAATGTTAATAAGATTAATTTTAAAACTTCAAAATTTAATTATCTCTCTCTTATTATTAAATAAATAATATATACTATTCTTATTTTTTGATATAAAAAATTTATTTTTATGGAAACCACAGAATATACTTATAAGAATAATTGTATAAAATAAAAATAATATAATTATAAAATTAAGTTTAATATAATATAAAAATATTAAATTAAAAATATAAATAAAATATTTTATGTATTGATATTGTACTAATAATATATTATAAATATTAATTTAGAGTGTAATAAAAAAAAGGTGATAAATTTAATTGATATTAGCCATTAATTAATATTTGTTATTTTAATTTAAATTTTAAATTTAGATTGGTAATTTTTTATCGTTTTTGATTCAATATAATATAAAAAAGTGTATATATAATAATTTATATTTTTTATATAATTAATTATAAACAGGTATTAAAATATATTAATAAATGACTGGCCTATGATTACACTTGCAAAATTAACAAAATTATATGAAGTGGTAGGATAGATCAGAAAACGCAATCCATGATAAAATTAATGATCTAATACTAAAAGTGGTGAAAGGACACATGACATTGTATCAATAAATATAATTTCATTAGTAAGGAATTTTATTAAAATCATATGAAATTGAAGGCGGTTCCTGCCCACACCAGATCACACCACTACAACCAATGCCATACCAAAAAAAGTATTTCCTCGTGACTTGTGGAACCTTATCCACAGTAAACCCCAATTTCGTCATTTTACTTCACCTATACTGGGACATGCGTAAAATCCCAGCCCCATTTCCGTAATTACGACTACGTTCAGTGGATCAAATATAACACAAATGAAAAATTAGTAAAAAAACAAAAAAAAAATATCTAACCGAGTTACTTTACTTCACTTCGTCACTTTCCTCCCTTCAAAGGTTTTGGATAAAACACGGTTAACAGGGAAGAATTCGTGTTCCTACAATTTCTAGAGAGAAAGCTAAGGTTTCAATTTCGTTCACGAGCAATCTCCTCTCTCTCTTTACTGCAAATCCTTTTTTGTTAACAAAAATTAGAGAAAATCCGGTTGTACAGGTAAACTTTTCACGAGCAAAAACCCATCTGCGGTCTCTTTCTCTACCCATAACAATCCAACGGTTTGTGTCTCGCCACATCACCACCACCGTCACTTCCAGCTTGATCCCGATCATGCTCTTCTTGAAATTCATGATACGATAATGTGTTTGTTTGTCGAGTTCTTTTGTTTTTGCTTCTTTTGGTTTTAAAACTTAGTTTCTATAAAAGGAGATGGATCGATCAGCGATCACGGTGGGTCCAGGCATGGACATGCCGATCATGCACGATAGCGATCGGTATGAGCTCGTTCGCGATATTGGGTCGGGGAATTTCGGGGTGGCCAGGTTGATGAGGGATAAACAAACTGAGGAACTGGTTGCTGTTAAATATATTGAGCGAGGTGATAAGGTTAGTGCCTAAATCTTTTGTGTTTTACTTGCTTTTGGGCTTATGGTATTTGACATTTTTAGTGTTTTTTCTTTCGTTCTTTTTAATTATCTGGTTTCTATTGCTGTAAATTTGAGCTTCAGTTTACTTTGTTTGGTTTTTTGATTATTTTGATTTGTTTGATCAATGTGATTTTGATTTGCTGTTTGTTGCTGTTCTCTGTTGTCTTTTTGGTTCATGTTTAGGTTTAATTCTGAATTTTGATAATGTTGTTTTTATTGGAAATTTTCAATATTCGATTGATAGCAAATTGACGATGTAAATCTTGTTTATAATACTTGAGTTTAGACTTGCCAACTTATGAATCTAAAATAATTAAGTGTGACTTTGCGCTGATATTACATGTTACTTGGATCCATTGGATAATCTATGTTGTTATTTGATATGCCATACTGGTGTTGATGTGGATCTTTCTTTCTTTAATGTCGGTGGGAATTTCATTATTGCTCGAGTTGATGTTGTTATTCATCTGATTTTTGTTTTGTGCGACAGATTGATGAAAATGTGCAAAGAGAAATTATCAATCACAGATCACTGAGGCATCCCAACATAGTCAGATTTAAGGAGGTCTGCTCATTTATTATTTGTTATTATAGTTTTCCTACTTGGCAACACATGCAACATATAAATTTTTTATGCTACTACAGGTCATCTTAACTCCAACCCATCTGGCTATTGTAATGGAATATGCATCTGGCGGAGAGCTCTTTGAGCGCATATGCAATGCAGGACGTTTCAGTGAGGATGAGGTTTGTCTTCAACTTACTATTTTTTTTTTTCTTGGTAGTAATCAATAACTTATATTTAATGTACGCTAACTCACGCTGCAGGCACGCTTCTTCTTCCAACAACTTATATCTGGAGTCAGCTATTGTCATTCAATGGTATGCAAATTTTCTCATGTTTAACACCCTTTAGCCATTATTCTTGTATACCTAAAAGATATGATTGATTGACTTGGTTAAATTGTTGTTCTTGTATGCTTTCACGAAGCAAGTATGCCACCGGGACTTAAAATTGGAAAATACATTACTGGATGGAAGTCCTGCTCCTCGCCTGAAGATTTGTGATTTTGGATACTCAAAGGTACAAAATGTTCTTCTTGATTATGCGTACATTGTTGGTTCTATTGCCTATATATGATACTGAATATTAGATGTTCTGAAGCTGGAAACCGTTCTACACACACTGCAAGCTGATAGATAACCAAACAATGAAGATGGTACACCAAAATAACCATGAAGAAATTTCTCTATATTAAACCCCTCCACATAGCAGTGGAAGAGAGAAGGGAACACTCTGAATAATTATTGACGACCACTGAATTGTAAATATACTTATTTTTCTTTTTAATTTTGATTTGGTTCTTGCAGTCTTCAGTACTACATTCACAACCAAAATCAACTGTTGGTACCCCTGCATACATTGCCCCTGAAGTGTTACTTAAGAAAGAATATGATGGCAAGGTAATGTGTTTGTTATTTGAATCGGTCAACTTACACACGTTTCTATTGAGTCCAAATTGCTTGATGTTTGTCCAGGCTAGTATTGTTTTTTATCTGAATGTATACCTATAATTCTATGTTCCATAGTTTGATTAAGTCATATACACGTATCCTTCTTTATTGTCTGCTTATAAACAAATGTTTGTTGCTGAACCATGTAAATGGAGCTTTGATTTTGATGCCTAGGATTTTAGATTCATGGCTGAAGATGCTGTTTGTAACTTCAGGGATGAGACCATAGATGCCTATTAATCACCAATCATCACAATATGGCCATGCTTCGCTGTTTTCTTGAATTTCACATATTTGCAGCAAACTTATGCGGGAACCTTGTGTTTTTCGTCTTTAAACTCATGGTCGAATCACTTTCTTTGGCACTGCTTGCCCTCCGCTTCCCCTTGCGCTGTTTTCTTCTCTCTCTCCTGTCTAATTTTATTTTTCATATTTTATGCATTTATATTCCAGCATTAGCATGCCATCCCTTAGAATTTCAACTTTTAAACCTGTGATCATTTGCAATAAGTGCTTGTTGAGCATCTAATTTTAGGTTCATGGCTGAATGTGCTCTTAACAACTTCTAGGCTTTAGACCGTATGTGGCTGTTAGTTACATACAAAGAAAATTTGACTTGTGTTTCTACACTCACTATTTTCTGAGGAAACTTCTGAAATATCTTTAAGCTTGTTCTCAATTGGTCAAATGATCAGATAGTTCTTGGTCATTTGGTTCAAATGTTATTAAATTGGAAAAATGGAGTTGGTTTAGAATTAGTGTTGATAAGGCAGGAGTAAAGAGATGCTTATCCTATCAATCATTGACTGTATATGAAATAAATGCACCTGAGAAGTGCCTCGAGAAGTTTGACTGATAACTAAATCACCACTATAATACAGCATTGCTGAAGATAGTTTCCCGCTCACAACCCCCACACATGCATTTATATTGGTTTGTTAGTTATGCTAAAATTCTTGCTATTGAATGTGTATTCAGATTGCTGATGTGTGGTCCTGTGGGGTAACTTTATATGTTATGTTGGTGGGAGCATACCCTTTTGAGGATCCTGAAGAGCCAAAGAACTTCCGCAAGACAATACACGTAATTCCTTGTGCATTTTTCGTAAACGAATGGTTGCTTCATGAAGATACTTGAGTAACATAATTGGTTGTTTGTTGCAGCGAATTCTGAATGTGCAGTACTCAATTCCTGATTATGTCCATATATCTCCTGAGTGCCGCCATTTGATCTCAAGGATTTTCGTGGCTGACCCTGCAAAGGTTATTATGCGCTTTCTTGGTACCCAAGTTTACATGCGTACACTATTGGATAAGATGTTTTCAATTAATTGCTTTTATGTCCACCAGGAAACCATATGTTTTGTTAACTATTACCCATCTTCTTCTACCCGCATTTCTCTCATACTTCTATCAAGTCTTCTATTTGAGTGGATCTAGGTCTGATATGTCTGTGCGATTAAATTTTTTATCAGTTTGATTTGTCTTAATACTTATTTGCTTTTCTAGTCTGATCTCAGATACGAATGTCAAACATATGATTTGAGCCTAATTTTATATGGGCAGAGAATAACCATTCCTGAGATCAGAAATCACGAGTGGTTTTTGAGGAATCTTCCAGCAGATCTCATGGTTGATAACACAATGAACAACCAGTTTGAAGAACCTGATCAGCCTATGCAAAGCATTGATGAGATCATGCAGATAATTGCTGAAGCCACTATCCCAGCGGCTGGTACCAATAGTCTCAACCAGTATTTGACTGGTAGTCTCGACATCGATGACGAAATGGAAGAGGACCTAGAAACTGATCCCGATCTTGACATCGATAGCAGTGGGGAGATTATATATGCTATGTGATTGTTAAAGTTTGTAGAACTGGGGAATTTGATGTTCCAAAGTTGAATGAAGTTCCATCTATCTTGTGATTTGGCTGTGTAGGTGAGAACAATTAAGAAACTTCCACTGTTATCTTTGCATTTGCTCCATATTTCTACATGTCAGCTTGGAATCACCCTTTTAGGTGCAAGTGATTCTGTTTCCTGTATTTTATGTTGTATCACTCATAAAGTGGCATGTATGTACTGTAGCTTGCATACTGTGATGTAATAAATATGTTAGTGTTGTCTTTAACTATACAACTGTTTGATCCCTTTCTGTTTCCTGAGTTTGTCAGGTTTGATCACGAAGATTGAAATATGTTAGGGAATTTGTTACTTTGTTATACTAGAAGCAGCAACCAGTAACACTCATCAATTACCTATTGATACTATAATTATGATTTTTCCTCTTAAGGTTGGTTGCTTGATTATAAACTCCCTTTCCATTGTTTTCATCGTAAGTTTACCCGAGAGAAGAAACTTCTGGCTGCTTTGTGTGTAGCTGAGTTGTTACCACTAAGGAGGGTGAGACGACGGTTGTGTTTATGGAGGAGGAGGACGTTAGAGAGCATAGAGTGGCATAAAATGGGATAGATTTAGGGCACGCTTTTATTTGCAAACCCTGTTACTAGAATTTAATATAATTTGTATAGATGTGGATTATTTAAACAATGAGTATAATCTAATGTATCTGTGGGTGGGTGGTCTAGTTGGTTACTAGAGGTCCTCTTCTCGGTTCGAATATTTATAATTTTAATTTGTTTGCGGAAATGTAAGTGCCAATGGAGAGCAAAATGAAGCAATCAATAGAGGATGATAATGGTTGGATTGGGTATGGATAATTTTAAATTAAAAATTAAATTTAAGACCCTTTAATTTCTGAAAATCTTAGTTTTGAGGGAGAAAATTCTTAAAGCACACTGTAGAGTAAGTGCAATGGTTTTATATAAATAAAAATCTAAGACCAATCCATTAGTAACAATAATTTAAAAGATATAAATATCGAGTGAATGTTTTTTCTTCTTAGAACTAGAAGCCTGATAAAAGAAGTCCATTAATAGTCGCTTGAATTGTAGAGGGTTTCCAGGGAAAAAAAAAAAAAAAAAAGAGTTCCCCAGATTCTAATTTTTTCCGTTTTAACATAAAAAGGCTAGAGTTGTCAGGCTGATCTTTCATTTATTTATTTTTTGAAAGGAATCTTTGATTTGTTCAAAAGAGTTTAATATGATGAGGAAAAAAAAACTTTACAAGCGATAAATAAATAAAGATGATTAGCACAGCTCTTGTTTGTATCCATTCCATTCTATCCACAGAAAGAAAACAGAAAACTACAAAAATGAATGAAACCCAGCTGCATCTGCTATCTATCTTGATTTTTCTCTTCATCTTTTTTCATTTAACATCCAATCAATCCATTGTTCATCCATTACATCTTCTTCCCACTAAACATTTTGTCTTGGTTCATGGTTCTTGCCACGGAGCCTGGTCCTGGTTTAAGCTTGTGACTCTGATGAAATCATCAGGGTACAGGGTTACTGCAATCGATTTATCTGCTTCTGGTGTTGAACCCCAACAAGCTCAAGATCTTAAATCAATATCAGATTTCTTTAAGCCATTGATGGATTTCATGGAAAGTCTATCTGATTCTGAGCATGACAAAGTGATTGTTGTTGGTCACAGCTTAGGAGGTTTGGCTGTTTCTCAGGCAATGGAGAGGCATCCAAACAAGATTACTGTAGCTGTTTTTGTCGCTGCTTTGATGCCTGGACCGGATCTAAATATATCAACTCTAAATCAAGAGGTATTCGAGTCTCAATACTCGCTTCAAATTCACCGTTCACAACTTCAAATCTATCAAATTTTTATTTTATCCTTGTTTAGTTGCTTCTTATTGAAATCTTTGAATTAGTAATCTTGACTAATTATCCTAAGTGTGTGGTAAATTATTGTGTTAAATCTGATTCTAACTTAATAATTTACCACACGCTTAGGATAATTATGTAAACTTAATTTTAAATGTAGTAATAATGTTAGGAATATATAAAATAAATAATGACACTGTTATATTATTATCATATTTTTTATATTTTATTTTTGTGAAATTTCTTTTATTTTTTTAAAATTATATGATAATAATAAAATGCTTTATTTCTCTTATAATATAAATTAAAAAAAAAATTGTCTAATATTATAAATAATTTTGGCTCAAAAAAAGTGCTTTGACAACAAATTAACTAATTTTTTAATTAAAAACTCCACTAAAACAAGAACAAGATATGCTAAAAGAAATTCTATTTTAAAAATTCTAAAATACCTTTTTAACCTCTAATTATTTCTTAATTGATTCTAATTTGATATATTTTTTTCTTGAAGTCCTTCAGCAGACAAGGTCCTTTGATGGACTGCAAATATACATACGATGATGGGCCAAACAAACCTCCCACCACATTCATTTTTGGGCCTTTGTACTTAAAATCAATCGTATACCAGCATAGCCCAATGGAGGTATCAAATTTATGATTACTTACTTATATGGACATTTCATCTTGTAATTGTCATAAATATTTGACAAAGTTCATCTTAATGACAAAATTTTGAACAGGATTGGGCATTAGCAAGCATGTTGATGAGACCATTGAGATTGTTCAGTGAAGAAGATATGTCAAATGAGTTGGTATTAACGAGAGAAAAATATGGTTCTGTTAAAAGGGTTTTCATAATTTCTGAAAAGGATTTGGTTTCCGAGAAGGATTTTGTATTGTGGATGATCAATAAGAATCCTCCTCATCAAGTGAATGAGATCGAAGGAACAGATCATATGGTTATTATGTCAAAACCATTGGAACTATGGAACCATCTCTTAGCTATTGCTAAGGATTATGCTTGAGAGATGAAACTTGTGAGAGAAGGCAATAGTTTAGGGAACAAGAAAGTGTTATTAACATCTTTTGGCTTTTTTAATAGTATTTTTTTTTTTCAATTATGCCATCAAATGTTTTAGCATATGTTTAGTATTGTTGGCTTTTACTCAGTTTAAAAAAAAAAAAAAAAAGTAATAAAATGGGTTTACTAATATTAATTTATAATAAAATTTAATTATTTTTTAATTGATATTTAATATTTAAGCTTTTATCTCATAATAATTGTTGAGTCACAACAATAATTAAATTCTCAATACCAAATCTAATGCAATGCAAATTTTATACTCATAATTTTTTTTTTTTTCTTTCTTTTGCAAAGCTCTACCCTAATTTGTATATCCTCTTATTCGAATACGAATGTGTTATAAAGAAAGTGACTTATTTATATTAATGCAAATCACCATATCAAAACTTGTAAAGTTAGGAAGATAGTTTCTAAATTTTATACAAATTCACATGGTATCATAGTATTGATTTTTACTTGGTCTATATCATTTATTGTTAGTATTTGTATTGATTTTATAATTTATTTTTTTTTGGATGACGAGGAGACACTCCTATACTCAGCCATCACTGCAGTGGCAGCCATACATGGGTCAGGCACTCACCCCTTTAAGGTACGTATCCGCAGATCACACAGCACCTATCCTGAATCAATTAAGATTATGTACATGGACCACACTGCAGTGGTACTAAGTACAAGATAAAACTCTGATTGCACCAGACTCTTACACTTGAATGCACTTCAAGAAGTTCGAACTCAGGACCAGCACAAATGCCCCTCCAAAATAGAATCACTCGACTACCCTCAGTAGGTGCTGATTTTATAATTTTATAAATTAATATTATAACACCCCATCAATTTGTACATACAAAATTATCCAAAATTTATATCCCTAATAATATTTAATAATGATATAATATTAATATTTAATTGATCAAAAAGTAAATAAAATTATTTACATTTTTTCAATAAAGTAGTTATGTCTAAGACTAAATCATACCTTCATCATATTAAAATTAATTGATTAAATTTATTTATTATTATTTTTTAGAATATATTATTTAAATACATGCATTTAGCCATATTGAAATTTTAACCAAATTCTATTATTGTTAACTCTATTTTTAAAAATTGCTTAATAAATTAAGTTGTTGTTACAAATTTATTGGGGAACCTAATCAATAATGGGGTAAAGTCAACTTTTCAAAATTAAAACGATTCTCATCTATTTAAATTTTGGAATCTTTCAGGAATCTTGACATAGAGATTAAGGCCTTTGAAACACGTTGTATAAAACAAATAATAAGAAAGCCAAGAGGATAGTCTGATTATTAAATTAAATTAAATTAAATTAACGCTGATAAAAAGTCTACTACGCATATTAATTTAATCAATAAAACCTCAAGAGAATCAAGAATAATATAACCTTCCCCGAAATTCTTGATTTTAATTTTTAATCTTTGATATTTCTAAGCAAAAAATTATTTAATTTAAATTTAAATAAATAAATAAAATTGAATGTTATATATTTATCATAAAGTATAAATATTAGGATAATGTATACACATAGTTTTATTTTTCTTATACTTCTTGTTCTATTAGACATTATTTTATTTGTATTCAAACAAATTAAAATTATTAAATTATATCTACAAGTGAATGAATGGCCTTTTATGTTTGTTAAATCTTGGGATATAACTTGTGCAAATATTCCATTATGGTCAACATCGGCAGCCAATAAAAGAAAAAAATAAATAAATAATTTTTTATATGTTTTTATATTTTATTTTATCCCCTTAATCGTCTGTAATTAAGCAATTTTTTATTTTTTAAAAGACGTGTTTAACTGGGTTTGCTTATCATACAATCATAGAATGATTAATTAAGTAAATCGGAATCAATTAGAGTATATATTACCAATAAACAAGGCTTAATCATTCAAGTTGTGGGGACTGGTTCCTTCACTTTTTCGTTTTAATTTTTTTATTAAAAGAATCTTCATTAAACTTTGGTTAGGTTTGTTGAGTTAGCTACAATTATTGAAGATAAAAATATATAAGATATTTTTCTAAATATTATTCTAATGATTAATTTATATGAATATTTATTATTATTATTTTATTTTATAAATAATACATTATTCGAGATGGCTAAAATTTAAGATAATATTTAATTAAGAATTTAGGTGATGTTTGTTTTTTTTATCCGAAATTTGAGTAAATTTTAAATTCAACCGAATTCTAAATAGATTTGGATATACACATTTAAATAATATATTTATTTTTAATTTTTGATATCTTACTATAAGCATTAGGTCGTTTGTTGCACCTAAGAGGTGTAGTCTGGTAGTTTCATCACGTGGTGTTGGTGTTAGTTTGTCCGTATTCGAATTTCTAGGAGTGCATTCTTTATAAGAGTCTGGTGCAGTCAGGGTTTTATCATGTGTTTGGTACCACTGCAGTGTAGTCCCTGTAAATACGTTTTAAATGACTCAAGACAGGTGCTGTATGATCTGCGGATACGTACTCCAAAAAGGTGGGTGCCTAACCCGTGTATGGCCTCCCGCTGCAGTGATGACTAAATACAAAAATTTTCTCGTCATCCAAAAAAAAAAAATTAAGTTGTTTGTTTTATGTACTTATAATGTTTGAAAACGATTATTTGACACAAACATTTATAAGTTAAAATAAAATAAAAATAAAATTAATTTAATAAAAATTTTTAATTATATTATTGTTTTAAATAAAAATCAAAACTAAAAATATATATTTATTTTTAATTACAAAATATATGAAGTTTTTTTTTATATATTTTATAACGTTTTTAGTTTATTCTTTTCAAAATATAAAGAAATAATTATTTAAGTAAAAAAAATATATGATAAATAAAAAAGAAAATTACATTATTTTAAAAATAAAATTTATTTTTATTATAAATATTAAATATTGAATAAAAATTTAATAGGGTTGATTTTTATATGATAGAAAATAAATAAATTTAATAAGATATTTTTGAGACAAAAAAATTACTTAACTTTTAACACTTTTTTTGTATATATTCAGATAAAAGTGAAAAAAAAAATTATCAAACATAATATCTTACTATCAAACTTAAATTATAAAAATAAATAACTTAAATAAAGTGAATATCTCTACAATAAGTTAAAGTAAGATTTAAAAAAAAAATAAATGACACTTTAGTTTTGCATTATTACAATTTAAATTTATAATTTATTTTTATGCACCTTTATTCTTAGTTCATTTTTAATTATAAGTATTATCCGAGATAAAATCAAAGTTATTTAATAGGCATTCAATCTAAAATATTTGAAGATAAGGATATAGGCAATTGTTTTACAATTGTATTTAAATAGTTTAAGATTTTTCTCACTTACAAATTAAATTTTTATTTAATAAATATATCATGTGAACACAAATAATTAATTTTTAATTTTTCAAATTTTTATTTAATGAATTTGTCACCCAAAAATTTAGCTTACTTTAATGCTATATATAATTATTTCTCGATCGAAAATGTTAGACTTGAAGATAGGGGCACAAAGGATAGTATTTAAGTAGCTTAACAAAGGTATGAACTACACACTTTTTGATATTAATAGTAATATATATTTTTTTAATTTTATTCTCACACCATTAAAATACCATATAAAAAATTGGTCCATACTAATTTTTTTTTTTTTTAATTTTATTTTCAAACCAATAAAATATCATACAAAAAGAAAATCATTCTTTTGATCTTATACTTTCACAATAATTAATCTTTTAAAATAATAACTAGCTTGGTCAAAATAAATAAATATCTAACTTGCACAAAATATTATAGACTTGTAGTCGTGTAGATATTGTTGTAACCTATTGCTCGTGTTATACTATTGAGATTATAACCATAAGTGCGAAAGTATACGTGAATCTATATTATTATTTTGAATTATAGAATATGATTATATATTTTCTAAGGCTAAATATGGAAGCAGCGTATCTTTATTGTTGATACAATAATAGAAAAGTGCATTTTTATATTAATCTTAAAGACTATAATCTTAATGGATATAGAAAACTCTAAATTATTAGGTAGCCTATTATGCTTATTTTTATTTAACCAATCATAAAATAAAAAATAAAACTTATATATGCACATATTAAATTCATACTTAATTAGATATATTAGACCTATAAAACTTAATAAAACTCTAAATCATTAGGTAACCCATTTTACTTATTTTTATCTCGCTCATCATAAAATAAAAAATAAAACTCGGCTCTGTACATATTAAATTCATATTTAATTAGATATATTAAACTTATAAAACTTAATACGATTACTTAATTGAACTTAACTTAATTATGGTATTATGTAATATATAATTATGGACATATATAAACCCCTAATTATTGACATAATTAAGTATGTTTAAGTACTAAAATTAAATTAACTATATAGCAAACCAGACTAAGAAATGTACCTTATCATGCTATGCGTGATATTTAGTATAATTCTTTTCTTGTGTCCACCACTCTCACAGAAATAATAGCCAAAAGCTTTATTTTGTTACTTTTATTATTTCTTTTGTGGTGCACGATCTACGGACCTTGAAGGTTATTGCCAAATGAATAAATTTGTCATCTCTTGCTTTAGTCTATTTTCTTCTTATATATATCAAACTGATTAAATTATGCAAAATAAGAAATCAAAATCAAACGTATGAGCAAGTCCTGAGACAACTTTAACTTCAGTACTTTTAATTAAGAAAAGATATTTTCATAATATACTCTCTTAAATTTTCTTCTTTTTTTATACCTTATTAAAATAAGATTTACTAATAACTTACTTGTTTTAATCTTTTTGCTCATAGTAATACCGCTTTTTAATTTTCTTACAATTTTTTAGAAGAACTCTTTGACATTAGTTCAAACATAATGTTCTTAAAAATTTTTAGAATAGCATGCTTTAGAATTATAACTCATGCAATTTGAACTTTTCACCCTTCTATATCTCTCATATTATTGACAAATACTTATCGATAAAATTAGGGGATTTTGCTTTCTTTTGTGCAAAAGTCTAGATATATAATATCAAAAACAATCATAACTTTTTCTTTTTATACATTAAAGTTGGTGCTATTACATATAAGAATTGATGCTAGTGGCACCAATTCTAAGCATAATTAACAACTCAATCAAAGAACATAACTTATAGAGTCTTATGAAAACCACATCATTTTGTTAATTAATTCAAGTAATGGTATGGCTCATCACAAAATACTTAGTATAACATTAATATTTAAGTTTTGAGCAAAAATATTAACTTATAAGTGATATCTTGATATAGTAATTAAATACTATTAATAAAGCATATCAAATAATAAACTATTCTTTGAATCAATTTATTACTCACATATACGTCAAATAGTTGTCACACTTTTATTATCATAGGTGTATATGTAATTTGGCTAAGTAATGATTTTCTTTTGACCCGGCCAATATTTGTGTAAGTCACATATGCACAAAACTTTTTAATACTCTAAGTTAAATTAATTTCTACAAGAGAGATTACTTTGACAATATTTTATTTTAATTAATTCACTTTCGAATATTATATGTCATAAGAGTAAATTGAACTAATATTTAAATTTGAAACAAAATTAAACATAAATTTTTCTAATATTTTTTTATGGTTTTCTTACGATCAGATATTTCTTGATATTATAAAACAATATTAAATTTCATGTCTTTATACAATTGACGATAAATGTACTAATCTCTTGTAGTTTAATATATGTTGTAAGTCTAAAAGGATTATCATGAATATTTGAGTGACAATAACTACGTCTAATCTTCACGAATATCCATTTATTTAAAAGTCGAGTTCACCTCGTGTACATATGAGAATATAAATTAAATTAAATTTCAGTACATAAACTTTAAACTCAAACTTTATTTTGGATCGTAAGTTATATTTTATACGGGCATTAATTTTTAAAGAATACTAGTTAAAACGTAGAGTAATACTATTTATTCTTAAATATATTCTAAATGAATTAATAAGTATTCCTTTCTTGAATAATAAATTTTTATAATTTTTGAAGTTATTTATTATATTATTATATTATTCAATAAATACATACCACCTTATTTAGAATACATTTTAAGATGGAAAATTTAAGATAAATAACATTACCCTATAACATATTTATGTAAAGAAGGAACGATTATACCATGTTTCCTTTGTTTTTTTCAATTGTTTTGTTATAGTTTTGATTTTATAAACTATCCAATCATCTACTAAAACTTTTAGAAATTTATCAAAAGTAAAAATTGAAGAATAGAAATAATTGAGTTGGAAATTATTAAAAAAATTAAAAAATTATCATAAATCCATATATGCAGATCATTGTGGAAAGATTTTCACAATTATTTATGAGACAACATTTTAGTCCCCGAATCAAGTGACGGATTATTTATAGCGAAAATATTACTGCTTGCTTTCAGCCTGTGTTTGTCCGTTTTGCGTAGCAATTACTGCATGCAGTTTGAACCCAGTAGCAGACTTTAAAGTTTGCATTTTGTAAAAATTCATCTTCCATTAATCTACTGTAGAAAATTCAACGTTAATAGTAATGGAATGAACTTACATTACGTCGTTTAATTGACTTCGTACACGACATCATTGTTTCTTCTTCTTCTTCCTCCTCATCCGTTCATCCTAAAACTGTTTCTCTAACTCAAGTAAACACAGTTCGATAAAGCTTCACAAGGAAAAAAGACCCAGAAATCCATAAGCAAATTGATCGAAAAAGTTACAAGAAATTTGATTAATGGATGGAAACCTCACTTTTACAAATATCCACAATATCGGAATGGATTTACAACCAAATTACTGAGCTCTCTCTGCTCTCTCTTATACAACATCAATATTGTTCCTTCATTTTACAGAAATTAAACTCATCTGCGTACCCAGAAAAGAAAAGAAAAATAACAAATCCAATCTGAAATTGATGATGTTGATTCGATGAAATATGAAAATCAAGGAAGAATGCCAACGAGGGGAGTCGGTGTTCCAAACGTAGTCGATATCTCAGCAGGCGGCAAGTTCTGATGAATGACTACGTGCACTGCTTCGGCTACAGCCACAACAAATTCGATTGCCAATTTCACCAACTCGACACACATCTCTAATCTCTGAATCACCATCTCTGCGGGAAACGCCGAAAAATAAAGAGAAAGATTGTACTCTTCCTCTCCCTCTCTTTCTTTATAATCTAATATTTTCGCTTTATGGGTATCTCCTCCTCCTCCTTCTTCTGCTGATCTCCGCGTCAGTAATTATCCAATATAAAATTTGAAACTTTCTTCTTCATATTTATTTACCGAGAAAACCATATTGCTTGAAGATATGACTATTGAGCTTAATATGACCTTTCGAAATACCCAAAAGCCAGTAGCCCTTTTCCCTTTCTTTCCATCTCTCGCTCTCTCTCACTCACTCGCTGAAGACCAATTCTATCGATGATAGCACTTATAGATATACTACTGCTGGAAGTTTATCCAATATTATGGAGGATGCGATTGCAATGTTCAACAGATATACGATGTAGATTAATGACCCATTACATATATTTTAATATAATATAAAATAATATTAAAGACATAGTTTTCTTTTAAAATTAAAATAACAACAAAAATTTATGAGAATAAAAAAATGAAGTATATAGAGTATATAATAATTGTTCTATTAATACATATTTGTGATAAATTAAGCTTGGTTCTTCCAACGAATAAAATCCTTGACAAGAGAGGACATAATAAATGGGTCCAATCCGGCTTTTGTGGAACAAAACATGAAGCAAGGGTGGGATATGGGCGGTCTGTTCAGGGTTAAAACGGTTTGCATGACTTTTTCCACTCTGCTGGAGTCAAATTGCTGTATTTTTTTCTTCTTCTCCTTTTTTTTTTTAATCTTATGGTGACATAAAATTATTAGGAGATAAATATTATATTAATGTATTTTTTATATTTTTTTAAATTTAAATAATATGTAAAGTTACTTATTATTCACAAAATATCAAATATCAAATTTTGCAACTTATTATTACTCAAATTCGAATAGACTTAAGTTATGCTCAAGCAAATATTAAAGAATATTAAGTATAAATTACTAAAAAAAAATAAGTGTGTGTATTGTATTTTTATAATTAAATTAATAACATAAAATTAAAAATATAATAATTCTATAGAATCAGAATGAGGAAAAAACTAATAAAGTTATTCGACCATAGAATTATTTATGCATTTATATTTATATTTTATTTGTAGAGAAATTATCTTCAATATAATGCCCTGAAATAATTACAATCATTGAATCTAAATTGATATTCAGAAGTTCAATTTCGACACATTCTCAAAAATTAAAAAAAAAAAAAAATCGACAGAAAATCTGACCCCTTACCTTTAGTATAAGCATGCAAATCACACCATTTTCATTTGCATTATTGTCTATGCGGGAAAAATTTTGTCGTTTAATTATCTCAAACGTCCTTCTTTAATTTTTCAATAAAATTTCTTTCTTTTTTTTTTTAATTATCATTAACAAAATAAAATTCAAATCTTCCCATACTAATGAGGGAGATTAATCAATTTATTTTTACAATAATTATATGTGAGATGCTTGTAATTATTATTGAGTAATATATTACCCGCTAACATGACATTACAAATGGGTGCAAATTTAGGGAATCGAGGCATGTTTGTCTCTTATTGAAAAAAAAAAATAGAAATAAAATTGTCCAATCAATTTTATTGTCTAATAAGTGTTGCTAAAACTTGATAAATCGTTCAATTTGATTAACTATTGTTCAATTAATCAAAGTTAACCATGTGACAATATAAGATCGGGGGGACTAGCTTCATGTTCGAGGATATCATGTGTTCCACTTTAGCTAAATAGCAAAAGTGACCATAAATTCACGAATTTAATGAAATTAAGAATGAATTAATGTCTCAATTATTACTTGTTGACACAGTTAACATTTATAGAAAACGTGTCATAACATAGACTTACGAAGTGACAAAGATATACAATTTGTATATACTAAAGAGCCCAAAGGAAAATATAAAGTAGGAGAAATATTTATGTTCAGATAAGTCCTCAATGGACAAAGCCCAAGTAACTCGAATCCAAGCCCTTTGCAGAGTGCCCAGTCAGCACTTGCGATGCAAAGTGAATCCATCTCAGGTGCTGTGCTGGATATGACAGTTGTCCACAATAGCTTTAATGATGATCATAAAGTGTTGCAATAAGAACGCAAAGAAGAAAGAATGTTATTTTGTTTCTTATTTGATTTGTTGTAAAGTTTATAGTTTCTTTCTTTTATTTTTTTTTTAGGGTAAGTTTGGGATTTTTATTGTTTTTAAAAATTTTTATTTTCATTGTGTTGTAAAAAAAATCAACTATATAGAGAATTGGTTAAATATTTAGTAAATTTTGCTTTCAAAAGTTTAAAATTTAAAAATAATTTATAAGCATTTGGTAAATTATATTATTAAAACATTATAATAATGCAAATGATTAAAATATATATAATATAAATAAAAATATTTTAACAAAAGGTTCTTACATAAAATTATAAATAAAATTATTTCAATATGTAATAATTAAATTTAAAATATTGTTTAAATTTTTAATTAATTTTTATTTCAATTAAATTATTTTAATTAATAATTGAATAATTATATGTGCAACTCAATCTAATCATATCTGACATCAAACACAAGATAATAATATATATCATTTAATTTTATAGCATCATATTTTATTTAATTTTTACTCAATTTTATTTAAGTTTCAATAATGTTTTTTCTTTTTTTTTTTAATTAGAGGTGAAATTTATTTATTTAGTTAAGGTTAATTTGAAATTTTTGTTATTTATATATAGATATATTTGGAAATATATTTATAATAAAATTGTTTCTGAAAATAAAACTTTAAGATGCCCCCTGTCCCTGCTTCTCAAAATATATTGTTGAGTGACTGATTTTATGAAAAATGATTCTTAAAAAATTTTTATCAAACACTTTAAATAATTTTTGAAAACTTAAAATTACTTTCAATCATTTCAACAATGACTCCAAACGAGGCTTTACCATAAAAACAAATTATATTACATTTGTAATTCCGAGATTAAAATTCAATGTTATGGTTGTTAGAGTTAATATTGTTATTTATCCTGTCGAAGATATGTGATGTAATAATATTATTTTTGATTTAATAAAATTTATTTTATATACAATTTGAGCGTATATTATTTAATTTTTATTTATAAATATGTAATTTATATATTAAGTAATTAGATGCTAACATAGAAAAATATAAATTATAGATTTTTTATAAATAAAATATAGTTTATGATTATTTATGAATTAGACATTTCATAATATAAGGTTGTAATTTTCTATTTCTAAAGTGAATCTAAGTAGAGGTATCAAGAAAAAAAATGTATATATTATACATTGAATTGGACTATCATAAATTAAAATTTAATAAAATATATGTCATAAATTTTAATTCAAATAAACTTTAATAAGCTTAATAGATTTTAATCCTAAGTCAGTAATAAACTTGCATTAATGTACTTATTTTTTTGAGTAATCAAAGAGTGATAATATAGTTAGAATTTTGATAACTTAGAAGTATAATTTCAAAAATGGTAAGCATATATATTTATAATATGAAATTTATTAATATAATATTTTTTTAATCAGTTTACGGTAATTAGTTATTTAAATATGTAATTGCAGTTCATTAAATAATAATATTTATTTATAAATACAAAAATATTAAGATAATTGTTAAATTAATTGGAATAAATATATAATTAAAGAGGTATAATATTTATCATAGGCCTATTTTAATTATCAGCTATTAATTTAAGTTTAAGTCTAAATTTAGATGAAAGAATTTTAGTTTAATAAAATTTCATTTTGTAAACATTGTAACTGGAGAGTAGTTTTAGAATTTTAGTGAAATAGTTAGAGATAACTTAGAAAATTAGATGGGTTATAAGATAAATGAATTTGAATTTTTTAAAGTTGAAGTTGAAAAGCTAATGAATTTGTAGACCAAGCCCTATCGATTATCTATAAAACAATATGTTTTATGTGAAATAGTAATATATCTTTTTCAAGAGAAAAATAAAATAATTTTTCCACAAAACAAATTTTTTTTTTAACTCGAAACTCTAGCTTTAATCAAATTTTTCGAATCTTTCAGACAGCACTAAATCAGTACGTGTGTAATATCTTAAACCCCTTTATCAGGAATACGCATTTATTTATAATTTGCGCAGAAGTACAGCACTAAATCATCATGGACACGCATTTATTTATAATTTGCGCAGAAGTAACAGCCAAATTTAAGATCGAATCTGAAACCTCAAGATCAAAGATTATATCACCTTACCAGTTTGACTGTATCCTTAGAAGCACACAAAACAAAACTTACTCTTAAGAATAACAGAGAAAAGAAAATTATAAATCAATCGACTCATCAATTTCGTATTAAAATAATTTTCTAATTTAGGTATATAATAATTTAACAATGATTATTTTATTACAATTTTATTTATTAAAATAAGCTTTTCTAACAATAGTACTTGTAGTTTTTACAATTTTATTTATTAAAATAAGCTTTTTTAACAATAGTACTTGTAATTTTTAGCACTCAAACACCATTTCTCTATCTTTTTTCATTTTCTTATAATTTCAAGTGTCTTTTAATCTCCTTTGTATATATAGGTTTAAAAAATATTTCAGTTGGTTTGGAATTTTGTCGTTAAAAAAAGAGATAAAGAGTCGATTGATCTCCTACTAATTTTGAACATAATTTTTTTTAATATTTTGTTATTTAAAGATCCGAAAAGTTTAAAAAAAAAAAAAAAATAAAAGCAAAAAGAGCGAAATTGAATTCAATGGCCATGTGCTGCTGAGGCCCACGGCTGAAAACCCAAAATAGCCGTTGAAATTTGAAATTTTGCCATAATTACAAATTGCTCTAATGGTTTTGTCATTTACTAAAAAGCCCTTCTAATTTCAAATCACAAAGCCGCGGTGAAACTTTCACCGTTCTTAATTTCAATTCTCGATTGACTCTCAGCCGTCCGTTTCCTTCACTACCTAAGCTAAAATTTAAAAATCTGAAAAATCCAGACACACAGACAGGGAGAGAAGATGTTTTCTTCATTATCTAAATCATTTCTGATTTGATTACTTGAATTTCTTCGTTTTTTCTAAATCTGGATTGCAGCTCGTTCTTAGCGAAATAATTGCAAGAAATCGGTTGGGTCTTTTGTTTCTTAGTTGCTCTTTCAGGTATGTGATTTTGGGAACTTCTATTTGATTTGTCATCCGGATACAAAGAACTCCATTCACTTCTTTTGTTTGCTGACATTCATGTTTTTGTTTTATTACCGCTTTGTTTATTAACAGAATGTTGAGAGACTTTAAATTCTTACGGAAAAATTCTTCGAAGAACGAAGAAATCGAGAACGTTCCTGTAAACCTTAGTGATTCTTTGGGATCCCAGTCCACTAGCAGCCCTGACTTATCGAGGCCTCCACTGAACACTCTAAACCCTAAACTTGAAGAAGAATCAACTACTACTCGTAGTAGAGTTGATAAAACCCCAACCAAGCCAATCAAGCCCAAGAATTCTGATCACACATTGCCTCTTCGCACCCCTGATAAGCATGGGATTGGATTTTCAACCAAGCATCGGTTTGGTTGGGCCAACAAGAACGAGTCTTCCATAGTGCCGAATGAATTGCGTGATGATTTGAGGACTCCTAGAGTGATTAGAGCGGCGGGGAAGGCAAATTCAGGTTATAGTGAGACTAATTCAACACAAAGCACGCCCACAAAGAGCGTGAGCAAGCCTCCGACATCGGGCCCTAGGTGCAAGGTTGATGGAAATGGAGGGAATTTACGTGTAGGGAACTTTGCCGCATTGTATAAGGGGATTCCGAGCTCTGGTGGGGCGCCCATGATGTTTAATACAGTTGAAGTTCCTCATTTTGATCTGAAGGAAGATCCATCATTTTGGATGGATCACAACGTACAGGTATAATTGTTTATTGAGTCATTTTGGAAACTGTTTCTTGTCTTGTATTTTGTGATTAATACATTCGGGAGAGTGAAATTGATTTTTCAATTGAGTGGTTCAGACATTAATTGTTCTGTTAGAAATAACTACTTGGATATAGCCGATGTTCTGATAGAGTGAACATGGGACCATGTGTAGCAATTTGGGGTTTAGTTGAATTTGTTTGTTAAATGATGGAAATAACAGATTATGATTGTGAAGTCCGTTAGTATTTTTGATAAATGGATTGCTAGTGATAGTTATACTCATGGAATTATTTTTTCTTCATTTTTATTTTTTTATAGGTTCTTATACGTGTGCGTCCTCTCAATAGCACGGAGAAGAGTACACAGGGTTACAACAGGTGCTTGAAACAAGAAAGTGCCCAAAGCATCACTTGGATTGGACATCCGGAAACTCGATTTACTTTTGACCATGTAGCTTGTGAAACGGTGGACCAGGTCTGTTCAGATACAAGAAAGCAATTAATTCATGAATTATCTTGATTTCAGTTGTGTAAGAGTGGTTTGAAAACTGCATTTGCAGGAAATACTTTTTAGAATGACTGGTCTGCCAATGGTGGAAAATTGCCTGTCTGGCTATAACAGCTGCATGTTCGCATATGGTCAGGTATTTCCTTGAATTTTAGGATTTATTTGACATCAATCAGTTTCTTTTTGTACCATCTTTTTCAGCGTAATGCAAAATACTTCAATAAGCTAGGAGAATTCCCTAAATCCTATTGTGATGGTCATTAAATTCCCTTTCTAGTATCTTCAGTTTGAGCGGACTTAAGATTATTTACTGACATATCTGCCATCTTCTACTTCATGAGGTTTGGCTACATCAAATCAAGGAATTTGATTGCTGAGCTAGAAGCTCCATAATTCTTCTCCCCAAGAAAATTCCATTTGTAAATCTGTATCCTTTGGCAGCTCTCTAAGAAGGCATTGTGCTTATGCTTCTTTAGTGATCAATTTCTCAATCTTTATTATTATGTAGTCCTCACGTCAAAAATACAAATTATGGGTGGGAAAGCAGTGCAGTGATTCTTTCTCTGAAATTTATGGAATTTGTATATGTTGTTTACTCAAATGCAATAACTAAAACAATAATACATCTATTGTATTTTTTCCCTTCTGGACTGAATAAAAATGTCAGCTTAATCTGAATTAAGTGAGCTTTGTTGTGCAGACAGGAAGTGGTAAGACATTTACAATGCTTGGAGATATTGAAGATTTAGAAGTTAGGCCAAGCCCTAATCGAGGAATGACTCCGCGAGTTTTTGAGTTCTTGTTTGCTAGGATCCAAGCTGTAACTTTCAGCTTTCTTTGCTTGATCCGACTATACATTTTGTTTTGTGCATAAGCACCAAAATTATGGTCAGTATCTGTTTCTCTTACATATTTTTCATTGCAGGAAGAGGAAAGCCGAAGTGATGAGAAATTAAAATACAATTGCAAGTGCTCTTTCTTAGAGATATACAATGAACAAATCACAGATCTCCTTGACCCCTCATCCACCAATTTGCTGGTGAGATAAGTTCTTTCACAGATATAAATGGCCTTTAGACTGTGTACGCTATTTTCGTTGTATTATATTCTGTAAATGTAGCTAAGGGAGGATGTCAAGAAAGGAGTATATGTGGAAA
The DNA here is from genome assembly GCA_035221805.1 of Trichilia hirta. Taxonomy (NCBI): domain Eukaryota; kingdom Viridiplantae; phylum Streptophyta; class Magnoliopsida; order Sapindales; family Meliaceae; genus Trichilia; species Trichilia hirta. The sequence goes on along the minus strand of JAWDEX010000015.1, from coordinate 85,843 downwards.
ACCTCTCGGAATTTGAAGTTCGAACAGTGGGTGACATCTTGAGGCTTTTGACTCAGGTTATCAGCCAATCTTTCATAGTTGTCTTGTGCAGTTGGAAATGAGGGAACCGAGTCCATCTTTGTGTTAAACTGTTGTTTTTTCTGCTTAGGGCTCTTTAAATAGGAAAGTTGCAGCTACAAATATGAATCGGGAGAGCAGTCGTTCACATAGTGTTTTTACCTGTGTAATTGAGAGTAGGTGGGAAAAGGACTCTGCAACTAACCTAAGGTTTGCAAGACTGAACCTAGTTGATCTTGCTGGCTCTGAAAGGTAATATGCTGTATGTGAATATGCTGAACAATGTACCCATGAGCTTGCAACTGCAAGATGCTGATAATATCAAGTAACTTCTATTGTAGGCAGAAAACTTCTGGTGCTGAGGGTGAACGTTTAAAGGAAGCTGCCAACATTAACAAATCATTATCTACACTGGGGTAATTGGGCTGTTAGGATTGTTATTTAACCTCTTTTTATTTGTTGCTTTCCGTTTGGTTTTGCTTCTGCCAGCCAGTTGTAAAATTATGGTTACACATTATTATTTGCAGTCATGTAATTATGATCCTAGTGGATTTGGCACATGGGAGACAGAGGCATGTTCCTTATAGAGATTCTAGACTGACCTTTCTTCTCCAGGTTTATTCTATCTCCATATACTTCGCCTTAATTAGTTCTATATTTCCTTGGTTCTGATGTATTTCTACAAAATACAATGCAGGATTCTCTTGGTGGCAACTCAAAAACAATGATCATTGCTAATGTCAGCCCATCTATCTGGTTGGTTTTATCATATGTTTGAAAACTGCATTACTCTCCTTCCAACTCCTACACATAATCATCAAATTGCTAGCCTTTTATTTGTATTTTATTTTTCCCTCTCTTTTACAGCTGTGCAGCTGAAACACTGAACACTCTAAAGTTCGCTCAACGGGCAAAACTTATCCAGAACAACGTAAGCTTATTTCTTTGATTAACGCTGTATCATTACATTTTTGAAGAAGTTGATTAGCTTTTGACTTTTTCTTGCGGTCTCACTTTGTTGGATAGGCTGTGGTGAACGAAGATTCAACTGGGGATGTCATTGCTCTTCAACACCAGATAAGGCTTCTGAAGGTGTTTAATTGGATCTTATTCTTATAGTTATGATATTTCTTACCTGCCTAATAATTTACAATTTAAGTCTGTTGAATTTTTGAATAGGAGGAGCTTTCTGTTCTCAAACACCAGAAGATCTCCAGGTCCTTGTCATTTGGTTCAATAACTGTAGATACAATGGAAGTACAAGGAAATGTTTGCTTGAAGAACACATATGAAATGGATCAACGGCAGGTTGAACATTTGCCTGAGTACGAATCCAAAGGCGTTGTGAGAATGTCCACAAAGCAGGTATGTGAGTTTATGATACATTTGCCAAATTTGCCAATTTCACATGATGCTTTTACATGGATAAAATTAAAAGGATTATGACTGATAGTTAGAGTGCATGTCTATAATTATCTGTCTTTTGTAGCCTGATAAGCTCACATCTGATATGCATGCCTTCATCATATAGGGGTTCCCAAACTGAAAACACAACATTCATTTGCTTGGTAGAGACATATGCTTTACGTTTTCCTATGCGTGCCTAGTTTTTGTAAACAAATTATGCTTTGGAAAATGTAAATGATTTATTACTTGTTAGTATTACTGATTATAACAGCTCAAAATGATGATGCATCAGTTGAAATCCTTGGAGACAACACTTGCTGGTGCCTTAAGAAGAGAGCAGGTGGCTGAGACTTCTATCAAGAGGCTTGAAGCTGAAATAGAACAGTTAAATCGCTTGGTATGGTCTTGATAATGCCACCACCCTCCCCACCTTCCGCCTCCTGAAACACCCACCAAACCCACCTACACCAACACCCACACCCAAAAAAGAGTTGGAATTTATGAGATGCCAAGTAATTTCTTACGTCTCAGGTTTGTCAAAGAGAGGAAGAGACCAGGAGTACCAAAATGATGCTCAGGTTTCGGGAAGAGAAGATTCAAAGAATGGAATCACTCCTAGGTGGCTCGTTGGCTGCAGACTCTTCTCTATTGGAAGAGAACAGAGCACTGTTGGAAGAGATTCAGCTGCTTCAAGCAAAAGTTGACAGGAACCCTGAAGTAACTCGCTTTGCATTGGAGAATATAAGGCTCTTAGATCAACTCAGAAGGTAGTTTTCCTGAATCAGCAAATAATCCCAGTATGACTTTTCAATTCTCAACACTCGTGTTATTATTGTGGAATACACAGATTTCAAGAATTCTATGAAGAAGGGGAGAGGGAAATACTTTTGGCTGAGGCATCCCAACTGCGTGATCAGGTATTTGTCTTAACTTACAGAAAAAAAAGTAGTATTCTGTCATTTGATTTGTTCTTCAGAGCCTGTATAAACAAAATCGCCCTCTATTTGCAGCTGCTTCAGTTTCTGGATGGTAACTCGAAGCTACTTAGCAAGCAAAATTTGGAAATTCAACAACCACAGGTCAGCGAAAATTATCCTCTTCTTTTGACTTTCTTGTTTTTCTCTCTTAACAACGTACTTTCAGCTTTTCGGACAATTGAAAATCAATTAAAGGGAGAAAAATTGAATTGTAGAAGACATAACTTATTATCTTTTGATTTTTCTTTACTCTTGCTGAAAATGAAAGACATAGCACTTGGGATTTGCGTGTAGTTCTAAGCATTGAGGCCCTATATCTTTATCTTCCTGATCTTTGTAAAAATGTTTCATTGACGCAGGAAGCTGAGCGAATCAGCAATGAAAACAATTCTTTTCAATTAGAGGTTGCTTCTTACTCTTAGTAAAATTTCTCGTATCAAGAATTCATAATATCTGTAACTTTTACCTTTTGTTGTTTCAGTTGAAAAACACCCTCAGCGAGTTAGATGAATGTAAGCGCAAACTAAACTCTTGCTTGGAGGATAATGGAAAACTTAGAAGGTGAGGAAATCCGGTCCTGTCTTTTTCCAAATTTTTTGAGAATCACACTCACAGATGAGAGACCCTGTAGCTTGAAGTTTCGTTGTATTTTGTTTCTTCCTATCTTCTGCAGAGAAATAAACGATCTTCAGTCTAACTTAAACAATCTCAAATCTGCGTCACGTGATCAAGATAATGATACTGGAGATGTAAAGGTAATTTAATCTTTTGAATTATTTTTGCCCTAAACTCGGTTGATATTGTCATGAAGATGAGAAAGAAAAATTGAGAAAAATGAATAACCTCTGATTGCTCTTAATTTACGAATCTCACCTGAAACTTTAGACGCATTCCTTCTGTTGCACACTTTCTTATTTGTTTGTCCTTTTATTTTGTCTTTTTGTTGTAGTTTGAGCCATTTATATATGGTTAATGTTTACCAATGAGAAATAATAATCCACATTTTCAGGCAATGGGAGATGAAACTTTGGAGCTTTGTTTGCTTCAGCCAGCTCAACATGAGATGGAGGGGATGCATGCTACTATGACGAAACATGCTGAAGAAATTATGGATTTGCAGCTGGAATTGGATATACTAAAGATTATTCTCAAAGAAGAGAGATCATCTCATGCTGAACTAGAGGAAGGGCAACAATGCTTGAATAGAGATCTTGATCTTGCTAAAGATCAACTTCTGTTGATGAGCAAAAGGTATGAAGACACAACCACTGAACTCCAAGAAACGAAGTCTGTAATTGAAGCTCTGGAGACGCAGCAAATTCTTTCAATCAGTGAGATAGAAGACCTTCAGAGAAGCAACAATCATTATGTGAAACGTCTGAGTGAACAAGAAATTGAAATTTTTACGTTAAAAAAGCAATTTTCAAGGAAAGAGTTGAGAAATCAGCCATCCTCTGCCCGATACAGGACTGAAGAATCGAATCTAGAGGCAAAACTGAAGAGAATGCATGATTCTCTTGATAAAGCCAAGCGACTGAATATGTGGTACCAAAGTGATCGTGATTTTCATGCTTCTAACGAAGCAGAAATGGATAAAGTTGGTCGGCAGGCTGAAGCTGAGACTGCCGAGGTCATTGTCTGTATGCAGGAAGAACTTGCCATTCTTCAGCAGCAAGTCCAAGATTTTCATTTGAAAGAGATGGCGACTAAAAATAACATGATGCTTGAGGAAGGTGAGTTGAAGGAGCTGCAAGAAAAGCTAAACGAGATGGCCAAAAATAATCAATGGTTACGTGGAAAGCTTGAAGAGAAAGACGAGGAACTAAGAAGTTCATCTGAGGAATGGGGACTATTGGCCAGTGAAGTTGAGGAAATCTTAGCTCAAGGGCACGAGATGCTGATTGAGGCTTCTAGTCAACTTGACCTCATTTCCAATTCATTTCCAGATAAACGGATCTGGTTTTCTGAACAGTTTGGCAGGTTGATCAGAATCATCTCCGAAAAGGAATTATTGATCAAAGAACTCAGCAGATGTTTAGAAGATGCAAATGGCAAAAGAAATGAGGTGGAGTCTATGTTGAAGTCCTTGCGAGGGGCAGCACTAGTTATTAATGAAGCACATCAGCAGGAATGTGACGAAAAAGAGGAAGAAATTCTCATGTTAAGGTCAGAGTTGAGTGAGAGAACATCTATGGTAGAGGAGCTGGAGGACAAGATGAAGCTGGCTGAACAACAGTTCAGTAAAATGTCAGCTTGTGCAACAGCGGCATTTGTGGTAGTGAATAGATTGTCAGAAACCACTGCTACTCATCTTAATGCATTGAAGGACAAGAATCTCCAGTTCAAGGGACTAGAAGAGATGAATCTAAAGAAGGATGCCCTTCTTGATGATCAGACTGCTGTCATCAAAGAGGCAGAGCACCAGATCCAGTCTTTGCAAAAGGAAGTAGCACAGTTGAAAGAAACCTGTTCTGATGTTGAACAGAAGTTCTGTGAGGAGCAGCGACGTGCTTCTGATATAGAAAACAAACTTGAATGTTACAAAGAGAATGACCTTTTGAAGACAAGGGAGAAACTATCTGAGCTAAAAGCCAGTGTATCCACACTCAGGTCATGCATGGGCTTGTATTGGGAGTGTAATAATAACAGCCCAGAAAGACATACTGCACAAAGAGATGGTACATCTTTTGATGGCAGTGGTCATGGACCGGTAAGCTAAGTCCTACCTTTCTAAAAGAAGCTTAGTCGTTCTCAATTATTCAGTTATGTCCTAAGGTCTTTGAAGGGTGCTTGTTTTGTAATTGTTGTATTTGGACATTGTTGCAGTTAGATGCCGAGACAAAAGAAGATGGTATAAAAGTCCATTTTGTTCAGGACCATGGAACTGAAATTTCTGATTGTTCTTC